>CM063500.1:39876622-39904122 GCA_032207245.1 Pardosa pseudoannulata
TATATATTTATATACATATATATATTGTATAATTTATATATATATATATATATATATATATATATATATATATATATATATATATATATATATATATATATATAAGATTTCTGGCTATTTCATGAGCTCTACGAATCACAAAGCGGATTGTGTGATGATTGTTTTTAGTTAGATTCCATTTTAAAAGTATTTTCTTCATTAAAAATTCACAATTCAACTTTTGTGCGCAAAATATTTCTTGTAAACATGCGCGCAAGTGAGAACAGTTTTAACGATAAAAAATCAAGTTATAAATATATGTTTAAAAAATATTTTGTATTATTTTTATGATTATTTAAAGTTAGTTTATTAAAGAAATATATGACAGATTTCTACAAAAAAGTTTTCAGACATTTTCGTGTGAAATAAAAATAGTTATGGAAGGTCGAAAAGTAATAAGGAAACCAAGGTATTCTTATTTTTAACAGTCCTGATACCTTTTAACAAAGAATTCTTTTAGTAAGAAATTTGAAATTTTTTACACTACCTTATGAAATGATTATGAATGACTGATAGACTGGGGACATCACACAAAGGTGGTATAATGCATGGTTAATTAAGAAAACTATACTCAGTGGATTTGCAACTTAAGGATTTATTAAATGAGGACTCGTTTACAGCTTAAAGCGTAATCCCACCTTTAGTTTGGCAGTCTAAGGTATAATTTTTGTTGAAATATTACTAATAAGACCAAGTTTTGTATCTAAAAAAGCAATGCGGAAGGGCAATGAACATCCAAACTATCAGTGGATTCTGTACCCATTGACTTGACATTCATTGCGGCGGTTGCAACTCATTCCTCGTTCGGCTAAGTCTACCTCTTAAAACTAGAAAGATCTATGTTAATGCATTTTGGATTGGACGATGCATAATTCAGTAGCGTTCTGTCTTACGGTATCAGAATCTTTGTATTCAGATCCCGCTGATGGTATGCTTGTACGATGCTATTTAAAATCCACTTTAAGAAGTTTTCCCCGGTTTCGTTCGATATCGTGTAGCAAACGAAGCATACACTAGCAATCCCAACCAAATCAAACCAACTGTATTTTAAACCCCGACAGAAGCATTATTAGGAAATCATCTGGCACATAGCCTACTTTTATTTAGTTAGACTCTGCTTAATGTGATCAGTTTCTGACATCGGGATTTCGATAACAATAACCGGTTGATAACAATAAACGATATACAAAATTAGATAAATTTACCCCATCCTTTAATTCACACGTACTAGATTTCAAAATAAAATGAAAAACACACCTTATATTTACGTACTGTATATTGTCTTTCAGACATTAGAATTCTTTACATGATAAAAATAATGGATCAATTATTGACTGTCTACAATTCTTTCTAAGAAACTCATGGATAAATCGTTCGTAATCATAATTTTTTAAAGTCATCAGAGCGACGTTTCAAAACTTTCAAGAAGCTGAGAAATGTTTAACTGTGCTACAGCATTGCGCTGACTCATATTTGGTAACCTGTCATAATGGTTTCAAATTTCGATATTTAGTTTTAATGTTAAATCATTTCGCTTTCTGGCTTCCATATCGACAATCTGTACGTAAGCGAGCAAGGCATAGAATGTGAATACGCTCCTTCTCATTTCCGAATAGAATGTTTTGTCTTCTGCTTATTTGACAACTATTGACCACCAGCAGGGTGTGCGTATTTCTGAAAAATTTCAGGAACGTGTAATACCCCACTCCTTGGTTTTGTCTCCTTTTCTCTAGGTGAAAGAGGGAGAAGTCTCGAAAATTAAAACAAGAACGGAGGGAAAGAAAATAATGAGCTTCTTCTGAATACATTGTGAATATTCCTTTGCCAGTTAAAATGAGGTTCGAAAACTGATAACATTAACCGATGTAACGATCCCACAAAGCGATAATTTTAACGTACAAATGAATAGAGAAAATCGGGACCAAGTGATTTCGATGACAATAAGTGATTAATACAATCCGCTTAATGTGATTGATCCGCGATTACAATAAGCGGAGTCAACTGTATAATAATTATGAGTATTTTTACTCTTTCTTTTCCACGATAGCCTTCGGTATTCGAGACCTCTGGGTTCTAGATTAGTCGAAGCCATCTGACAAAATTTCTTCCCCCCCGGGCCGTAACTGCTAATAGCCACGTGTATTAATACTGATAGCGCTAAACAGAGGACTTATTATTGCAAACATCCTATGTTAGAAGGTTTTTTCCTTGAAGCTTTTACAACACGTTAAGAAATATTACTTGTTGTTGGATTACATGAAACACTTCGTTGCTATTCTGTTCGATTTTGAGCTTAGTTACGTATATTGACAGGTGAAAAAAAAAGACTTGGGGAAGGAAAACATGGAAACTTTGAGTTATTCGTCTGGGAGATGGAGGACAGTTGAAATTGTAGTGTGTGTGTCTTAATCCTTTAAAGGTCACCTACGTAAATTCTTTGGAATTTAATGAAATTAGTTAATGAACCTTACCAATGTAAAAAATTTTTTAACAACTTTTTTTTTAAATATATATATATATATATATATATATATATATATATATATATATATATATATATATATATATATATATATATATATATATATATATATATATATATATATATATATATATATATATATATATATATATATGTATAAACCTTAGAGGATGCCGAAAGATGGTCGATTGGTTAGGCTGCTGGCCTTCGTAAACGGAGTTCGTGGGTTCGAAACCCACCTTGGCATGGATGTTCGTAGCCGTTCGGAATCGGCTTTAAGCTGTAGGTCCCAGTATCATTAGCCCTCGTGTTGCAAAAAGTAGACCGTTGCACTCCAAACCAAACCAAAAGCCTTAGAGGATACCGTAAGAGGGATTGAGGAGGGAGTTAACTGACAAACCTATCTCCTTGTACAGCACGAACACAATACTTTTTAAAAAATTTAATTAAATTGGAAAAACAATAAAAAGTGTTCTCAAAAAGTATAATAAATAAATAGTTCAACAATTTATAAGTGTTATTTGAATAGATATTTTTGTTTGGGGTCATAAGTGAAAAAAAAAAATGGAATTACTAACTTTCCAGGTACTGCAAGTATAAATACATATATTTCAAAACAATAAATAAATAAAATGCAGTACTATTATCTATTGTAAGTTTTAAATCTTAAAAAAAAACGAAAAAAACATTCATATTTCTCCATAACTTAGAGAAAAAATATTTAAAAAGAGGTTTCGCTGTAAAACTACTTTCCGCTAAAGGGTTAAACAGTTAAATTATTTTGGGATTAGACCAACTTTGCTCTAATGTCCTGTATTTTTGAATCAATTTTGGATCACGATTACCCCTCTTGTATATTATCAACGGATATAATAACACATTTGGACGCTACTAGGACGTTTATTAACACGTTGACTGCCAGAATTTTCGATGGTTTGCCCAATGCGCCAAAATTAAGCGATGCATATGCTGAGATATTATTTGCATCAGATACAATTAGATATAAAGCAGCTTGAAGCAGGTTTCGTAGTGAGGGTCACCGGTGACTCCCACGGCGAGGTAAGCAATTGTTACGATTGTCTTTTGTCGTGTTTCGATTGCTAAGGGATGATTCTTATTCTTTAGCATTCAAAACATCTAGGAATAACTAGAACAAAGAATTTGACTAAAAAAGTAGTGACATATTGTTCCGATTACGTTGATTCACCTTTTCTTTGCCTTGAATGTTTCAATCTGACTCATCGCAATATGCACTGATAAAATGTATATTTTTCATGTACTAATAAAATTATTTTTGTATGTTCTATATTGCATTAATTTCTTCAAACCATTATAATAACAATGTTATTATTGAAAAATTTATCAGTATCCATATTTACTATAATTATGTACTTTTATTATTTGCTTTTTCGCAGGTCAACTTTGGCCCTCACGGCGCTGTAGTCAAGTCGATTGCCGTTTACCAGGAACATCCAACAAAGTCAACGTATTAAAGACATTAAAAACTGAGAAAAATAAGTAAATGAACCGATATTTGAAAAACTTTGGTCTGCAATGTTGACGGAAGGAAGCTACTTAGAATCATTAACCTTATTTTAATTGAATATTCATCAGCTAATTATTAAATACATTTTGCATTACATCTACATTCCTGTATACAGTGTATTATATTAGTGTAAATTTGTATTTTACTTTTATTATGTCAAAATGTATTTTGTTTTGATTTTCTCTCAGTAACCTAATCACTCTTTAATTTTTATAAATTATAATTATTTATTTAAATAACATAAATTTATATTTATAATTAATTAATTAATTTTAATTAATTAATTAATAATTTATTAATTTTTATAAATTATAATGAGGAATTTTCACGTTTTCTAATTTTGATTTTAAACAATAGAAGACAAAAAAGTAAGCAGGACAGTAGCTATTTTTCTTTCATTTGGGGGCCTAATGAGTGATTTCTAATGGGTTTTATAGCGGACTCTTTAACGTCTCTCAAAAACGCTACTTTATCTCCGCCGTGTTTGTGACGTCATCGTTCATGTAAACACCGAGCTCCTATGCTGTTTACATGTTAAAAGGCGACTTTTAAATTTGTTTTTTGTGTAAAGTATCGCATATAATAGCATTTTTTTGTTATGTCTGGCATTAAAAAATCATACTCTAAATATTGTATTGTGCCACTCTGTAAAAATACAACAACTAATTGCAATGAGAAGATATTTTTCAGCGTCCCAAAAGACCCACATACACGTAAAATCTGGACAACTGAGATGAAAAGGGATGAGAAATTAAACCTCAAATTATCATATAAATCATCTCTATGGGTTTGTGAAGACCATTTTTCGGTAAATAAATGCTTGCATTTGTTTAAATATTACTATTTTAGAACAATTAAAGTATATAAAATACATCTATACCTTTAAAAGGATTGTTGATTAACCACTGCTATTTAACTTTTAAAACTGCTAATTTTCGAGTATTATCACAGAGTTCAAGTACAATAAATATTTTATAAAGCATATAAATATCGAAAAACATATAAATATCTAAAGCATATAATTATCTAATAAATAACTCGGGGGAGGGGAAAGTTATGTATTTTCAAGGTATTATAAATATTTTCTTCAGAGATGCATACTTTCTTATGTTTCAAATGTAACAGTGATATTTTTCGATTAAATTGGTGACTAATTTGAAAAAAAAAGTATAATATTTTTAAAATACTTAATAATTATATTACTTTAAAAATTAAATTTAATTTGAGAAATTTTATACATTTTTTAATTTGACATTAATATTAAAGGCAATAAAATTGTATTGCTATTTAAAAATGTATAAATAATTAAGTAAAGCCATTTAAAGATTTTAAATTTCTTTTCATCATATTTAAAATATCTAAGAATTTATTTTGTTTTGGTTTGGTTTTGGAATGCTACGGTCTACTTTTTGAAACACAAAGGCTAATGAGACCGGTCTCACAAAAAATACCTCCTCTAATTTTTATTTTAATATTACATCCGTCTCTATTTATAAAAAACGATGCAACTACAAATGTGTATGTATATGATATATGTATATTTATTTGACTTGTTTGTGTTTACAAACAAAAGAGCTGTGTTTAGCATGAATAAAGTATTAATACATGTTAAGTAAAATTGGAAAAAAAATATAAATGATTTTACACACCTTTGGGTTTTAATTCCTCGTATTTCTGCTCCCATAAAATCCGGGTTTTTTGCCAAGAAAGAAAACATTGACATGCTGTCAATTTTCGGGAGGTTGTCTGATTGGTAAATCCAGGTAGAAGAGACATTTATGACAAATTGAGGTAACTAAGCTATCTAGATCGATAAAATAAACCTTCAGGTTTAAATAAAAATAAATTTTGATAGCTAGAAAATTTCAGGAACTTGCAAAAACAAAATCGGAAAATAGTGCGCGCTTAAAAGCAATACAAAAATATTGGTGTGCATGAACGATGACATCACAACCAATCACGTAGCTTTTTGATGTCACGTGATTTTCGCTGAAGTTTAAAATTAATTTTTTAAATGATGGACCCAGTTTTTTACATTTTTGAGAACATTTTTGGAATCTACGAGTCTGAAATTACCAGAAAACACTAAGTTGTTCGAATCCCCCACATGTGCAAATTCCTCATTATTAAATATTCTTTCTTTAATTTCTAATATTTTTTCTTTTCGATGTATTTGCTTCCCTTAACCCTCAATTAGTGTTATTACATTTTCGTAAAGTAGTACATATCACAGGTTCGGAATGTATGTATTAGAATGATATAGTATTTTTTTATGAACTGCAAGTTTAGAGTTTATTGAATCTTAGTGGTAATATAAACAAATTACTAAAATCTTACATTATGTTTATTGGTTTTAAGTTCACACTAATGTCACATTTAATGCTTTGAATTCATTGTAGCAATTCACAAATATTAGAACAATGAATTAGTTTTAATCGAGATTCTAAGAAAAGGCAGAATATAACTTAGGTCTAGTAAAGAGAACCGCATTAAACTGGTTACCCTCACCTGGCAATAAGTCCTGTATTATGTCTTTATGATTCTTTTCAAACAAATAAAATATACAATTTGTGGTTGGAGTATTTTTAATGGTGTAAAGGGAGTTATGTGAATTGGGAACTACTACAAACTGGAGCACTTGCAAAATATTTGATCTAAAATTTTAGCTCTAAATTATATTAAAGGTTTGAGTGCGGCGAAGCGCTATCACTCTTCTCATATATTCTGTCAAAAATGCTTGGAAGTGTGATTGCGCTGCTGTATGTTACTATAATTTTCCCATTAATTTAGAGAAAAATAAGAATTAATCTCCAGTTTGAAAATTATAGTAAAACACAGAAATGCTATCACACTTCTATGCATTTTTCACACAGCACAGGACAAGCGAGATAGCGCTTAGCCGCACTCAAACGGTTAAATTCAGTAAAATTATTATAATTTATTTAAACTCAGACCATTTTTATTCGTTTAAAATGCAATTATATGACAAAATTAAACTATTTACAGCTTATATTTTGTTGGTTTAGACGTTTTCACAACCCAGATGACACATCTGGGAACTTTCCTGTAAATGGAACATGTTAATCACAAGTTAACAGCGCATTCTATAAGTACGCAGTAATTTAGAACTTGCAGGCTAACAGGAATTATTCACCTGAATGGTGTGCCACATTCCCTAAACCTATTTACCAATCAAGTTCGTATTTATTCCTGCATATATATAGCCTTTTCCATGTATAGAATAGGTATATAGTGATTTTACAGTCTTCAATATACTATTTAATGGTCTTAACCGATGACCTAATTCCTCTCTGATTTTTTTTTATCATTGTCATTATCATATATAGCAGGGGTGGCCAAGGTGTCGACTGCGAAGACATTTTAGGTAGTCTGCGTGACCATCCCGATAATGACGTTGGATATTAACAATTTAATTTACGGCTTATGACATAGAATTAATGAATTATTTAAAATAAAAATTTACTACTGTTTACGCTTTAAAACCTATTGATTTGAACCTATTGATTTTTTGAACCCATTGACAGTTTATTTAGGAGATGTTAAATTGGTATTACGATTAAATATACAACTAAGCTCGTGCCAGCCACAATATGATAAACTTGTCGCAGATATACAGTGCTGAATTTCAACTAAACGAAGTGAATAGGATGGTCAATTTTTGATATATGATTACTTTGGTTATTTTCGTCAGTAAATTTTTATTTTGTAAATAATAATATTAAGTTTCTTTTAGAAAAATTAGATAATTTACCATTTTTACTTCTTACCGAAAATAAATATATAAACATGTACGTTGAGTTAACTCTCTGACTGCTCATCCCGCGATTTCCACGGGCAATTCATATGTAGCAAAATTTTCTCCTCCCGCGATTTTCGCGGGAATGTGTTTTTCCTCCTTTATTAAGAAGCACATTCAGACTTTTCACCGTTTAACCAGTGGAATAAATTATATACAGTATTAGACATTTAATTAGGTAATAAATAGAATTATATGACTAGAACTATAGTTATATTAGATATTAGAATTATAGATATTATGTTATAAATAAAAATTAATTGTATTTCAATTGAAATTTATTACAAAAGATTTTATGTGATAACATCTGAAATTAGTTTTTCTGAAAGCTTAGTTTCTCAAGATAAAAGTCAATATAAAAAATCTTTTCCAGAAAAAAAATGAGTATGTCAATTCTCCAATTTATATATATATATATATATATATATATATATAATATATATATATATATATATATATATATATATATATATATATATATATATATATATATTATATATATATATATATATATATATATATAATATATAATATATATATTTATATATATATATAATAATATATATACTATATATATATATATATATATATACTTAAACTATGCAAGAAAAAAAAAGCAATTTTTAAAGAGATCTCGGTTTACAAATTGATATTAGAATTTAATTTAGCTCTGTATTGGTAGACCACCTTCGATTTTTTAAATGTAAGTAGACCTTATATAATAGTTTATATATATATAGTATCATAGTTTATTTAGGAGATTTTTAATTCGTATTGCGATTAAATATACAACTAAGCTCGAGCCAGCCACAATATGATAAACTTGTCGCAAATATACAATGCCAAATTTCAAGTTAATGAAGTGAATAGGATGGTCAATTTTGGATATATAAATACTTTGATTATTTTCGTCAGTAAATTTTTATTTTGTAAATAATAATATTAAGTTTTTTAGAAAAATTAGATAATTTACCATTTTTTTCTTGTTACCGAAAATAAATATATAAACATGTACGTTACGTGAATTCTCTGACTGCTCATTCCGCGTTTTCCACGGGAAATTCATATGTAGCAAATATTTCATCCCGCGATTTTCGCGGGGATGTGTTTTTCCTCCTTTATTAAGAAGCACATCCTGACTTTTCACCGTTTAACCAGTGGAATAAATTACATACAGTATTAGACATTTAATTCGCTAATAAATAGAATTACATGACTAGAACTATAGTTATATTAGATATTAGAATTATAGATATTATGTTATAAATAAAAATTACTTGTATTTCAATTAAAATTTATTAAAAAAAATTATGTGATAAAATCTGAAATTAGTTTTTCTGAAAGCTTAGTTTCTCAAGATAAAAGTCAATATAAAAAATCTTTTCTAGAAAAAAAAATGAGTATGTCAATTCTCCAATTTATATATATATATATACTTAAACTATGCAAAGAAAAAAAAAGCAATTTTTAAAGAGATCTCGTTTTACAAATTGAGTATTCAGAAGGTTAATTTAGCTCTGCCATTGGTAGACCACCTTTTGATTTTTTAAATGTGGAGTAGACCTTGAATCCCAATAGTTTGGTCACCCCTGATATATAGGATCAGAGTTTATTTAGGAGATTTTTAATTCGTATTGCGATTAAATATACAACTAAGCTCGAGCCAGCCACAATATGATAAACGTAGCAAATATTAATGAAATTTCAAAAATTAAGTGAATAGGATGGTCAATTTTGATATATGATTACTTTGATTATTTTCGTCAGTAAATTTTTATTTTGTAAATATTAAGTTTTTTTAGAAAAATTAGATAATTTACCATTTTTTCTTCTTACCGAAAATAAATATATGAACATGTACGTTACGTTAAATTAGCTCTGCCTTTGGTAGACCGCCTTCGATTTTTTAAATGTATTAAACACAGATCCCAAAAGTTTGTCACAACGATATACAGTCAAATGTCTGTCTCGAAACCTGTTTATCTCGAAAACCTGTCAATGTCGAATTTTTTTCAATTTCCCTACATTTTCAATAAAAATTTAACTTAATTTTCAAACCTATCTCAAATTATTTTATCCTCACACCTGTCTATATTGAATTTTTCGTAAGAAACACAACATTCCAGTTTAGTGTCTTATTGTGTTGAGAACCGCACAAGTTCTCATTTCCAGGAAATACATTTCTAGTTTTCTCTCTCGGGGGTTAGTTGGTCAGGGACTGGGTGGGAATTGTACTAAAAATGCACAATCAGAGAACAACATCTAAAAAAAACCGAAGAGCAACAAGCAGAGGAAACTGATGAAAACCCGAAGGAATTGATGATTAGCAGAGAGAAACTGAATACTGACACTTCATTTAAAGATTTTATAGAAGTAGATGAATCAGTGGTAAGGAGCGGAACATTATTAACTGATTCCGAAATTTTAAAAAACGTTTGGGGAACTTTTGATGATTAAGAGGATTATGACAAAAAGGACAACATCGATGTAGAAAGCGTTGTTATGCCAAAAAAAGCAGAAAAAGCCATTGAAACACTAAGAATTTTTCTTGAATCCCAAGAAAATAATCATCAGGATTGTTTCGTCACTATGTCAAAACTACAAAATAATTGTCCAGTCTAAAAAAGCTTTGCATCCAAAACTCCTAACGGATTACTTTTTGTAAGATATGTAAATAAAACTAAAAGTACTACAAATTTTCAATCTTTTGTATTGTGTAAAGAAATTTTCTTAGTATATTTTAATAAAACCTCTGTATCTCGAAAGCTGTTCATCTCGAATTTTTTTTTTTACTCCCAAGAGATAGAGAGGTTTGACTGTATAGTATCATAGTTTATTTAGGAGATTTTTAATTCGTATTACGATTAAATGTACAACTGAACTTTATTGTACTTTCAAGTGTAGTAATTTTTGAGAATTTATTATATTCCTGTTATTATAAACTTCCTAAAAAGTCCAGTGACCGAACGCTTTATGTAATTCTTTTCTCCAATAATAAATTATCACTTTGGGAATAAAACAAACTGCAATATTTCGTCGCTTTATTCCTCCGCCAAATCCCCCCACCTGCTCGGGAAAAGTTTCTGCAACTGATTTCGCATCTTTCTTTCGCTTAATTTTAACCGATAACTCTGAACTCCCACACACTTTACCTAAGTTCCGTCTCTCTTTGCACTGGCTTCCCATTCACAGACCGTGTAGAGTTGCCGGTTTCAGGCCCTTCTCCCCGTCTTCGAAATTCACAGATGGCGTTGGCATCGCATCCCCTTTCCAATCGATGGGCGTCGATCTACGGCGAAAGAAGGCATGTCATCTTTCCTTTAGTGTTTCCTGCGGATCCTGGGTATCGGGATACGTCAGAACATGTGAGTACTGCCCCTTCTGCTCTGTTCATGTCCATTGCATATTAGCACCTGTAAACCGGGTTACAATCAACTACCATTCAACTTGTGAGTACTGGGCCGACGTGGTAGGAAAGTTAATGCGGGGTAATATTTTAACCTTGGAGAATCCAGAGTCAAGTTGGGGTAAGAGAGGTGCACAAGTTAACTTGCTCTATAGCAACTGTGAGAGTTTAGGGGGTATGAGGTAGTTTTGGAGGGAACACTTTCGATCGCTGCTTAAAAATACGCAATGAGGGAGCAATTTAGACAGTTTTGAATCTTTTTGCTATTCTATTTATTCAAATATTTTATTCTAACTGATATTCTTTTATCCTTTTCACATATTTTCATTTTCAATACAGAGTTTGTCTCTGGACTGTCCCAAATCGGTCCGGGACACTTCTCTCTTTCAGTTTTTGAGTATTACCGGCCTTTTGAGATTGCAATGAAAATGTCAATACAAATTTTAATTAAATGTAATCTTATTATTAAGGAAGGAATCATATTTTTGTAAGTGTAAATAACATAAATCATTTATATTCCACAAACTTTAGATTATTACTTCCAAAAATTTTTTTAAACTTTTTCAAAAATACCTGTAGGCATTTCGTATGTTATTTAAATTTATAAGAGTTAAAAATAAATAAGATATTTGATGATTTCTGTGCTATTTTACGTATATTTTGACAGTTTTTGTAAACTGTCCCAGATGTGTTCGGGGGCTTTCTCCATATTGTATTTAAATTCAGAACGATAACTTTTCATCTCCAAGTTAGATATTTTACATTCGATTAACTTGACATTGGTATGAAGTGCAAAAGATTTTTTGGATAAAAATAAAATATATCACTTTTATGAGTCATGCAACACGTATAAACAAAACTTATATTATGACTAGGGTTTCAATATTTTTTTGTTTATTACAGTTTCATTAAAAAGAATGTTAAAAGCTTTAAAATAACATTTTCTGACATTTATGTTAACATTTGCTATTTACAAATAAGAAATTTACTTATGCAAAATTAATTTAAAATTTATATAAAACTACTCTATGAAACTGACTATTATGTGAAGGGTTTTTAAAAAATTAAAAAGATATTAAAATAAAATTAATTTTAAATTGCAGTTGAATCACGTTTCAGAAATATAAAGTATTATACATTTTACATATGCTATATATGTTAAAAGCGTTAAAATAACATTTTCTGTATAAAAATATTTTTTTACACATTTTTAAAACCATCCAGGATGTAGAATTACAAAAATAAAATAAATTTATGCAAAATTAATTTATTTTTATATTTCTTTATAACATTTCAAATAAATATTCTTTCAGAGAGAACAATGATTTAAAGAAAATCTCTTAAAGATTTTATAAATTTATTAAAATTTTTAAAGATTTAAATTTTATTATCATAATTTTAATTAAATGTACACAAATATAATTTCTGATCAATAGTTCTCGGTAATAAAATAAAGTTTCCTTTGAAAGAATTAATTTAAAACTTTTAGCTCATAAAGCTCATTTAAGTTTTTAATCGAAGTGAATAGGTTAAAAATTTCAGATGTATACAGTTTTAACATTTGCTGTTTCGACTAAGAAATTTATTTATGCAAAATTAATTTAAAATTAATTTATATAAAATAACTCTATAAAAATGACTATTATATGAAGGGTTTTTAAAAAATTAAAAAGATATTAAATTAAAATTTATTTTAAATTACACTTGAATCACGTTTCAGAAATATAAAATATTATATATTTTATCTATGTTATATATATTAAAAGCTTTAAATTAACATTTTCTGCAAAAAAACATTTTTTTATATATTTTTAAAACCACCCAGGATGTAGAATTATAAGAATAAAATAAAATTTGTTAAATTAATTTAATTTTATATTTTTCTAAAATATTTTAAATAAATATTATTTCAGAGGGAACAATGTTTTGAAGAAAATCTCTTAAGGATCTTGTAAATTTATTAAAATTTTTAAAGACTTAAATTTTATTATCATAATTTTAAATAAATGTACATACGGAAATTTAATTTCTGAAAAATAGTTCTCGGAAATAAACTTAAGTTTCCTTTGAAGGAATTAATTTAAAACTTTTAGCTTATAAAGCTCATTTAAATTTTTAATCGAAGTGAATACTTTAAAACTTTTAGACACACATATACAGTTTTTACATTTGCTGTTTACGATTATGAAATGTATTTATGCAAAATTAATTTAAAATTAGTTTTTATAAAACTACTCTATGAAAATTACTATTATGTAAAGAATTTTTTCCAATAAATAGATATTAAATTAAAGTTAATTTTAAATTACAATTCAATCACGTTTCAGAAATATACAGTATTATGTATTTTTGGAATCAATATAAATTAATAATAATAAGAATGTTACTAAAAATAACGATAATAAAAAACAATAAAAAGACGTGAGTATAGCAATAAAATGTTTGGATTTTATTGTATTTTACTTATTTTGTCTCTGTTTTATTCTTTTGTAATGGTAGTAAATTTTAAAATGATAAAATATGTTTTCAACACTTTTTTCAATACTTTTTCAAAATTTTTTTTTGTTGATACAATAAAATTTATTTCTCTTTTTTATGAAGCATTTAAACATTTAAAACTTCTTAAATCGTTAGTTGTAACAAAGAACTAAAAGCATTTTATTCATAAATTAATTTATTTAACTTTAAAAAATACAATAGAGTAAACATTTGCTTGTATTTTTTATATAATTTCTATAGCTTTCATTTTTTATTTTTTAAGCTATCTTGGAACAGTGTTTTGTAGTATCTCAATTTATATCGTTTAACATTACTTTCTGCACCACTGCTTTAATTGTCGCCTTTTAACAATATTTAACAGCATTGAGCATTTCTTTACGACAAAAAAGTTTGATCTTTAAATAAATAATGATATTCCTTTGTCAGAATAATACTCATTCTCAATTTGTCAAAGATTAGGTTTTTTTTAAAATAAAAATATAAAATAATAATTCAATTAAAAGACTCCAAATATTTAAAAATATTGCATGTCAGCAGTCATTTTATTATTTTATTTTTTTCTTTTGTCATTATTTCTTAAAGTAACTTCAAGTGATTTTTTCATAACTGTCTAGCATCTTTTCATTGGTGAATTTTTTTATTGAACATAAATGACTAATGTGCTAAATTTATCACTTGTTTTTTTTCCTTAAAATATTCGCAATTTTTCAAATAACATTTGCTTGATTTGTGAAAAATTTGTAATGCATTTGCAATATAACAAAGAAAACTTTTACTAAAATAAAACATTACAATAAAAACTTCAAAAGTTTTTAATTAAATATTGATTTAAAAAAAAGTTATACCTTATTGTTTTTAATAATATCTTTGGTATGGTTTTTTAAAGATGTGGTTTGGTATTGGTTTTTTAAAGATAAATTTGATTTTTTTTCAGTTAGAAAATTCTCGAAACTATCGATTTTTTCGTTACTGTAGTTATATTTAACTAAAAATTGGAAACGCACTCTATTTGATAAGAAACCTATTCTTTTAAAGTTTGTTTACTTTCACCCGAATTTAATTGCATCAAGGTTATTATTTATTTATTTATATAATATATACTAGTACAATTTAAATTTTTATTATTGACTATTTAATCATCACACAATATTTGTTTAAGAACTGTCGCATTTTTATTGAAATTGTTTAACACTCACAATATTCTAAATTATTTAATAATAAAAACATTTATTATTTTTTATATATTAATTTTTAAGTATGATTCCATATTTTACGTTTTTATCTCCTTAATCGTATTACAATTTTGGCAAAATTTGTTCAAGAATCATCGAATTTTTTTTATTGATATTTTTATATTTTTAAAATATTTAATTACTTAATTTTAAAACACATTATTTATCATAAAATCAAACGTTTTGTTGATATTCTAAAACTATTTATGAACTTGTCTTATTTTAGTAGTGTTGAATTATAGAAATGTTTTTTAATTCTACTAATTAGACGGATAAGTTTTCAAGAAAATGGTAGACGGAAAGGTGTCTTTTTGTAACCAGTATTTGTGATATTCTTGCTCCACCATTAGTTTTAGTTGTAGTTCTTCATTTATAGATAACACAATAAGTTGCTTCTGAAACATTCTAGACATAACTAAGTTTGTAGATTTGCATTCAAATATATTTGCGCATTCGAAGATAATCAATCAAAAAGTATCTTCAAATTTTTCTTTGAAGTCTAACTGAGAAGCCGTTAATATTGACAATAAAAAAGTTCCATCTCGTGTTGAGTGAACTGTTTAAAAATGCTAATCCACTCTTTTGTGTCTATTTATTTTAACTTTCATAAAATTGGAAATGGCTTACAATTATTATACTTTTTATTGATTTTTATTGCATAACCTTTTTTAACGCTTGACAAAATTAATTTTTATATTCTACGCAGACGATAGTCAGTCTGATGAATTCCCGGGATTCGTAGTTGTTGATATTCTAAACGTTTTGTTGATATTCTAATACTATTTATAAACTTGTCTTATTTTAGTAGTGTTGAATTATAGCGATATTTTTCAATTCTGCTAATGAGATGGATAAGTTTTAAAGAAAATGGTAGGAGAAAAGGTGTCTTTTTGTAATTTTCATTTGTAATATCCTTGCTCCACCATTAAGTTTATCTCTTCATTTATGGATAATTCAATAAGTTTCTTCTGAAACATTACAGATATAACTAAGCTTGTAGATTCATGCAAATATATGTGTGCATTCGGAGATAATCAAGTAAAAAGTATCTTTAAATCTTTTTTTGAAGTCTAACTGAGAAGTCGTTAGTATTTACAATAAATATTAGTATTTTCGTTAGTATTTTCGTTTTAAATGAACTGTTGAAAAATGGTAACCGGCTTTTTTTTTATTTTCTATTTATTTTAACTTTTACAGAAATAAAAATGCTTACAATTATTTTACTTTATATCGTACTTTTTTCCTTGACATTTTTAACGTTTGCCAAAATTCATTTTTATTATCTACGTTGTCCATAGTCCGATGGATCCCCGTGGTTCGTAGTGGTTGATATTCTAAAACTATTTATGAACTTGTCTTATTTTAGTAGTGTTGAATTATAGTAATGTCTTTCAATGCTACTAATGATATGGATAAGTTTTATAGAAAATGGTAGAGGAAAAGGTGTCTTTTTGTAACTAGCATTTGTGATATCCTTGCTCCACCATTAGTTTTAGTTCTTCATTTATGGATAATTCAATAAGTTTCTTCTGAAACATTATAGATACAACTAAGCTTGTAGATTTACATGCAAATATATCTGCTCATTCGGACATAATCAAATGAAAAGTATCTTCAAATCTTTCTTTAAAGTCCTTAGTAGTGGCAATAAGCAAACAAAGTTTCATCTCGTTTTACGTGAACTGTTTAAAAAATGCTAACCGGCTTTTTTGTGTCTGTTTATTTTAACTTTAATAAAAATTGAAATGGCTTACAATTATTTTACTTTTTATTGAACTTTTTTGGGTAACGTTTTTAACGTTAGCCAAAATTAATTTTTATTTTCTACGTAACCCATAGTCAGATGGATCTCCGGGGTTCGTAGTTTATGATATTCTAAAGGTTTTGTTTATATTCTAAAACTATTTATGAACTTGTCTTAATTTAGAAGTCTTGAATTATTGCAATGACTTTTAATTTTACTAATGTGACGGATAAGTTTTAAAACTGGTAGACGGAAAGGTGTCTTTTTGTAATCAACATTTGTGATATCTTTGCTCCACCATTAGTTTTAGTTCTTCATTTATGGATAGTTCAATAAGTTGCTTCTGAAACATTATAGATACAACTAAGCTCGTAAATTTACATGAAAATATGTCTGAGAATTCGGAGATAATCAATTAAAAAGTGTCTTCAAAATCTTTCTTTCAAGTCTAACTGAGAAGCTTCTAGTATTGACAATAAGCAAAGAAAGTTTCATCTCGTTTTAAGTAAACTGTTTATACATGCTAACCTAAATTTTTGTGTTTATTTATTTTAACTTTTATAAAAATGGAAATGACATATAATTATTTTACTTTATATTGAACTTTTTTCCGTAACGTTTTTAACGCTTGCCAAAATTAATTTTTATTATCTACATAGCCCATAGTTAGTCTGATGGATTCCCGGGGTTCGTAGCTGTTGATATTCTAAAACTATTTATGAACTTGTCTTATTCTTGTAGTGTTGAATTATAACAATGTCTTTTAATTCTACTAATGAGACGGATAAGTTTTAAAGATAATGGTGAAGGGAAAGATGTTTTTTGTAACCAGCATTTGTGATATCCTTGTTCCACCATTAGTTTTAGCTCTTCATTTATGGATAATTCAATAAGTTGCTCCTGAAATATTAGAGATATAACAGAGGTTGTAGATATATATGCAAATATATCTGGACATTCTTAGATAATCAAGTAAAAATTGTCTTCAATTCTTTATTTGAAGTCTAACTGAGAAGCCACTATTGTTGACAATAATGAAACAAAGTTTCATCTCGTTTTAGTGAACTGTTGAAATATGGTAACCGGCTTTTTTGTTTATATTTATTTTAACTTTCATAAATATGTTAATGGTTAAAAATTATTTTACTTTATATTGAACATTTTTGAGTAACGTTTTTAAAGTTTGCCAAAATTAAATTTTATTATCTACGTAGACCATAGTCAGTCCGATGGATTCCCGCGGTTCGTAGTAGTTGATATTTTAAACGTTTTGTAGATATTCAAAAACTATTTATGAACTTGTCTTATTTTAGTAGTGTTGAATTATAGCAATGTCTTTCAATTCTACTAATGCGATGGATAAGTTTTAAAGAAAATGGCAGAGGAAAAGGTGTCTTTTTGTAACCAGCATTTGTGATATCCTTGCTCCACCATTAGTTTTAGTTCTTCATTTATGGATAATTCAATAAGTTGCTTCTGAAATATTATAGATATAACTAATCTTGTACATTTACATGCAAATATATCTGCGCATTTAGAGATTATCAACTAAAAATTATCTTCAAATCATTCTTTGATGTCTAACTGAAAAGCCGTTAGTATTGACAACAAGCAAGCAAAGTTTCATCTCGTGTTAAGTGAACTGTTGAAAAATGGTAACCTGCTTTTTTGTTTCTATTTATTTTAACTTTCTTAAAAATGGAAATGGCTTACAATTATTTTACTTTATATTGAACTTTTTTCTGTAACGTTTTTAACGTTTGCCAAAATTAATTTTTATTATCTACGTAGTTCATAGTCACTACGATGCATTCCCGGAGTTCGTAGTTGTTGATATTCTAAAATTATTTATGAACTTGTCTTATTTTAGTAGTGTTGAATTATAGCAATGACTTTTAATTCTACTAATGATATGGATAAGTTTTAAAGAAAATGGTAGAAGGAAAGGTGGTTTTTTGTAACCAGAATTTGCGATATCCTTGCTCCACACTTACTTTTAGCTCCTCACTTATGGATAATTCAATAAGTTGCTTCTGAAGCAGTATAGACATAACTAAGCTTGTAGATTTACAAGCAAATATATCTGTTTATTCGGAGATAATCAAGTATAAATTGTCTTCAAATCTTTCTTTGAAACCGTTAGTACTGACACTAACCAAACAAAGTTTCATGTCGTTTTAAGTAAACTTACGAAAAATGGTAACGAACTTTTTATTTGTATTTATTTTAACTTTCATAAAAGTGGAAATGGGTTACAATTATTTATTTTATATTGATTGTTTTTTGTGGAACTTTCTTAACGCTTGTCAAAATTAGTTTTTATTATCTAAGTAGCACATACTCAGTCACATGGACCTGTGGGGTTTGTAGAAACAACTCTTTGAGAAACAATGGTCTAGATTAAATAAATTAAAGTTAAAATTAAATCTTCATGTGTAAAATTTAATGTGTAAATGAAATATGCTTAATGATTCAACATTTGAAATTAAGATTACTGGTTACTATTTTAAATATAGTTTATAAATAGATTATTCATTTGAATTCAGAAATTTCCGGTTTAACTGTTTCTTTTTATCCCAAAATGCTGTTGGGTTATATATGATTTTTGCTTAAACAGAGTTCTGGATCACTTCGGTGCTGTAAACAGTATGTTATGATCTCCATTCAGGCGGTATGGATTAAATCGCTGTTTGCTTCGCTTTTAGGAGAAGCGAGTGATTAATTGTATCACACTCAAGGTAAACAATGGACATCCCAGCTTGTAACAGTTTTGAAGGTTCTCACTTGTAATGAAGTCAAATCACCTGTCATATTAGAAAGGCAACGTCTCTAGTCAGTAGGCTCGACTTTGTGCTTTCTATTTAGGAAGCTAGCTTAATAATCTAAATTATTGTTTCTCAAAAGGTGTGGGCCTTGGACCCTCCGGAGGTTCTTTATACACCATTGAAATGTTAAAGAAAATTCATAAATGTATTCTTTTTTAATCCGCAGATATAAACTTAACTGTTTTCTAAGGGAAAAAGCAGAATATAAGCAATACGAGGATGTTACCCAAAGTCTTAACTCTCTCAATGATTTAATGGACCAATGAATAGCATGAAATAAAAAAAGAACAAACAATAATGGATCAAAAATTCTTTTGTCATAAGAGAAAAATATGAATTCATTGTCTTTCTTTGGAGGAGTAAGAAAAACTGACATTGGACTGTCTCGTAATAGTGTCAAAAAAGTAAAAGTGTAACAATTCTAATGTCGTTTAAAAAAAGAATATCCATAATTATCAGAAAGGTCTTTGTCTGTGCCACGACCTTTATTTGTGAGACTGGCTTTTATTAAAATGCCTTAAAGAAGACTAAATTCCGGAATATCTGGATGCAGAGTTAGATATGAGAATAAAGCTTTCTTCAATGCAATCAAGCTTTAAAGAACTTTGTGACAATCAAAAACAAAATCATTCTTCCCACTGATGCTTTTTTGTTAATGTATCATTTCATTAAAAATTCTTCTTTCCACGTTGATTTTTCTTTTAGTATTATTTACATTTTAAGCTGTTTTATATTGTTTAGTTTTATGTTTATATCTAATCAGTGATAAATAGGCTTAGTTTCTCCTTAAATAATATTTATTCGGGGATCCACTGCCACGTATGTGGTAAGGAAAGGATTCCACGTGTTAACCCTTTAACGGACAGTGGTTTCGTAGCAAAACCACCTATTAAACATCTTTTTTTTACAACTTTACTTTTTGGATTACTTTACTTTATCTTTTTATAATTATTTACGGCTCCAATCTCATACATCTGTGATATATGGAAGCCAATGATGTAGAATCAAGAGCTTCTGCGCCGAACGATGGCCGATTGGTTAGGGTGCTGGCCTTCGGTACCGGAGTTCGTGGGTTCGAATCCCACAGTGGCATGGATGTTCGTAGCCGTTCGGAATCGGCTTTAAGTTGTAGGTCCCGGTCTCATTAGCCCTCGTGTTGCAAAAAGTAGACCGTAGCACTCCAAACCAAACCAAACGAAACTAAACCAAGAGCTTCTGCAATTAAATGTGTGTGTGTTTGTTTTACATATTTTATACATTTTATATATACATATTATACATTTTATACATATTATATATTTGGTATTTTAAATATATAACAGATGATAGTTCTACTTTTAACTTATTTATTTCTTTTTCTATTGAAAGATATGTATTTAAACTTTCTGTACTTGAGAAGTCAGATTCAATTTATCTTACTTATGATCTCAAATAAAAGTATCTATACAAACAACACTTTTAAGTTGTTAAGCTGTTTATTTATTATACCAGTTTAAGGATTATAATTTATTGTTCTTCCAGTATAGTTCAACCTTTAAAAAGGCATAATGTTCAAGCTGTACAAGGGTAGGGGTTAGTCAGTTAAACCACTTCTCAAACCCTAATTTGGTATCCTCTAAGGCAAACACTTCTAAGGAATGTAAAGAAAATTTATATATTTTACATATACAAGGCTTATAGATAACATTTATAAACAAATTACATTAAATTCCCATGAATTTATTTTGGTGACCTTTAAAGGGTTAAAAAGATTGAGAACCACTGATTTAAGTGAAAGTAGAACCTCTCTAGGATTCATTATGTTGTTGTTGTTGTTGCACATGCCACTTGGTCTAACCAAGCACGATTCAGCCGGAGACTACTCTTATTAACACTTTAAAGGTCACCTACATAAAATCTTTGGAATTTAAAGAAATTAGTGTATAAATATAATCTATGAACTTTATAAATGCAAAATGTATTAAAAACTTTCTTTGCAATCATTAGAGGGGTTTGCCTTAGACGATACCATAGGAGGGGTTGAAGGGGGTAAACTAACAATCCCATCCCCTTGTACAGCGTGAACATAATACTTTTTAAAATTTTAATTATACTAGAAGAACAATAAATAAGTGTTCTTAAAAATTATAATAAATAAATAATTTAACAATTTATAAATGTTGTTTTGAATGGATACTTTTGTTTGGGGTCATAAGTGAAAAAAATAATCGATGATCTGCTTTACAGTTTAAAGGTCACCTACATAAATTCTTAGGAATTCAATGAAATTAGTTTATAAATATTATCTATGAACCTGATAAATGCAAACTGTATTACAGTTTTTTTTCAATCCTTGGAGAGATTTGCCTTAGAGGATACCATAAGACTGATTGAGGGGGGTTAATTGACAAACACATCCCCTTGTACAGCGTGAATATAATACTTTTTAAAATTTTAATTATACTAGAAGAACAATAAATAAGTGTTCTTAAAATTATAATAAATAAATAATTTAACAATTTATAAGTGTTGTTTTGAATAGATACTTTTGTTTGGGATCATAAGTGAAAAAAAATCGACAATCTGCTTTACCGTTTAAAGGTCACCTACATAAATTCTTTGGAATTCAATGAAATTAGTTTATAAATATTATCTATGAACCTTATAAATGCAAATTGTATTACAGTTTTTTTATCCTTGGAGAGATTTGCCTTAGAGGATACCATAAGACTGATTGAGGGGGGTTAATTGACAAACACATCCCCTTGTACAGCGTGAACATAAAACTTTTTAAAATTTTAATTATATTGGAAGAACAATAAATAAGTGTTCTTAAAAAAGAATAATAAATAAATAGTTTAACAATTTATAAGTGTTTGAATAGATATTTTTGTTTGGGGTCATAGATGAAAAAAAAAATTACTAACAGTTTAAAGGTCACCTACATAGGATATGAAATATAATATTTATATATATTCAAAAGATAAATAAATAAATGTATTACAGTTTTTTAACTTGGAGAAGTGGAACACACCGATTAAAAAAGTCCCAAAAACATAATTTATTACAGTGGAAGCGTTCTTTATTTTTTTTTTACTTAAGTATAGAAGAATACGAAAATGTTATTGTCTTACTTCCGGTTATAAATAATATATAAAATAATATTATAGATTGTTAATTTTAATACACATAAAGCTCGTCAAGTCTCAAAGATCATATAAAAATTAGGATTCTAAAAGTACAAATAAAAATATTCTTTAAGAATTATTTATATTTTTTTACGAAGTTTAAGAAATTAAATTGGTGCAATAGAGATACATCTGTTACCGCAAACGAATACTTCGAAATAGAGATTGACAAAGCCATGAAAAGCTATCAGCGTTTTTGTGCCTCAGGAAATAGGGGTGCATCCCTCAATAAATATCAGTAAAGATATTAAAAAATCGATGATCATCCTACCTCAAACACTGAGAGAAATGTACATTACATCTATTTTTGGAACGTTTTTGGAGGGATCATCGGTTTGGAGGAATTGTACGTGAGAACCGCTTAGAGGGTTAATTGCGAGTTTTAAATGTCAAAAACATAAAACAATCGAATAAAAAACATTCATATTCTTCCAAAAATTAGAGAAATCAGGCGTTTTTTCTGCGAAACCACTGTCCGCTAAACGGTTAAAGTATGGGGATGAGCCTTTCCTTTTGATGAGCACCCCAATGGTGAAAGTACGACTGAAGCTCAAGTGGGTCCTCGAAACCAAGCAGAAGACCCATAGGTTTTGCCTGCCACCCCCAGAGGTATTGATTGTGAACTTGGAGGACATTGTGACCATAAACATATTTTACGTTCCTCAGTCACCTTTAACGAACACGGAGGATCTTATACCGGCTATGGCTCTGAATCCGCAACCCTCAAGTTACGAGTTTGTTGCCTTTGCAGACTGAGCTACCACGGCTCAGGATTCATTATAAAAACTCTTATCGATTCATCATAAAATAAAACATTCTGTTTCATTTAGAATGAATTATTCCCACGATGTTTAACTCTGACACCACGGGATGGCTCATTTTGATGCAGAAACTACATCGTGTCCAATATTTTGTAAAAGTTACTAACGAGATTGAAATAAATTTCTTGACTTTTCCTAATTTTATACCCATAAAAATTTATGAAAATATAATATTGAAGAATCGTGCATATGAGAGATAGATTCATTTCTAAACTTCCAAGTCTGGAAACATAACTGTAGATATTTGTTCTAACTGTAAAATAGCGATATGTAGAAAATATACAAAATATGTATAAAAAAAGTTTAAAAGAGCTTCACCGGTAGCTTCACTTTGATGCAAAAACTACTTTGTGTCCAATGTCTTGTAAAAGTTACTAACGAGATTGAAATACATTTCTTGACTTTTTCTAATTTTATATCCATAAAAATTTATGAAAATATAATATTGAAGAATCGTATGCATATGAGAGATAGATTCATTTCTAAACTTTCAAGTGTCGAAACAAAAGTGTAGATATTTGTTCTAACTGTAAAATAGCGATATGTAGAAAATATACAAAATATGTATAAAAAAAGTTTAAAAGAGCTTCACCGGTAGCTTCACTTTGATGCAAAAACTACTTTGTGTCCAATGTCTTGTAAAAGTTACTAACGAGATTGAAATACATTTCTTGACTTTTTCTAATTTTATATCCATAAAAATTTATGAAAATATAATATTGAAGAATCGTATGCATATGAGAGATAGATTCATTTCTAAACTTCCAAGTGTCGAAACAAAAGTGTAGATATTTGTTCTAATTGTAAAATAGCGATATGTAGAAAATATACAAAATATGTATAAAAAAAGTTTAAAAGAGCTTCACCGGTAGCTTCACTTTGATGCAAAAACTACTTTGTGTCCAATGTCTTGTAAAAGTTACTAACGAGATTGAAATACATTTCTTGACTTTTTCTAATTTTATATCCATAAAAATTTATGAAAATATAATATTGAAGAATCGTATGCATATGAGAGATAGATTCATTTCTAAACTTTCAAGTGTCGAAACAAAAGTGTAGATATTTGTTCTAACTGTAAAATAGCGATATGTAGAAAATATACAAAATATGTATAAAAAAAGTTTAAAAGAGCTTCACCGGTAGCCTCACTTTGATGCAAAAACTACTTTGTGTCCAATGTCTTGTAAAGTTACTAACGAGATTGAAATACACTTCTTGACTTTTACTAATTTTATATCCATAAAAATTTATGAAAATATAATATTGAAGAATCGTATGCATATGAGAGATAGATTCATTTCTAAACTTCCAAGTGTCGAAACAAAAGTGTAGATATTTGTTCTAATTGTAAAATAGCGATATGTAGAAAATATACAAAATATGTATAAAAAAAGTTTAAAAGAGCTTCACCGGTAGCCTCACTTTGATGCAAAAACTACTTTGTGTCCAATGTCTTGTAAAGTTACTAACGAGATTGAAATACACTTCTTGACTTTTACTAATTTTATATCCATAAAAATTTATGAAAATATAATATTGAAGAATCGTATGAATATGAGAGATAGATTCATTTCTAAACTTTCAAGTGTCGAAACAAAAGTGTAGATATTTGTTCTAACTGTAAAATAGCGATATGTAGAAAATATACAAAATATGTATAAAAAAAAGTTTAAAAGAGCTTCACCGGTAGCTTCACTTTGATGCAAAAACTACTTTGTGTCCAATGTCTTGTAAAAGTTACTAACGAGATTGAAATACATTTCTTGACTTTTTCTAATTTTATATCCATAAAAATTTATGAAAATATAATATTGAAGAATCGTATGAATATGAGAGATAGATTCATTTCTAAACTTTCAAGTGTCGAAACAAAAGTGTAGATATTTGTTCTAACTGTAAAATAGCGATATGTAGAAAATATACAAAATATGTATAAAAAAAGTTTAAAAGAGCTTCACCGGTAGCTTCACTTTGATGCAAAAACTACTTTGTGTCCAATGTCTTGTAAAAGTTACTAACGAGATTGAAATACATTTCTGGATTTTTCCTAATTTTATACCCATAAAAATTTATGAAAATATAACATTGAAGAATCGTATGCATATGAGAGATAGATTCATTTCTAAACTTCCAAGTGTGGAAATAAAACTGTAGATATTTGTTCTAATTGTAAAATACCGTTATGTAGAAAATATACAAAATATTTATAAAAAAAAGTTTAAAAGAGCTTCACCGGTAGCTTCACTTTGATGCAAAAAACCTTTGTGTCCAATGTCTTGTAAAAGTTACTAACGAGATTGAAATACACTTCTTGACTTTTTACTAATTTTATACCCATAAAAATTTATGAAAATATATTAATTGAAGAATCGTCATGCGTTATAATGAGAGATAGATTCATTTCTAAACTTTCAAGTGTCGAAACAAAAGTGTAGATATTTTGTTCTAACTGTAAAATAGCGATATGTAGAAAATATACAAAATATGTATAAAAAAAGTTTAAAGAGCTTCACCGGTAGCCTCACTTTGATGCAAAAACTACTTTGTGTCCAATATTTTGTAAAAGTTACTAACGAGATTGAAATAAATTTCTTGACTTTTCCTAATTTTATACCCATAAAAATTTATGAAAATATAATATTGAAGAATCGTGCATATGAGAGATAGATTCATTTCTAAACTTCCAAGTCTGGAAACATAACTGTAGATATTTGTTCTAATTGTAAAATAGCGATATGTAGAAAATATACAAAATATGTATAAAAAAAAAGTTTAAGAGCTTCACCGGTAGCTTCACTTTCATGCAAAAACTACTTTGTGTCCAATGTCTTGTAAAAGTTACTAACGAGATTGAAATACATTTCTTGACTTTTTCTAATTGTTATACCCATAAAAATTTATGAAAATATAATATTGAAGAATCGTGCATATGAGAGATAGATTCATTTCTAAACTTCCAAGTCTGGAAACATAACTGTAGATATTTGTTCTAACTGTAAAATAGCGATATGTAGAAAATATACAAAATATGTATAAAAAAGTTTAAAAAAATCTTCACCGGTAATATACTAAATAATTCCAATAAAATTGTCTATATTTTTTCTAACTATGTAAAACTTTTGTTACTGTAATATCTTATTATTTCTACTAATTATTATAAAAATTTAATGTCTAATAATTAAGAAATACCATTGCGTATAACTACAGTGTATTCTTAGAATAAAAACATGGATATATATTAATCGAGGTTTGGTTTGGTTTGGAGTGCCACGGTTTACTTTTTGCAACACGAGGGCTAATAAGACCGGGACCTACAGCTTAAAGCCGATTCCGAACGGCTACGAACATCCATGCCTCTGTGGGATTCGAACCCATGAACTCCGGTTCCGAAGGCAAGCACCCTAACCAATCGGCGATCGTTCGGCATATATTAATCGGGGAAAATTTGACCTAGCGCACTGTTTTAGGTAGTGTTAATTGCCGCGACTGTAGTGGTTATAACAAGCTAATTCTTTAATAATGTATAAACTTAAAAAATTATGATATTTTGATAATTGAATCAATTTATTTTTTAAAATGAAAATTTTATTTAAAAACAAAGTACATTTTGAAATATGTATATTAGAAAAAAAATATATGATATGGAAGTAAAATTTCTGTTTGATTGTAAAACCAGTACTTTATAGGAATTTAAAATTTTGAAATTTGAAAAATAATATAAACTGTTGGTAAATCAAAAATTAAATAAAAATTATCCCTTATCATTCTATAAAATAAAATCTATCACTCATATTAATACATTTCATGTTCACAGAATAAAAAAGATAATCAGCCTCCTTTTGGGGAGTAATATTAATTATTAATTTATCTATTGTAAAAGTTATTTGCCTGGTTAATTGATTTTTATTTTTTTCACTCT
>CM063500.1:39911622-39916622 GCA_032207245.1 Pardosa pseudoannulata
TTTCAAAATTAAGAAAATATATCTAGCCTATATTATACATAAAAATTAGTTCTTAATTTGTACATTTCAAAAGTAAAAATTAATTCAGGAATATATTAAATATTTTGAAGTAATTCTTTATTTTCAATGAAACGAATTATTTTAATTTCATTTATTGATTAATACAGTTTTAAGCTTATGAAATATTTAGCAATATTTTCTCAAAATAAATCGTTGAATATATAAAAGGGCCATTATATTTCAGGAAGTTAATGCATTTTAAAGTTTTAAGCAATTAAAATAGTATATTAAAAAAGAATTGATAATATTTTATATAAGAAATATAAAAAAAAAATTCACCTACACGCAAACAATTTTTTGAAATTATGTATTTTTTGAAGAACTAGAAGTAAAATATATGTTTAGATCTGGATATTAAAATTTAAAAGTAATTGAGAATTAAAATTGAAAAAATAAGAATTGTCAACAATTTAAAAGTTAAAATAAATATATTCTTTACTATGATATAAAATAAAAATATATCATTCATATTAATATCACTGACGCTTACAAAATTAAGAAAAATATCTAGCCTATATTATACATAAAAATTAGTTTTTAATTTTTATATTTCAAAAGTTAAAAATTAATTCATCACGAATATATTGAATATTTTGAAGTAATTCTTTACCTTCGATAAAATGAATTATTTTAATTCCATTTATTGACTAAAACAGTTTTAAGCTTACGAAATATTTAGCAAAATTTTCTCAAAATAAATTGTTGAATATATAAAAGGGCCATTATATTTCCCAAAGTTAATGCATTTTAAAGTTTTAAGCAATCCCGTATGCGTTATACTGTTTTAAAATTTTCGAATTGATGACAGATTAAAGATTAAAATTCTCTCTATTCTGAATTAATTTCAGAATAAATGCTATTAGAAGATTTGCTTTACTCCAAAGCACTTAAAGACATTATTTAAATACTTTTCAGGAAATTCCTATTTCGGTTCTACTTTAAACTTTGCAACAGTGAATATTGCTATAATAAAATATATTCCAAATATCTATTTGCACAAACTGAAAAATTCAATTTCCTTTCAATACTCTCATTTTAGTGCTATTTAAAAACAGTTATTAAATAAATCAGTTGGATACAGAAGTAATATCTTCTTTTAACAGCGTTATTTTTCATCATAAAGTAAAAACTTTGCTTCATCTCGAATGCATTTTTAAAAGTTTTTTAAAAACTCCCCAATATATAAAATATATATATAACTCTTGATCACCTATTTTAATAATTTCGATTCCATACCGTGTATATTCTTTTACAAAATTCAGTATCATTTATCTATTTTAGTTTAGTATCTATTTTAATTTTTATAATCTATCTATCAACTCCCAACCCTTTCTCTTTTTCCACTCTCTCTATATATGTATATATATGTGATTATATGCATATATAATGTATGACATGAATATATGTACGTATGAATATATGTACATATAACATATATATATATGTACATGTATACATATATATATATATATATATATATATATATATATATATATATATATATATATATATATATATATATATATATATACATATATATATATAAATAAATAAATAAATATATATATATATATATATATATATATATATTTATATATATATATATATATATATATATATATATATATATATATATATATATATATATATATATATATATAAGGTCTGGATTGGAGTGCTATGGTCTACATTTTTGCAACAGGAGGGATAATGAGACTGGGACTTATAGCTTAAAACCGATTCCGAACTGCTAAGAACATCCATGCCACATTGGCATTCGAATCCGCGAACTCCGGTACCATAGGCCAGCACCCTAACCAATCGGCCATCGTTAGGCGTATATATATATATATATATATATATATATATATATATATATATATATATATATATATATATATATATATATATATATATATACATATATATATATATACATATATATATATATATATATATATATATATATATATATATATATATATATATATATACATGTCAGGATTTAAAATATAGAGTAATTTAAGAGATTTAATTAGGGATTCTTTTAATGGGAGTAACGCGCCTCGAGTTATTAGCCACATAAATACGGCTCACGCGCAGTGAGCCGTATTTATGTGGCTAATAGGGGCAGAGAGCGATAAGCAATTATTATAGGCAGACCTGTGGCTCCTCGAAGCAGTAAAAACTGCCTTTGTTATCAGTTGGGTGTCAAGATGAGACGCCATTGTTGAGTAGAGTGTGGTGAAATTTAAATAAAGATATAAAGCTGATGTCAGGACTCTAGTGTGTTTACTGGGACCATGGCATATATATATATATATATATATATATATATACATTATATATATATATACATTTTATATATATATATATATATATATATATATATATATATATATATATATATATATATATATATATATATATATATATATATATATATATATACATTATATATATATATATATACATTTTATATATATATATATATATATATATATATATATATATATAATTACACACACTTAGTGTATATAGAAATATATAGTGTATATAAAAATATACAAATTAGTAAGAGATAACAAGTTTGCACTCATATACATTTTTATGCTTTCACAATAGACAAGTATTTGTGAAATAGGAAGAAATTTCTACAAGGAGTTTTTTAGTACGGGTATAATTTCTATGGTAATGCTTTCCACCTGAGTACATATTTCTCTTAGAACATATGATACGATTAAAAGGAAAGTAATCATTTGTCACAAAATGGAAGAGCAAAACATGTTTCCGACATAGAGATTTTTCAGGGACATCACGCAAAGCAAGAGTGCAATTATGTTTCTCGCTGTTACTTAACGTTTACAATACGAAATGCAAATTTGATCACAAGCTTTTATACAATACTAGCTGCTTCGCACCCAGCCTTCGGTCTGGGTTTTCAAATATTTCGTTGAAAGATTTAGAACCACTATTAATGATAATAAGATGTATTGATAGAAATGCTGAATAAATTTCGTATGTTTTAGATTGTTGACGATTATAACAGTTTATTAATAGCCAAATGTCCAGTAAGTGCACTGTGTTTCCCGTGAGCCGCTGCATAATAATTCCCAATTCCACGACTTTTTTTTTAATGTAGGAATCAAATTTCAAAATACTGTGGAGAGTAACATATATATGTACTGTTCTGAATGGGATAAATCATTCCCAACCGTCTTTTAGTACTGTTTTACATACATAAAAATTAAATTTTAAACAACAAAACCTAAAATGAAAACTTTTTCTTTAAAAAATGGCAATTGTGAAATAAAAACAAATATGATAGAACATGGTGAATTTGTAAGTACTGAATATAAAAATCACGACAACATATAACAGAAAAAATGTTAACTTCTTAAAAAATTTGAGAAAGTAAAATAAAGATTTACATATTTTGATGAAATACAAAATTTAGCTATAAAAAATAAAATGATTTTGATACTGGGATATTTCAAAGAGAAAAAGTTATTGCGTATGAAAAATAGTTGTAACTATAGGCAATAAATGGCACCACTCATTACATATTTTAATTAATATATTTTTAACTGATTCTAATTACGATATTTTGATGATAAAATAAACTAAGCACATAAGGTCAAAAGCCAACAACTTAAAGCGTTATCATAAGAATGAAGTTACATAAAGAATTTCAATTTTTATAACACGAAACATATACCATAAAGTCGCCAAGCTTATTTAAGAATAGGTGAAGTACAGAGTGACGTTTTAAAATTGGATCAATAAAAATGGCGCAATTGAATTTAAAATGAAAGAAATATACCAAATTAATATTGATAAAACAAAATAAGTATATAAGATTAAAACACCGAAAACAATTATATTATTTGAAATCACATTTTAAACTTCATTCAAAAGTGGCTACAATATCTCAACATTTCATAGTTTCAAATTTATTTGTTCCCTGTATAACACTTGCCAATTTCTTTTATCTCTAGTGTAGTTGAGTTTTAGATAACAAAACCTATAACCATATGATAGTTTTTATTTAATAAATGGCAACTGCGAAATGAAAACAAATTTGATAGAACATGGCAAGTTTTTAATTATTGAAAATAAAAATCTTGCCAAGCTAATAAAATAGAAGAAAGAAGTGATTTCTTAAACAAAAATGAGTTTATCGTTTATCAGATAGGAATAGTCTTATATACATAAATGCCATCATATATTTCTATACTTACACTGGAATTTAAAATCGCGTAGATACGTTTTTGTGTTTCCCGAATATCAAATATCTGGAGATAATAATGCCAACAATGAATAACACTGCCATATTTAGATGCCAACTCAATAACGGAAAGCTCGTGTCGCAAAATTAAACTGCCATTTTGTTTGGTTTTTCGTTAATATCTTTCGAACTAATTGGTATATAGGAACACGAAGGGGCGAAATAACATCCCTGGATCTCACAGTCAGATTTTAATCTGGGAATTCAAGATGTATTAATGTGGAATATGTTCATTTGGCGGTATCAAGGATTTCTGTCCAAAGAAGATACTCTATGACTTATCGGGTAGATTTGTTAAAAAAGCATAAAAATGAAAACTGTTCTTAATATCTATAAATAAAAATAACAAAATATATGTTTACACGCTAACGATTAAATCTTCATCAAATGTGTGTCTTACATTAAATTTTCTCAAAACTGTATAGTAAAATATAAGTTTAACCCTAAACTGTATTACTACTGTACGTTGATTAGCAACGTTAATATACCTTGCCAAATTACGTGATAGAATAGGGAGCAGAGGTTTTGAAAGCAAAAGTGCTAATTTTGTTAATAGTAATAAATGTTTCCAAAATTAAGGAAATTTATGACAAACCACATAGTTTAGTATGAAACAGAAGCACACATTCATATTGTCAAATATGTGAATATA
>CM063500.1:39919122-39954122 GCA_032207245.1 Pardosa pseudoannulata
TTCGGAAAAAAGAATTTTGTGTCCGGAACTCTCTGTAGAAACATGTCCCATATATTTATATTTCATTTCGCAATATGGGTATTTTTATTTCTGGAATACCTTTTAAATCTACTATAAAACATAGCTGCTGTCATAAAAATGGATTGTGAATATTAAAAGAAAATAATAACATTATTATTTTGTGTACTACATTTTTATACATTTTCTTTTTAACACAGAAATGACAAATTTTAATTTTAGACATATATTAATTGTAATAAACTCTGTGAAACTAAAAAGAAAACTGTTTAAAATGTCTTTTTCATTAAGATAAATATGAATTAAAGAAAAACATTCTATTTAAGAGTGTAGTGTAATAAAAAATGTGCAAAACCAACTGCTTGAATGGGAGCTTAAGTGAAACGCCAAGCATTTCGCAAGCCGAATTGTGGTACCTCCGTTTTGTTACCTCTTTTTCAACTAGCATATATTCCGTCATATGACACGATTAGTAAAGTTTTTTAATTTTCTAGACTTGTAAAATAGCTTATAAGGCAGGTAAAAATATGGTTTGTTTTTTGGCGGATAATTATCTGGTACATGCTCAATAATTTGTTTATCTTTACTGACCGTATGTTAGTTTCCAACTTTAATTTATCTAGTCATATTACGTATTTATCTAGTCATATTAGGAGGGACACCAGACATTTTAATATTGACAGTGATTATTAGGCGGTATATACGAATAATGTCCAAAATTTAGAAAATCGATGGCTAACCATGGGGTTATGTATAAAAAGCAAACACAAAAATGAATAAACTTCTTAATTTTCAAAGATGTACAACTTACGTTCGATAATTAATAGACCGTGAAATAGTCTATTATTTAAGCCAAATATAAAAGAAAATAGTTTACGTAATATCTAAGTTCAGTGACAAACGTATAAAAATAATTAAGACGATATTGTCACGAAGATTCGAATGAACACACCGTTTAACTCAACAGACGAATTTATTGATTTAAGTAGCAACTCGCAACTTTACAAATTCGAGAAGTTGCCTACAGCTAGTGGGTATCAGCTTTTATACCCGTACAGAATATTCCAGAAATAACTAATTTACATATTAAATAAAGATCTAGAATATCCAAGAACATAAGGAAACAATAAATAACATTTTTAAATTGAAAATCCGTACCTCGGATAAACTGCCATGGTAAGCATCGAACCCACAACCTTCGGGTCTGGATCGCGTGCTTTGACCATTCGGCCGCTGAGCTCGTTAGCTAAGCTGCTTTATGTGGCAATATTTAAGTAATTTAAAAAAATGATTAAATGAGATGATTAAAGAAATGACGTCATAATAACAGAAAACAAATGTTATTTTTACCTATTTATTATGTGATTAATTGATAAATTTAATCTCTTGTTCTTAACCGGGGACAATATAGTTTGATATAATGGCATTAAACGCTCGAAAAGAGGGGACGGGGTAGATTTCGAGCGTTTTCGAACTCGCTTTGAATTTTGTTAGCCCTTACTCATAAAGAATCCAGTACTCTATCCATGCCTCTATCCATTCATGTCCAACCGCTTCACAAATTCGATGTCCGACGAACAGATAACTTAGGCTATTATTATATAGGGGATTTCTTGCGTCTTAATACTCGCCTGGGTTGCACTTTCAGTTTAGTTTTAGAAAATGCATCACGGGAACATCACGGGAGGTATTCTGTTGAGGGAGTACGGTGATAAATCGCAAAATATAACAATTTTATGCGTCCCATTTAATTTGAAATTAAAATAGACTTCAATGGTTTTATTAAAAAATCACTTCATAAAAAAATATAGATAAACAATTGATTTATTTTGGTTGTGAATCTCTGAACTGTTACCTAAAATTGCTTTAAAGAGGTCGTCCGGGAGATATAAATCGAGAAAAAAATCTCATTTTTATTTCTTAATCATAGAAAATACAATAGACGTTTGAAAATAATGCATTAAATATACATACCCATACCGAAGGCTAATTTCTTAACAACTAGTATTTAATGTTTATTGAATCAAATAAACTTACAAGATAAATTATAAACAATTTTAAAGTTATTAACACTTAAATAAGAGAAATAATGTAGAAAGTGACGTATCACTGATGGAAAAGACATGCTACAATATATGTCATAATTAAATGTTATAAGCACTAGTATTTTTAAGATTGGTAACTATGGCTAAACAAGATTGGTGACGATGGCCCAGACGGAAGGCTAGGTTCTTAACAAGTAGTATTTAATGTTTGTTGAATAAAATAAGTAAACTTACAAAATAAATTAAAAAAAATATATTAGAATTATTTACTCTTAAATAAGCAAAATAATTTAGAAAAGGATGCACCACTCATGGAAGGCCATTCTACAATAATTTGAAAGAAATATATCTAGTAATTAAATGTTATAAGCACTAGTATTTTTAAGATTAGTGACGATGGCCCAGACCGAAGACTAGGCTCTTAATAAAACATTTTAGAATTATTAACATTTAAATAAGCGAAATCATTTAGAAAGTGACGTATCACTCATGGAAAAGACATGCTACAATAATTTGAAAGAAATATATCTAGTAATTAAATGTTATAAGCACTAGTATTTTTAAGATTAGTGACGATGGCCCAGACCGAAGGCTAGGCTCTTAACACCTAGTGTTTAATGTTTATTGAATGTAAAAAATAAACTTAGAAAATAAATTAAAAAAACATTTTAGAATTATTAACACTTAAATAAGCTAAATCATTTAGAAAGTGACGTACCACTCATGGAAAAGACATGCTACAATAATTTGAAAGAAATATATGTTGTAATTAAATGTTATAAGCACTAGTATTTTAAAGATTGGTGACGATGGCCCTGACCGAAGGTTAGGCTCTTAACACCTAGTGTTTAATGTTATTGAATGTAAAAAATAAACTTAGAAAATAAATTAAAAAAAAAACATTTTAGAATTATTAATACTTAAATAAGCGAAATCATTTAGAAAGTGACTTATCACTCATGGAAAAGACATGCTACAATAATATGAAAGAAATGTATGTCGTAATTAAATATTATAAGCACTAGTATTTTTAAGATTGGTGACGATGACTAAACAAAATTGGTGACGATAGCCAAGACCGAAGACTAGGCTTTTAACACCTAGTATTTAATATTTATTGATTGAAACAAATAAATTTACAAGATCAATTAAAAAATATTTTAGAATTATTAACACGTAAATAAGCGAAATCACTTAGAAAGTGAAGTATCACTCATGGAAAAGACATGCTACAATAATTTGAAAGAAATATATGTCGTAATGAAATGTTATAAGCACTAGTATTTTTAAGATTGGTAACAATGGTAAACAAGATTGGTGACGATGGCTCATACCGAAGGATAGGCTCTTAACACCTTGTATTTAATGTTTATTGAATGAAACAAATAAACTTACAAGATAAATTTTAAAAAATTACTTTAGATTTATTAACACTTAAATAAGCGGAATCACTTAGTAAGTAATGTATCACTCATGGCAAAGAAATGCTAAAATAATTTGAAAGAAATATATGTTTTAATTAAATGTTATAAGAACTAGTATTTTTAAGATTGGTGACGATGGCCCTGACCGAAGGTTAGGCTCTTAATACCTAGTATTTAATGTTTATTGGATGAAAAAAATAAACTTAGAGATAAATTTTAGAAAATTACTTTAGAAATATTAGCACTTAAATAAGCAAAATAATTTAGAAAGTGATGTAACATTCATGGAAAAGACATGGTACGATAATTTGAAAGAAATATATGTCGTAATTAAATGTTATAAGAACTAGTATTTTTTAAGATTGGTGACGATGGCTAAACAATTGTTTCACGAAAACTTAATTTAATGCTTATAAAAAATCGCTCATTTAGCTAAACTTTTAATTAAAATAAAAGAACTCTTAAAATCTTTACCTCTTATCTGTTTTATGAGTTCTCCCAGCACCGCAGAATGCTCGGCTTTATTAAACAAAGATAAAGAATATGTTCAAGTTTCTTTATCTAATTAAAACGCGTATCTGACAACCCGTAAAACTGTCTTAATAAAAAATGACAATGAAATAAAACAAAATAATAATCTTGTGGTATTCGTTGACTTTTGAACTTTTTTTTATTAAGAGTATATTTGTCTTTTTTTAAACTGAAGGTCTTTGTTTAAGTTTCTCAAATGCAAACAAAATGATTATATTTTATGCAAACAAAAGAGTTTTTTTTTCTTGTTTTACAGTTTTCTTTTGACAAAATCCAATGTCACTTTTTCAGTTCTTTTATCTGTTATTGTCTTTGGAGATTATATTCAAGTAAAGCCTTTTAGTTCTGAGAAGGATGAATAATGTTTGATCTCTGTTCGATACCACAAGATATCCCAGAAACGTTAAGGTATCTCAGTGTAATCCACTTCCAAAAATCATTATTTACTTTCTAATTTTTGTAGTTTTTAATCTCTGTAAACCTAAAGAGAGATTCGAAGAGTTTTCAAGATATGGGCCTTTTTATTTATTACGTAGATTATAAGAAATTAATAGGGTTTTCAAATTAATACATTCGAAATATTCTTATACATGCAAAATAACTCTTGTAGTAAGAATTGATCTCTCTATCCCCTAGGTCTCATAGAAGCATTAAAGCATTATAATGTAATCCATTTCAAGAAAATATTAATTATCTTGTGATTTTTGTAGATTTTAATCTCTCAAAGCATGAAGAGAGCTTTGAAAAGTTTCCAAGATAACGGCTTTTTTAATTATTACGTAGATTATATGAAAGGTATCGGGTTTCAAGATCAGTACATTCGAAATATTCGTGTATCTGCCAAATAACTCTTGTAATAATGTTTGATCTCTGTATCCCCAAGGTCTCACAGAAGGAGCATTAAAGCATTATCATGTAATCCATTTCTAGAAAATATTAATTATTTTGTGGTTTTTGTAGATTTTAATCCCTAAAGAGAGTTTTGAAAAGTTTCTAAGATAACTGCTTTTTATTTTTAATTAGATTATATGAAAGATATCGGGTCTTAAGATTAATGCATTCGAAATATTCCTATACATGCTAAATAACTCTTGTAATAATGTTTGATCTCTGTATTCCCAAGGTCTCACAGGAGGAGCATTAAAGCATTATTATGTAATTCATTTCTAGGAAATATTAATTGTTTTGTGACTTTTGTAGATTTTAATCTCTCAAAGCATAAAGAGACCTTTGAAAAATTTCAAAGATAACGACTTTTTTATTTATTATGTAGATTATATGAAAGATATCTGGTTTTGAGATCAATGCATTTGAAATATTCGTATATCTTCCAAATAACTCTTGTAATAATGTTTGATGTCTGTATTCCCAATGTTTCATAGGAGGAGCATTAAAGCATTATCATGTAATCCATTTCTAGAAAATTTTAATTATTTTGTGATTTTTGTAGATTTTAATCCCTCAAAGTCAGCTTTGAAAAGTTTCTAAGATAACGGCTTTTTTATTTATTACGTAGATTATATAAAAAATATTGGGTCTTAAGATCAATACATTCGAAATATTCGTTACCTGCCATATAACTCTTGTAATAATGTATGATCTCTGTATCCCCAAGGTCTCATAGGAGAAACATTTAAAGCCTTATCATGTAATCCATTTCTAGAAAATACTAAATATTTTGTGATATTTGTAGATTTTAATTCCTCAAATTAAGCTTTGAAAAGTTTTTAAGATAACGCCTTTATTATTTATTACGTAGATTATATTAAAGGTATCTGGCCTTAAGATCAATACATTCGAAATATTCCTATACATGCTAAGTAACTCTAGTAATAATGTTTGATCTATGTATCCCCAAGGTCTCATAGGGGGAGCATTAAAGCATTATCATGTAATCCATTTCTAGAAAATACTAAATATTTTGTGATTTTTGTAGATTTTAATTCCTCAAAGTAAGCTTTGAAAAGTTTCTAAGATAACGCCTTTATTATTTATTACGTAGATTATATGAAAGGTATCGGGTATTAAGATTAATACATTTCAAATATTCGAATACCTGCCAAATAACACTTGTAATAATGTTTGATGTCTGTATCTCCAAAGTCTCATAGGAGCATTAAAGCATTATCATGTAATCCATTTCTAGAAAATACTAAATATTTTGTGATTTTTGTAGATTTTAATTCCTCAAAGTAAGCTTTGAAAAGTTTCTAAGATAACGCCTTTATTATTTATTACGTAGATTATATGAAAGGTATCGGGTATTAAGATTAATACATTTCAAATATTCGAATACCTGCCAAATAACACTTGTAATAATGTTTGATGTCTGTATCTCCAAAGTCTCATAGGAGCATTAAAGTATTATCATATAATCCATTTCTAGAAAATATTAATTATTTTGTGATCTTTGTAGATTTTAATACCTCAAAGGATAAAGAGAGCTTTGTTCCAAGACAACGGCTTTTTTGTTTATTAAGTAGAATATAAGAAAGGTTTTAGGTCTTAAGATCAATACATTCAAAATATTCGTATGCATGCTAAATAACTCTTGTAATAATGTCTGATCTCTGTGTCCCGAAGGTCTCATAGGAGGAACTTTAAAGCATTATCATGTAATCCATTTCTAGAAAATATTAATTATTCTGGGATTTTTGTAGATTTTAATCCTTCAAAACATAAGGGGAGCTTTGAAAAGTTTCCAAGATAACTATCTTTTTATTTATTATGTAGATTATATGAAATAAATCCAGACTTAAGACTAATACATTGAAATATTTCTACAGGGGCAAAACATTTATTTAATAAATTTGACCACTGAATCTGCAAAGTCTCATAGGAGGAACATTAAAAAATATCATCTAATCCTTTTCTAGGAATCATTAATTACTCCGTGATCTATTTAGGTTTTAATCTCTCAAAGCATAAAGAAAGCTTTGAAAAGTTTTCGAGATAACGGCCTTTGTATTTTGTTTGCGTAGATTATATTAAAGGAATCCGATCTTAAGATGAATGTATTTGAAATATTTGTATACTAGTGATCTTTTTTTGTAATAAATATGATCATTGGATCCACAAAGCTCAGCAGGAGAAAAATTAAAGCTATTTCCTGTTATTCACTTCTAATAATTATTAATTTCTTTTTTTAACCATCATATTTTTTAATCATCGTAAGCATAAAAACATTTTAATGTTTTCAAAATAACGAACATTTTATGTAGATAATATGAAAGGAATTGAAATTTAATAAGTATACATTTGAAATATTTGTATACCAAGAACACCAGGAAATTTAATATTATTTGATCTCTGGTAGCTCCATAAGCTCTACTAGCACGTTAAAGAATTATAATTCAATCCATTTCTAGCAATCAATAATTACATAATGACTAAAATATTAGTTGACTGACTGAAATATTAGTTTTTAATCCTTACAAGCATAAAGAAATCTTTGAAAAATTTTCAAAATAACGGCCTTTGTATTTTTTCCCGTAGATTATATACATTAAAGGAATCCGATCATAAGATGAATACATTTGAAATATTTGTATACCAGCAGAATACTTTTTGTAATAAATATAATTACTGGATCTAAAAAGTCCCATAGGAGAAAACTGAAAGCAATTTCATGTATTTCAATTCTAAGAATTGTTTACTTTTAACCATTGTAGTTTTAATCACCGTAAGCATAAAGAAAAATTTTAAATGTTTTCAAAATAATGGTTTGGTTTGGTTTGGAGTGCTACGGTCTACTTTTTGCAACACGAGGGCTAATGAGACCGGGACCTACAGTTTAACGCAGATTCCGAACGGCTACGAACATCCATGCCTCAGTGGGATTCGAACCCACGAACTCCGGATTCGAAGACTAGCACCCTAACCAATCGGCCATCGTTCGGCTTCAAAATAACGAACTTTTTACGTAGATAATATGAAAGGAAATTAAATTTAAGATGTATACATTTGATATATTTGTACCTCAGAAATACAAGGAAATTGAATATTATTTGATCTCTTGTGGATCCATAACATCTCATAGTAAATTAAAGAATTATCCTTTAATTCATTTCTAGTAATCATTAATTACTTAATGACATTTTGATTTTTAGAGATCTTTGAAAAGTTTTCAAGATAATGACGTAATTCGTTATTATGTAAATGTAAAAGGAATCCAAACCTAATATCAATACATTTGAAACATTCGTACACAAGTAAAATACGTTTGTAACAATTTTTGACTTCTGATAAATTCACAAAGTTTCTTTGGTGGAATATTAAATCATCCTTATGTAATCTATTTATAAGAATCATTAATTACTTTGTGACTTTTACTTTTTTAATCTTCGAAAGCAGGAAAAAAGCTCTGAAAAGTTTTCAAACTAATTGCCTTTATTTGTATTACGTAGATGATAAGAAATGAATCCTAAGTTAATTGCATTTGAAGTAATTATATACTAGAAACTTACTCCTAAAATAATGTTTGATTTCTGAGGAATTTAAAAGATTTCATACGAAGAACATTAAAGCACAACCATGTAATCCTTTTTAAAAAAAATATTAATTACTTTGCAATTTTAATAATTTTCAATCTCTAAAAATGTGGAGAGATCTTTGAAGAGTTGAGGATAGACGACCTTTTGTTTATTACATTGATGAAATGAAAAGAATTCAAATCTAAAGTCAACACATTTGAAATGTTTGTACATCAGCAAAATACTAGTATAACAACATTAAACCTTGAATTCCTTGACTAACTTTATATAAAATATTTATTTTTCTATTACCTGGATAGGAAGGGAATAGACAGATTTTAATTAAGTCCAAACGTAAACTTTTATTTACTTGAGCGGATTTCACTACGCTGAGTTCCTTTGTTGTACAATTATATATAGAAATTATTTATTTGCACAAATTTTGTTTATTAATATCCTCTATATAAAAGAGTAATCTGCAGGGTATGTGAAAAATTTATAATTTTAATAGCTTTCTATCTCTAAAACCGTGCCGAACGATGGCCGATTGGTTAGGGCGCTGATCGTCGGTACCGGAGTTCGGAGGTTAGAATCCCACTATGGCATGGATGTTCGTAGCCGTTCGGAATCGGCTTTAAGCAGTAGGTCCCGGTCTCATTAGCCCTCGTGTGCAAACCAGTAGACCGTAGCGCTCCAAACCAAGCCAAACCAAATCTCTAAAACCGTGAAGAGATCTTTAAAGAGTCGAGGATAAACGACCATTTGTGTATTACGTTGATGATATGAAAGGAATTGAAATCTAAGATCAATACATTTGAAATATTTGTACTTTAGCAAAATCTTCGTATAAGAACGTTAAACCTTCATTTATTTAACAAGGTTTGTATAAAATATTTACATTTCTATTAACTGGATAGGAAAAGAATAGACAAATTTTAATTAAGTTCAAATGTAAACTTTTATTTGCTTAAAGAACTTTCACTACGCTGAGTTCCATTGTTGTACAATTATAAATAGAAATTATATATTTGCATAACTTTTGTTAATATCCTCTATATAAAGAGAGAGTAATTTGCAGGGTATGAGAAAATTTTGTGATTTTAACCCTCCGAGTGGAACACTTCGAGGAAAAAATTTCTAAAAAATGCACTAAAGGTTTACTGTGTCAGTGGCCAAAGCGTTCTTTGATTTTTTCCTTCACCCTTTGTCGATTAGAATGAAATACGAGAAACCCACCTTCGTTATTGTCCCTTTACTTCCGGTAATAAATATATAAATAGATATTATAGATTGTTAATTTTAAATACCCATAAAGCTCGTCAAGTCTCGAAGATCATCCCATAAGAAATAATGGATTCTAAAAGTACAAATAAAAATATTCGATAATTTTTACGAAAGTCATCCAAGATATTTAAGTGGTGCAATGATACCACTGTTACCGCGAACGAAATACTTAGAAATAGAGATTTATAAAGCCATGAAAAGCTATCAGCGTCTTTGTGCCTCAGAGGGTAGTGGTGCATCCCTCAATAAATGTCAGTCAAAGAGGGTTGCAGTTCCTAAACAATCGACCTGACCATCCTATCGCAAAACGCCATGGGGAAAGTACTAGCAAAAATGTACATTACATCCATTTTCGGAATGTTTTTGGATGTCGGAAATTGTACATTTTGAAGACATAATCGGTTTAGTGGAATTGTACGTGCGAACTGCTTAGAGGGTTAATAGCTTTCAATCTCTAAAACCGTGAAGAGATCTTTTAAGAGTTGAGGATAAGCGACCTTTTGTTTATTATGTTGGTGACATGAAAGGAATTCAAATATAAGGTCAATACATTTGAAATATCTGTACATCAGCAAACTTCGAGTATAACAACATTAAACCTTGAATTCTTTAACTACGTTGTATAAAATATTTGCATTTCTATCAACTAGATAGGAAATAATAGACAAATTTTAATAAGGCTCAAATGTAAACTTTTATTTGTTTGAGGGACTTTCACTGAGCAGAGTACAGTTATATATAGAAATTATTTATTTGCACAACTTTTGTTTATTAATATCCTCTATATAAAGAGAGGGTTATCTGCTGGGTATGAGAAAAATTTGTGATTTAACATCTTTCAATCTCTAAAACCGTGATGAGATTTTTAAAGAGTTGAGGATGACAGACCTTTTGTTTATTACGTTGATAATATGAAATGAATTCAAATCTCAGGTCAATGCATTGGAAATATTAGTACAACAGCAAAATCCGAGTATAAAAATATTAAACCTTGAGTTCTTTGACTAAGTTTGTATAAAATATTTACATTTCTATTAACTAGATAGAAAAGAAATAGTCCAAATGTAAACTTTTATATGCTTGAGGGCTTTTCCCTTTGTGTACAATTATATATAGAAATTGTTTATTTGCACAACTTTGTTTATTAATATCCTCTATATAAAGAGAGAGTCATCTGCAGAGTATGAGAAAAATGGGTGATTTTAATAGCTTTCAATCTTTAAAACCGTGAAAAGATCTTTAAAGAGTTGAGGATAATCGACCTTTTGTTTATTACGTTGATGATATGAAAGAGAAATTCAAATCTAAGGTTAATACATTTGAAATATTTGTACAACAGCAAAATTTGAGTAAAACAACATTAAACCTTGAATTCTTTAACTAAGTTTGTATAAAACATTTAAATTTCTATTAACCGGATAGGAAAATAATAGACAAATTTGAATTAATTTCAAACGTAAACTTTTATTTGCTTGAGCGGCTTTCACTACGCTGAGTTCCTTTGTTGTACAAGTATATATAAAAATTATTTATTTGCACAACTTTTGTTTATTAATATCCTCTATATAAAGCGAGAATAATATGCAGGGTATAAGAAAAATTTGAGCTTTCGACTCTCTTCAAAAATGAGAAAATTTTGCTCTTTGACTATCTTACTATAAAGGTAGCTTACCGAGATTATCTTACTATATAAATGTATCTTACCAAGTAAACTCAATGCAAATTAGCCGATTGGGACAACTCTATAATAGAATAATGTTTGATTTCTGAGGAATCCACAAGGTTTCATAGGAAGAACGTTAGAGCATTACCCTGTAATTCTTTTCTAGAAAAGATAAATTGCTTTATGACTTTAATAACTTTCAATCTCAAAATCATGAAGGGATGTTTGAAGGGTTGAGGATAAACGACCTTTTATTTATTACGTTGATGATATAAAACGAATTCAAATCTAACGTCAATACATTTGAAATATTTGTACACCAACAAAATCCTAGTATAACAACATTAAACCTTGAATTATTTGATTAAGTTGATATACAATATTTACATTTTTATTACCTGGATAGATTTCAATTAAGTTTAAATGTATATTTTTGTATGCCTGTGGGAATTTCACTACACTAAGTTCTTTGGTTGTACAATTATATATAGAAATTATTTATTTGCACAACTTTTATTTATAAATTTTGTTTTGTTGTTACTCTCTATATTAAGAATGAACAATCGTCAGTGTGTGAAAATATTTTGTTCGGTCGACAACCGAAATATTTCGCCTTTTGTCTATCTTACTATATAGGTACTTTACCAAGACTATATTGGTAATATTACTAAAGGTACCTCACCAAGTAAACATAATTAAACTTAGTATATTGAGGTCACTCTGTAGCTATAACTAATAGGCCGACTGAGTCGAAAATTAACAGGGAGGCAATTATGAAGATAGTTTTAAATATTTCTAAAATTAAACTTACAAATATTCCGCTAGGAGGTGCTTTACAGACGAAATGTTTGTAATGACCAAAGTCATGCAGTAAATAAATGTGGTGAACAAATATGCTTTAAAAGCTTTTATTTTAACATTTTCCAGCATTATGGCATTTAAAACTATTATTTCAACATTTTAAAGCATTATGACAGTTTGAAAAATGATCATGGAGGTACTGAAAGGGAAGACGAAAACAATCTGATTTGCATAAGCAAATGGATTGAATGTCATTTCTGGGTATGAAAAGGACAAGATTGATTGAGTAGTAATCTTTCAGGTACAATAGCTGGTTAAATCCGTATCATATGTGAAAATGAATGCTTCAGATTATGAATTCTTTGGACTGGCAAAGAATGTGCCGATTTCTTGTGTTCCAAAGAAAATATTTCAATTGATTTATTTTAATTCACTCTTATATCATAAAATAAACTAGAAAAGTTTAATTTATGATTAAAGTATAAGAGGCTATTTTAAAGAATATTTCGAGTCTCGACAGGTTTGTTTTTTGGCCTAATACACTGACCAATGACATGCTATTGAAAGTAACCAAGATGAAACCAATAAATGAGGATTGTTTTGGTTTAGTGTGTAGCACTTAGATCTACACTTTTGCTACACGATGGCTAATGAGACCAGGATCTACTGTTTAAAGCCGATTCCGTTATGAACATTCATGCCATAGTGTGATTTGAACCCACGAACTCTGGGATCGAAGGTCATCTCTCTAACCATTCGGCCCATCGTTTGGCCAATAAATGAGGAAATAAAAATTTGGGTACCTTTCGAGATGAAAAATATTCATCCTACATTCGATTCAGTATAAAATAGAAATTCTTGCTCTGTTTAAAAAAAAAAAATTCTTCCTAGATCTATACTAAGGATCTAACTTTACAAAAATCATTTTGTTTTGTTATAAAAAACAATAGGTTTACAAAATACATACAATATAGACATCATATAAAAAGGATAAGTATACATGGTTATGATCCAAGGTAGTTCAGGTAGCAAAGGCAACGATCTAGTTACTGGAAGTTTGTGGGTTCCAGGCTCTGTCCTCTGTCCCACGATCTAGGCATATCCAAGTGGTACTAATAACAGCAGAATGCAATTACCCACATATATTTAAAAATCTGGGAACTAGAAACCGATTTTCGATATCAAGTGGAAGATAATTATCTTATTTATTCTTTGAAACTTACTCATATTGATGTGGGTAATATATTTTATTATACACCCAGATAATTTTATTACTAGTTTTCGATGTTTCAATAGTTTTTGAATTTTTTGAAGATTTTAAAATATTAGATACTTTAAAATTATTAAGTTTATATTACTAAATGTAAATTTTGGTTAAATTTGATTTAAAAAATTAATTTCTAATACACTTATTTTAAAATATTAATTTGTCGGTATATAAATTTCTCACATAAGACGTATATTTTTATGTTATTCAAAAAATATTTTACTTAAAATGACAAAATTGAATAATTTTATCGAGCTATATCATTATTAAAGTATTTGTAAAAATGAATAAGAAAAGTTTACTTTATGATTAAACTATAAGAGTCTATTTTAATGAATTTTTCAAGTCTTGACAGGGACAAGACAGAACTAGAGCAAACAGAAAAAGATTTAGATTTAGTTAAGGTAAAGGTTTTGATTATCTTAGGCATATTTACTTCACAGGCGATATTTAACTGAAATATTATAGAAACTAACGGAGGTATAAGGCAGGTGGAAAAAGACTTTAAACTGTGAAGGCGCTTGTAAAGTGTAGAACTATTGATTCAACAGTAATACAACCACGATATTCTAAATTTTAAACAGCTCAAAAATCAAATAATTGAAAAGAATGTCTGAGTATGTACATAAAAGAATTGGGTACACGTTTTAATTATGTTTGTTCTTTATCATATCCTCGTGGTTTGTCGTAGACTAAATTTCTACACATATTCTTTTATATAGTTAAAATGTATTGCTCTCCGTTCACTGTGTCACCTGTTATTATTTCGAACTGGCTATAAACTTTATTATTGGACCATAGATGGCATCACACAAGTATTGGATTATATATTTTACCATGAGGAAATTGCTTAGTAATATATTAAAAACAATAATTTGTTTGAAAATAATATACCCCACAGTTTATTTTATAGCAATCAGTTAATGAATTTCTTTATTGAAAATACACTCTAGAATTACCAAACATTCTTCAAGGAGACTGTAAGGAATTAACAATGCACCCTTTGTGAATAATAATTTGAAGCAATAAACATAATGCTTTTAACCTAAGTCTCTTTACTTTGCGCTATGTAATAGATATGATAGAGAAAAAACAACTAAAAGCCGCGACTTAAAACATAACGTACAACTTAAGCCATTTAGTGTATTGATCGCGCTAAAAAGTAAAGGGAAAGAAGAAAAAAAACTTTCAACAACCGGAATAAATAAATTATCGTGATCTACCTACTACATCATGCATGTTTGCTATGGGTAAACGTTAAATGCAAACAACACAGTTGGGTTCTGTACTATATTTTTGTTTATCTTCTTTACTTGCAGAGACAAACGGAAACAATGGTTGCCCTATTTTAAAGTGATTTTGTTTTGAATACGGAAAGATGTTAATAGGTAACTCTTGCAAACCTGTAAAAGTTAATTAAATAACCAGTAAAGTAATGAGTCACTTATATGGAAGATCGGCACTAGTTATACATTTTATTTTTAAAAAATGTAATATTTTTTTAAAATAAAATTTTCTAAATTTTTTTACATGCAATTAGGATTATACTTTAGTTATTAAAAATTAATAACTTTTTTTAAATGGATTTATTTAACTATAATTCAGATTATTAAGAGATAAGCAAATACATAGTAAGTACTGGATTACATACAAGTAAAACTATATCTTTAAAAACTTGCCTCGCTATAAAAACTATAAAAAAATATTAATATTATAAACTACTATATATATATATACACATATATATATATACATATATATATATATATATATATATATATATATATATATATATATATATATATATATATATATATATATATATATATATATATATATATATATATATATATATATATATATATATATATATATATATATATATATATATATATATATATATATATATATATATATATATATATATATATATATATATATATATATATATATATATATATATATATATATATATATATATATATGAAAATATAAATGGCATAATAGTAGTTAATTGACTCTCTTAACCAGACTGCAAATTATTATGAAGTCAATGGAAAATACTCTCAGGTAGATAGTCACTCGTGACTAAAGAAGAATTAGATGTGGTTGTAAAGTGATTGTTGGTGACTGATAGATAACACCTTTTTAAGACTAAATTTTTAACTTAAAAATTTCTCTTAAGAAATAATAATTAGAAACAAAAAATTTTATCCAAAGGATTATGCGGAGTATGTCCATTAATAATTGTTTATATGAAAATATAAATTGCATAATAGCAGTTAATTTATGGTTTAGCAGAGACTGTAAATTATTATGAAGTCAACGGAAAATAATTTTAACTAATAAACAACTCGTGACTAAAGAAGAATTAGATATGATTGTTAAGTAATTGAGGGTGATTGATAGATAACAACTGTTTAAGACTAAATTTTTAAATTTAAGTTTAGCCAAGATATAATTAATTCTGAGAAACGTATAATAAACTCTGAATGATTAATATAGGTATGATTATTAATATAATATAAATATAGAAAAATAAGTCGTATAATAGTAGTTAATTCAAACTGTTATTCAGACTGTATATTATCATGAAAAGGGAATGCAAATTACTCTTAGCTAGAAAATGACACGTGACTAATCAAAATTAAATATTATTCAGAAATTATTCCTTGTGATAAATAGATAACACATTTATAAGACTAAATTTTTAACTTAAAAATTTTTCTTAAGAAATAATAATGAGAAACAAATAATAATATCCAAAGGTTTATGCCATTAATAATTGTTTAAATGAAAATATAAATTGCATAAAAGTAGTTATTTTATGCTTTTAATCAGACTGCAAATTATTTTAGAGTCAATGGAAAATAATATTAACTAGAAAATCACTCGTGACTAAAGAAGAATTAGGTATGATTGTAAAATGATTGTTGGTGATTGATAGATAACACCTTTTCAAAACTAAATTTTAAAATTTAGAGAAGAATTAATTCAACGAAACACGTAATAATCACGAAATGATTACACTAAGTTTGGTTATTAATATGTGAAAGTAGAAATACAAGTTTTATAAGAGTAGTCAATTTAAGCTGTTATCCAGACTACAAATTATTAACAGTAGTGAAGAGAAAATTACACGTGATTGATGCAAAATTAAATATCACTGAGAAATGATTGCTGCTAAATAACACTTTTATTACAATAAATAACTCTAAATTTTTAGCTTAAAATATTCACATTAGAAATAGTTAAATCTTAGAAATATATAATAATCTCAGAATAATTACTCTGAGTATGACTATTAATAGAAATATAAAAATATAAGTTGTTTAATAGTCATTATTTTAAACTTTTATCTAAGGTGATAATTATTAGCAAAAAATAAATGAAAATAGTTTTTATTAGAAAATCGTACGTGACTAATGCAAAATATATATAATTGAGAAGTAATTAGTGATAAAAATACATTTTTGTTTGTTAAGATTTTTATGACAGTTTCTTTCCTATCACGGAAGTTAATGGAAGTGAAAAAGCTTTTTTATTTCATAAAAAGAATGGTAAAAGCTCTGACGGTGTCCCAGTTTGATTCCATGAGATTTGAAGTAATACGTTTAGGAAACTTTATACTTCCATTATGGAAGACACTTCTTTGGAAGTCACACTCCGTGCATTAAATTTTAGTTTATCTCTCGGGCTTTATTTGAGAAGAGAGCAATCACTAAAACGAACTAGCATAATGTTTTTACTTTTTAATATTCATCTGTGCAATTTTTGTTTAAAAAAATTCCGATTATATAATGAGTACATTTGCTATTAGGGAAAAATAAAAGAATAATGTTAAATAAATAATTCCCATCTTAGTTTCATAGAATTTTTTTATCTGTTATAGAGGAAATAAAGTGTATTAATAAGACTCAAAAGAGAAGACTAAAAAAAAAGTAAAATATGTAGAACGAATAATTGCGAATAAAAATAGCTTTTAATGTTCTTTTTCGACTTACTTTTATTAAATTAGAATAAGTGTGTTTATAAAAAAGGCAATAAATACTGCAGTGAAATGTGCACATTTTAATTCATATTAATTCATAATTAATACAGCCAACTGATAGTGTATACTTTATGTTATTTTCTGACATAGTTTCCATATTGGTTTAAGCTCTTATCGCTTCGGATGATGAATTTAAACACAAGGATAAGATTTTTCAAGAAGGGAATATTCAAATGATGGGCCTAATAGTAACTCTTGCTAATTCCTTCCTAAATCAATATGGAAACCATATAGATTAGTTGTATGAATTTGGACCCTCCCACTAATACTATTATGGGCAAAATATGCACAACTATATGAAATAAAAGGTCGTATGCATATATATTTTATACGATATTTTTATAAAAAATTAAAGAATTAAGCGTATATATAAACTAAAATATTTAGAACTAATAATATAACATAATATAAGACATATAAACGGAACTATACAAAATGAAAACCTGACACGGAAGTAGGCATAGGAATTTTGCATATGTAGCAACGCCAAAAAAAGACAATTCTAATCTGGGACTCGGGCTGATAACATCCTCCACGCTTGTCGTGGTAAATTATGAGAACAAAGGATATCTGAATTCCATTGCAATAAATAAGTTATATATGAAATCAAATGTATAAACTCCCGTCCATTTATAAATATATATATATATATATATAAATATATATATATATATATATTATATATATAAAAATATATATATATATTATATATATATATATATTTATATATATATATATATATAAATATATATATAAATATATAAATATATATATATATATATATATATATATTATATATATATATTAATATATATATATATATATATATATATATATATATATATATATATATATATATATATATATATATATATATATATAAATATATATATATATACATATATATATATAAATATATATATATATATATATATATATATATATATATATATATATATAAATATATATATATATATATATATATATATATATATATATATATATATATAAATAATTATATATATATGTATATATATATATATATATATATATATATATATATATATATATATATATATAATATATATATATATATATATATATATATATATATATATATATATATATATATATATATATATATAAATATATATATATATATATATATATATATATATATATATATATATATATATATATATATATATATAATATATTTTTGTCTCTTCCTGAAGTGGAAATTCCGAGTGGACATTACTGCCCTTCAGTCCTGCTGAGTGGTATAGAAGGGAAGGGCAAAGAAATGAAGACACTGGAAATCAAACAATCGTAATTTATTCATATGACCAACTCAATGGTCGAACGAACGAACTTTCGAAACTGTTAGAACACTTAAATTTATAGTTTTAAGTGCCAGCCAATTAGCGATCACCACATTCTACGTGGATGACGTAACGTACGCTTCAAAACTCTAATTTTAGATATGCATACCGGAAGGAATTTATTAGGGAACATTCGAGAACATTCGCTAGGGTTTCTGGAAAAGAATTACCGATAAAACAGAATCTGAACCGCAAAAGATATAAATATCCTTACACACACATACACACACACACACACACACACACATATATATATATATATATATTATATATATATATATATTATTTATATATATCAACTAAACATTTTACAGGATCCAGTTGCACAAATATTTAGTTGGGGTTCAAACATATTGTTATCCTTGATGAAGCTTGGGTTTAAACTAAATGAAATCTAAAGAAAAGATTCTATTTAAAACATAAACGAAGTTAGAAAAAGTAATTGGTTCCTATAAAATAAAGAAAGTTTATTTTCTTGCTTTTTTTAGTATCATTCCTCTTTCATAAAGACCTTCAAGACTATCAAATGCCTGAATTTTAAGTATTTAATGATTATGTTTATGCTGTAGCACCTTATAGGTCATCTTTGCACCCTATTAACTGCTTTCCTGATTATCCAGAGTTATCTCGGGTTCATATATGTTGCAGTTAAATATTATCCCAAGGAAACTCGGGAGAAGCAAAATTTCCCAGTACAATTTGTTTTATCACGGTTTTACTCGGTTTGGGGGAAATTACAGGAATATTCAGCTTTGATTGGCAGTTTGCAAAGTTTTGTTGGTTTTGCGGTTCTTTTGCGGGACTTTTGCGGTCCCGTGTTTTTCACTAATTGAAAAACGAATTTCAGAAAATCACCTTGACGAATTTTCTGCCACACCAGGAACACCCAGCGTTAGTCCTTTACAACTCAGGTTAATCTCAAAGCATTTTTCAGATGTTAATCCTGATACTGAAAAAAAATCAAATCCAACGAGACAGTGTACTCTGTGCTCCTGTAAAACATATTATAGAGGTAATCCAGTAAGAAAATAGTCCAGATATCAGAACACAGAATGTCGGGTATAACTTTGTGTTGTCCATTGTTTTACAAGACTATCATACAAAGACTAATATTTAACTTTTTCTATTTGCCCGAGATAACTCGGGGTAGTAAAAACTAATATTAAATCTAAATGCTTTTACACTTCTAAAAAATTAAAAAGTCAACTTAAAACCTGCATATTTTGTTTTATTTCATTTCCTTGTACTTAATAATAAAATAAAAAATGTGATGATATTTTGCAATTTTTTTCAAAAATATTTGTAAGGAAAACGGTTAATAAATAACACGAATGACAACCAAGCCTTACACAGAATTTAAATCCAAATCTTCTAACGTGGTAGGCGAGATATCCAATTACTATGCCAACCGGGCGTTGAAGAAATTATATTTTAGTAAAAGGTTTATGGTTGTCATGGTGTTCTACTGCAATGTAAAAATTTAACCCTCCGAGTGGTACACACCGAGGAAAAAAACTCTCCAAAAATACGCTAAAGTTTCATTGTGTCAGTGAACAAAGTGTTCTATGATTTTTTACTTCACCCTTTGTCGACTAGATTGGAATACGGGAAACCCACCCTCGTTACTGTCCGTTTACTTCCGGTTATAAATAGATATATAAATAGACATTATAGATTGTTAATTTTTAATACACAGAAAACTCGTCAAGTCTCGAAGATCATCCCATAAGAAATAATGGGTTCTAAAAGTACAAATAAAAATATTCTTTAAGAGAATGATTTCTATCTTTTTAACGAAAGTCATCCAAGCTATTTAAGTGGTACAATTATAGATACATCTGTTACTGCAAATGAAATACTTCGAAATAGAGATTTACAAAGCCATGAAAATCTATCAGCATCTTTCTGCCTCAGAGAGTAGGTGTGCAGTTCCTAAACAATTGACCTGACCCTCCTACTCAAAACTCCATTGGGGAAAACACTGGCAGAAATGTACATTACATCCATTTTCTGAACGTTTTGGAGGTCGAAAAATGTACGTGACAACCGCTTTGAAGACATCATCGGTTTTGCGGAATTGTACGTGCGAACCACTTAGAGGGTTAAAGAGTAGAGAAAACGCTAGAATAGTTTACTTCCAAGGGAATGTTTTATGTCCAAGGCTTAAAAGAAAAAAAATCCATTTTTATTCATGATAATTTTTAAAGAGTCAAATCAAAACAAAGGTACATGTCCTTCTGTATAAAACATTACCGCATTTCTTGTCAAGAAGAAATTTTTTCTTTACTTGGGGGAACTTGCCTTTATTAACATTGGCTTCTACAATGCCGTAGATTAAGTTTATTATTTTATTATGGGAGCATTATAAGGACACTATAATATTTTCCTTATGAGGAGAGAACATAAATACATCAAAATCTCACTGGATAATTGAATCCCTGGGGAACACAAAATACGTGACTACTATATAATTTAGGTAACAAAATTAAAATTAATAGATTTAAGCAATATACACATTAAAATTTTTCTTGTAATATATTCTGATTTTCAATTACACACAATTGTGTATTACTCCTGAACAAACCTCTGTACGAGGGCATATCATCTAAAACGATTGGATTCTGGAAAGTTGTGGAAGAGAAATATAAATCAATAAACCTGAAAATTCTAGTAAAATCCCTTATATCGTAGAAATATAGACTTAGATTCACAGTCCAGAGAACAGGCTAAACAAACATTCAAAAATAGCCTTTAATTACTAATTAAATGGCCAAAAATCTTTCTAAGAATACGCAAACACACTGTGTATATATTTGTCCCTATATATTGGTATATAATTGATAACTGCCCTTTACTCTAAATTGCGTAATAAATTTTTATCTTTTAGTAACGTATCAATTTATCTTTATTAGAAAGAAAAATTGATAAATCAATATCTTGAACCTGAAGATATCTTCCGTATTTATTAATAGGTAATGAAGACTGAGCCAATCTAGAATGGAAGGTGCTTGTTGATATTGATTCAACAATTGTGTAATCTGTCATCAGAAAATTGCTTTTCTCTCTTTTGTTATATTCGTCATATTTGATAAATGGTGATTGAAATGAAATAAAATTTTCTGTTAAATTCTAAGATCTATTAATCAAAGAATTGAAATGTCACTGAGTATATATATATATATATATATATATATATAATATATATATATATATATATATATATATATATATATATATATATATTATATATATAAAATTATATATGTATATATATATATTATATATATATGATATTATATATATATATATATATTATTTTCTATATTTATATATATATATATATATATATATATATAATATATATATATATATATTATATATATATATTATTATATAATTATATATATATATATATATAAAATATATCATAATATTATATAATATATATATATGGTGTGTAATTATTTTTAACCTAAAAATTAACCAACGTAATGTCTATCTTGAATTAATTTTTGGTTTCGATTCTAACTTTTCAGGCACCCGTTTCTAGCAACCTTATCGGATGTTTTCGTTTCCCCTGTGCATTATTTTAAGTTTCATATGTAACTAAAATAGATTCTGACGCATAAACTGCGTCCTCGGTGTGACCCACGTGACTTGTAAGTAATTTCTGTTTGGTTGGCATAGAGAACTATTTAACTATGATGTACAGGTTTTGCGAAGAGTCGTTCGTGAGAGTTGAGTCCTCAATAAACTATGTTCATTTGATCAAAGCATTTCATTTCGTTTACACTCTTCTACGGCTCCAAGACTCAGGTATAAATCAGTTTTACTCAGGTATAAATTCTCTTTTAGATGAGACAGAAACCTCATCTCATATATATTTATATCTATCCACACACAGACACACACACACACACACATATATATATATATATATTATATACATATAGATTGATATATATTTACGTGTCAAAATTATTTTTCATTAAATGCATAAAAAGGCAATAATCTGTGATAATGAACATTAGAAATTTATAAGTAAAGGCAAAAATTTTACTAATTATTATTTGAACATCAGCATATTTAAAATACATCTGGATATTACATTATTATGACAGGTTAAGGAATAAAAAAAATGTATAATTGTTTATGTAGTTTATTTCTTCATTTGTGAACGAAATTAAGAATTCGGCTTAAAAACGTAATTTCTTACACTTTAGAATTTTCCTTGTGATGTTGTGATAACAATTTAATTTTATATGGATCTAAATCACCTTATAAAATGTGCACACCCTTTGGAACACATCAGCGTCTGGGCACAAAATTACGATGCAATGATTAACCTTTCAAGTGGTAAGCACGGAATTTTCTCCTCTGTCAATGATGTGTTTGTTCTAATGAGAGTTCAAGTATTATACTGTTAGATTTAGATCCGAAACTTTTATTACAAGTATATCTGTCATAACAATTTAATTAAAAGCTTTTTTATATAGATATAAATCACCTTATAGCACGTCTACACCTATTTGAAAATATTATCGTCTGTACACAAAATTACGATGCAATGATTAACCCTTCAAGTGTTACGCACGTAATTTTCTCCTCAGCCAATGATGTATTCTAATGAGCGTTCAAGTGTTATACTGTTAGATTTAGATCCGAAACTTTTATTACAAATACATCTGTCATAACTATTTAATTAAAAGCTTTTTTATATGAATCTAAATCACCTCATAACACGTGCACACCCATTTGAAGACATCATCATCTGTGCAGAAAATTACGATGCAATGATTAACCCTTCAAGTGTTACTCACGTTATTTTCGCCTCAGCCAATGATGTATTCTAATGAGCGTTCAAGTGTTATACTGTTAGATTTAGATCCGAAACTTTTATTACAAATACATCTGTCTTATCAATTTAATTAAAAGCTTTTTATATGGTTCTAAATCACCTTATAAAATGTGCATACCCGTTTGAAGACACCATCGTCTGTGCAGAAAATTACGATGCAATGATTAACCCTTCAAGTGTTACGCACGTTATTTTCTTCTCAGCCAATGATGTATTCTAATGAGCGTTCAAGTGTTATACTGTTAGATTTAGATCCAAAACTTTCATTACATCTGTCATAACTATTTCATTAAAAGCTTTTTTATATGGATGTAAATCACCTTATAACACGTGCACACCCGTTTGAAGACATCATCGTCTGTGCAGAAAATTACGATGCAATGATTAACCTTTCAAGTGTTACGAACGTAATTTTCTCCCCAGCCAATGATGTCTTAATACATTGTGTGCGGGTACATTTCGCAGCTAAATTGTACCGGGAGCGAGAGTTTTGTGTTTAGTTATTAAATTTAGTTCTCCAGTTAAATCTCATTAGATAGAAAGTTATTTAATTTTTAAGCACCTTTTCGTATATTATATTGAAATATAACTAAACAAATATATAAATAGAAATATATAAATAACAACCATAAAATTTTTGTAAACAAAAAATATATATATTTTAGTGGATACATTTATAATAGTATCGTAAATATGAAAAATCAAATAGAAATAGTAGTATATAATTTTAATTTTTTCCCGTTCTGTGGTTCCTCATCGATTGATGTAAAAAGTAGTTTTTATTTGTTTAAATTTTTCCAGAATCTATGTAGTAGACAAGAACATTCGGCTTCGTTTTCCTGTATATACCGTTATTTTTGTACTCACAAACAAACCATATTGTTATACTAACCCGTACTAGTACGTAACCCGCGCTCAAGTATCAATCGTCAGAAAACGTACTAGTCGTGTCCCGCGCTCAAGTATCAATCGTCAGAAAACGTAGTAGTACGTGTCCTGGGCGCAAGTATCAGTCGTCAGAAAACGTACTAGTACGTGTTTCGCATACAATGTGTTAAAATGGGCGTTCATGTGTTATACTGTTAGATTTAGATTCGAAACTTGTATTACAAGTACAACAGTCAGAACTATTTAATTAAAATCTGTTTTACATGGATCTAAATCACCTTATAACATGTGGACACCCGTTTGAAGACATCATCGTCTGGGGAGAAAATTACTTGAGTAAAGTTTAAAGTGTTTTGAAACACTTACCAGATTTAATCTAATTAATTCCGGTATCTGCCTTTTTTATACCTTCTAATAACCGTCTTATAAATATAGTTACCAAGGGGTACAGTAGTTTTATTTAAACAGTAACACATCGTGAATGTACTTTATTGAAAATAAAACTGTTTTTTCTTTACTTTCCAACTGATATCAACGTAAGATAAATTTTTAATACTGCAGTTTAAAGATAAACTTGAAGTTTTTACGGTCTTTTAAAAGTGATTTACTTACTTCCTGTTGAGAGCAAAAGTATGTCTCCACTTTTGAAATAATGCCGCAGCCAGAAAAGAAATTCTAGTAAATAAGCTCTTGGTTTTTTAGCGTAAGCAATTTTAACTTCAGGGATTACTCGCTGTTAAATTAGGCCACTAAAAGCTTTTCGGTATTTCATAATGAAGAAACAGTTACTACTCAGCTGAAATATTAGCAAATGATATTAAAAAAAGAGGATTATATGTGTAAACCTTTTAAAGGAATATATTGACATTTTGAAATCGCTTTGCTTGTTTGTTTTCTTTAGATGAACAAGTGTTATTTCCAACCAGAATATGTATTACTCGATTAAGCAATAATAATGTATTTAATGAATTAATGTACACTCACTTCCAAAAGTTAAGCATGAAGATAAAAAATCAACATATACTGCTTTGATTGACACAAAATTCTGCAGGGAATTAGCATATATATTTATGCATAAAACAAAATCAATCAATAATTATATACCAAAATGAAAATAATATTAAATTTTTGTAAGTTATCGGATAATGACATACCGGAGACTTAAACAGAATTTTGCACAAAGTGAAAATAAATAGCATAAAATTTAAAAAAGGACATTAATAGGGTATGTAATCCCCACTCATCTTTATACAAAGTTTACAACTTATGACCATGCTTTCAATTAGGTGTCAACCACCGCAGAATTAAGTAATTGCTATTCTTTTTGTAGGGCAGTTTCTAGCTCAATAAGAGTGGCTGAAGGTGGGAAACGTAAAGATACAGCACGGTCGAGAGCATTCCAAAGATTTTCAATGGAATTAAGGTCGGGTGAATATGCTGGCCAAGCCATACGCGCAGTCCATTAACTCTCCAGGTAGTCATCGACGATGTCATCTCTATGGGGACGTGTGTTATTACAAAATTAGGGCCAACTGCTGCAGCGTAAAATCTCACAATGGGTTCTAGAACTTCATCTCGATACCGGACAGCCGTCACAGAACTCCGTTTAAAGATGTGCAGGTCGGTGCGGTATCCTAATGAAATCCCTGCCCACACCATAATGCTTCCGCCTCGAAATGCGTGATGTTCGGTGATGTTTTGGGGCTGATTGCGTGTTCCTTGTTCACGCCATATCCTTATACGCTTGTCATCTGGCTCCAGAGCAAATCTTGACTCATCAGTAAACATGACATTGCCCCACTCAGACACAGTCCAATTGACATGTTCCCGGCTCCAATTTAATCGTGTCCCTCTTGATTGGGTGGATAGAAAAACACAAACTCGAGGTACCCGGGCGTACAGTCCACTCATATGTAATCTTCGGCGTACAGTAGCTGCAGATATCGCCTTACCAATGGACGCTGTAACCATAGATGTCACACGTGTGGAGGTCGCTCTGCGATTCCGCTTGGCTAAAATAGCAATATATCGATCTTCCACGGGGGTTGTAACCCTTAGGCGACCGGCTACGGGCCTTTGGACAACTGTCTATGTGGTTTTGAATTTATTCCATAAACGTGAAATTACAGAAGGATGAACGCTGAAGAAAAGAGCAACATCTGTGATCGACTGTCCAGCTTCAATGTGCGCCACAGCACGTCAGTGCTCAGAATCTTCCATTCGTCTTCTGGAAGTCATAGAAAAACGTATGTCTTGAAAACAAATTGTACGAAAGTTTTAAACACCTATCAGCACTTACAATCAACTTCTGTAACCCTTCATAAAGCTGGCATCTTATAAGACTGACCTTTTTGCATATTTCTTGACATGAAAGCGCGATTGGCTGTTCGCTAACATATTTGCATACTTCCATCTACCTCTGCAGCGAATTGCATCCTCTTCAATTCTGACTGTATTTCGGAAATTAGCATTTTCATCTTCGAACTTAACTTTTGGAAGTGAGTGTATTTATGATGAATATAATATTTATAGCATTATTCTATTGAAAAGTTTAAGGACAGAATTCAGAAACATTTCATATAAGTATGTATGAAGAATTCCATATGACATTATAGTATTTATATGACAAAATAGTATTAAATACTCATAGGTATGAATTGGGAATGAATTTTAAACTGTTAGTTTTTTAATTAGTAAAATCTCTATTGTTTTAAATTAATGAAGGTAGCTAAGAAATACTTTTAGAATATAAATATTGGTAAAAAAATTGAAAAACTATTTAAATGGAAACTTTTTTTTTCAATTATTCATTTTTTAGGTAAAAAATCTCTAAATCCCACTGTGGCATGTGTGGTCGTAGTCTTTCGGATCGGCTTTAAGCTGGGTTTCAATAACCCTTGTCCTCCAAAAAATGTAAACCTTAGCTCTCCAAACAAAACCAAAACCAAACCTAAAAAATCGGTTGTGTCCTACACAAGATTTTCTTGTTCAAAAATATTTTCACACACTGTTTTATTTTTATTGTATAATGTGACATCTGGATTATAACTTCTACATTTCCTTAAAGAACCGATTATATTTTATATCTCAGTATTGTTATGTTGTATACCTGGGGTTTAAGAATTCAATTGGCAATAATAATATTCATTCTATTGAGCTTTTTTTTTAGTATCTTTGTATATAAAACTCTTCTGCCTGGGTGTATGTAATAGGATTCCTTCTAAACGGCTGGACCGATTTTGATGAAATTTTGTGTAATTAAATAGATTCGAGAATGGTATAGATTCACAATTTGATCCTATAGAATGTATATATGTTGTAATTTATATATGAATATATGTTTTTATTATTAAAATTCCAGAATTGCACGCTTATTGATATTATTACAATGCCGCTTGAAAATCTTCCATGCCAACGTGTTTGTGGAGCAGTGGTCATCGCAACGGGCTTCAGTACGATAAGTCTCAAGATCGAGTCACCGTACAGGAGAGGCTGGAATTTTAATTTAATGTAATTACGTTTGTGATGACTGTACGCGTGGGGCATCAAATGATTTTAAAATATTTTTTTTCTTTGCATCTCCATCAAAACGGTCCAATTTATAATTTATTTTAAAACGTTTTATAATTATTTGATTTACAGCTTTAAAAAGGACAACGTCTGTCTGGACGTCTAGTTTCTTTATAAATTGCAATTTTCTCGATTACAAAGCCTCCTATACTTAGTACCAGGAAATGATGAAGAAGAAAAGTTAAAAACAAAATATTTACCGGAAACAATAAATTTATTTTTGTTTATTTTGATGGACTTGTAAAATGTATTATTTCAACTACAAGTGAATAATTCTTTATTCTTATCCTCTAGAACTCAAGCAATGGCAGCGTTAATATCCAATAGGATAGTACGGTATTTTATAATTCAACTGGTGTGAAGAAAAAAAAAATTAGTAAATGGTATTAACAAATTATTTTATTTATAAGTTTTTTTTTAAGATTTGCTCATACATATTCAAGTCTTTTAAAGGAATTTATTTTACATTTTGAAATCTTCACGGGTATTTTCAAATATTTTTACATATCTCGAAAACAAATTAAATTACTATAATTTTTAACATAAAAACTAAAATAATATTTTAAAACGGATATTCATTCTTGAGTTATATCAAAATTAAAATGAACAAAACTTTTATTGTAATTCTAATTTTAAAAATTTTCGGAGGAAAGTGTAAAAACTTTATAAATTTGACTATTTTTGAGAATTATACTTTTAAATTTAGCCTTAGTGGGAATTTTTTGGAATATTTTTGCAGAAATGTTGTTTTTTTTTTAAAAAATGTTAGAATAACTGAAATCCCTTTTTAATAATAGTTTTTCTGAGTGAACATATCTAATATTTTTAAAAAGTAAAACTAAAAAAAAGAAGAAAAAACAGAGCCTGTATCAAAGAAGCAAAAAGTTTTTTTTCTTTTAAAACAAAAAATAGATTTTATATTTCTTTGGAGAATTCACAATTTGTGAGGCAAAGTAAACATATGTCATTATTTTCCAGATAAAATTTTTTATTACACTAGTAATAATTTGCAAAAATGGAAATTCCTGTAATATATATTTTTTGCATTTCAGAAATATATGCAATAATTCCTTTTCTTTTTATTTCTATTAAGTCACCCAGATTCTAAAGTTAGTAGCAGAGCATTAAGGCAGCAATGTAAATATTGTATCTAAGAGTACAGGTTTCGTTTTGCATCATTTCACCTTTTTTTTTTTAAATTTTTATCTCAATCAAGTTTCTATATATTTACTGGTTTTTCTACCGTATTGGATGAAAAACAATTACTACTATGTTACCCATTCTTTGAATATTTCTTGGCAGTGATTTAAAGATAAATCTTAAAAAGAGAATTGACAGAGTAGTATAATTCCTGTAATATATATATTTTTAGCATTTTCAGAAATATTTCCTGTAATTCCTTTTCGTTTTATTTCTATTAAGTCACCTAGAGTCTAAAATTAATAGCAGAGCATTGGACCAGAAATGTAAATATTGTATCTAAGAGTACAGGTTTCGTTTTGCATCATTTCACCTATATTTTTATACTTTTATCTCAATCAAGTTTCCTAATAGTTACTTAATTTTTCTACCGTATTGGATGAAAAACAATTGCTACTATGTTACCCATTCTTTGAATACTTCTTACCAGTGATTTAAAGATAAATCTTAAAAAGAGAATTGACAGAGTAGTATAATTCCTGTAATATATATATATATATATATATATAATATATATATATATATATATATTATATATATATATATATATATAACATATATATGATATATACATATATGATATATATATATATATATATATATATATATATATATATAAATATATATATATATATATATATATATATATATATATATATATATATATATATATATATATATATATATAATATATATATATAATATATATATATATGCAATAGAAAATATAATAATATATAAAAATAAAAATAGATAAGATATAAATAAAAATATATCTAATATTTTATATTTATATAATTTATATATCAAGTTTCCAAATAGTTATTTAGATTCTCTACCGTATTGAATGAAAAACAATAGCTACTATGCTATCATATTTTTTTTTAAATACTTGTTAAACGAGCAAAAAGATATAAATGAGCCAATATTTAAAAAACCAAAAAAAAAAAAAAAGTCTTCTTCAGGTCTTATACATGAACTTAAAAGTTAAATGTTAACCATTGAGTCGGACGCTACTTAGCATTAAGGAAAAGAGGTGTGCCTTTCGTTTTGAAGACCACTTAAAGTGAAAGTAGGGCTTAATTAAAGTGGGTCCTCGTAATTGTGGGACGAATATTTTACATACTTTGGATACTCCTTTGTAATTACATTGCATTAGTCGTATTAAGGTAAAGGAGTACGCCCTTCGTTTTAACGAGTACAGCTAGGGTGAAAGAGCGACTTTGCTCAAGTGTGTTCTCGTAATTTAGAAGCAGGGACCAAGCAGAGGACCCATAGGCTTGGCATTCCACTCCAGAGATATTAATTGAGAACTTGAAGGACATTGTGACCACGAACCTATTTTACGTGTCCCAGTTACCATCAACGAACACTGCGGATCTGAGGCCAACTCGGGCTCCGAACCCGCAACACTCCAGTTACGGGAGCGTTGTCTTTGCCGACTGAGCTACCGCGGCTCTGCAAAGCTTAAGTACCAATCTTTGTTATCGAGATGAAGGGTCCACGGTTGCGATGATTATGTTGCGGTTAGGTACTCAATCGTACGCGGAACACCCAGCGTTTACTTCCCACGTATTCTTTGTCCTCTGTTTGTCTACCCAATGAAGGGATGAGTCAACTTTTCTAAGTCCAAGGATCGAAACTGGAACAAATGCTTTGCGAGCGCTACAGCAATGTCACGTTGTTTCCAATGTAATTACTAGAACATACAAATTGTATATTCACAGTAGTGTATCCTAAAATACAAAGCTATCGCACGGAAGGAACAACTATCTCTATATAATATCATTTATATGTATATGTGCATGTATGTTTTCTATGTATTCCAAATTGGCTAGACCAACTGTGACGAAATTTTGCTTGGTGATTCAGGTTAACTTTATGAATGCAGTCAGCTCATTTAGGTAGGAATTCCTCTGTTAGTGTCTCAAAGATACATCTTTTTTTCCCTTTGATCTTATTTACTCGATTTATTCCATTTTATCAAATTTAATTTGGAATATTACTTTAAATTAACATTAAGTCATGGGAGTAATATTTTTTATTTGTCGATACCTTTGTTTTAGTTAAATGATCGGGTAACATTTTAGCTAGTTCAAGATTAAATTGTCATATATCGCTATATATACCCCTTTCGTTAAGATTATATTTATTAATTTCATAATAAAAAATAAATTTAAATAATGGATTATTCTTATTATAATGATTTGTTTAATGCTTGAAATCACTTATATTGTTAATGTTATATTTAATTACGTAATATATATTTAGAATTTCGAAATAAATATAACCTTTTTTTTGGAACTTAACAGCCGAACGATGGCCGATTGGTTAGAATGCTGGCCTTCGGTACCGGAGTTCGGGGGTTCGAATCCCACAGTGGCATGGATGTTCGTATCTGTTCAGAATCGGCTTTAAGTAGTAGGTCCCGGTCTCATTAGCCCTCGCGTTGCAAAATGTAGACCGTAGCACTCCAAAATAAACCAAATTATTTGGAACTTAATTACTCAGACTAAAAGCTGAAAATGAAGTGAATAGTAGTAAAAGAAAGCCCGAATTACAAATTACACCTAGATCCAAAGTTAATTCATGCAGTTAATAATTTATGACTACTAAATTACCAAGGTGGTTTAGGAGATACATATCTACTTTGAAGGTAGCAGACCAATACAGGTAGTAGGTAGTCGATAGTAGATCTTCTGCTTGGTCTCTACTTTTAAATTACAAGTCCCACTTTGCTTGCGATGTTCTTAGGCAGTAACATGTGTTCTGCAATAGCCTGCTTTCCATAGCAGTTAATATATTCAAAAGAGGTAAATTTATTTCCCGATTCTTGATCACAAATCAACTCACAGATTTCCTAGGGTCTTAGCTAGAAAACTGTTGTTATTGTTACTTAGACACCTTGGATACGCTAAAGGACGTCAGCCATAGGATACTCGAATTAAGGCAAGGGGTGCACGTTTCGTTTTTATGAAGAGAACTGCTTGTGTGAAAGATCGACTTTGCTCAAAGTGGATCCTTGTAATTTAAAAGCAGAAACCAAGCAGTTGTCCTCCAGGTTAGGACTACCTCCTCCAGAATTATCGTTTGACAATTTGAAGGATATTGTGACCACGAACAAGCTAGAAGGCTGTTGTTATTGTTACTTAGGTACATTGAATAAGCTAAAGAACGTCAGCCATAGGATACTCGAATTAAGGCAAGGGGTGTACGTTTCGTTTTTATGAAGAGAACCACTTTGGTGAAAGATCGACTTTGCTCAAAGTGGATCCTTGTAATTTAGAATCAGCAACCAAACAGACCTACAGGTTAGGCCTACCACCTCCAGACTTATCGTTTGAGAATTTGGAGGATATTGTGACCACGAACAAGCTAGAAGGCTGTTGTTATTGTTACTTAGGCACTTTGGATAAGGTAAAGGACATCAGCCATAGGATACTCGAATAAAGGCAAGGGGTGCACGTTTCGTTTTTATGAAGAGAACAACTTGGGTGAAAGATTGACTTTGCTCAAAGTGGATCCTCATAATTTAGAAGCAGAAACCAAGCAGAAGATCTCCAGGTTAGGTTTACCACCTCCAGAGTTATCTTTTCAGAATTTGGAGGATATTGTGACCACGAATATACTTTACGCACCCCAGTCATCCGCAACGAACATGGCAAATCTTAGGCCAGCTCGAGCTCCGAACCCCTTTCAGTAGAATATTTGTAAATAATATTTGGAATACTTGTATCTACTTTTATATATATTAATGTATCAGCAGGGTTTCGAACCAAATACAGTAAGGTTTAATCTACTAAAATCCCCTAGGCTATAACAATTTACATTTAGTTACAATCTAACCAAACAATCAAAGGAATAGCTTTAAATGGTTTCAAGTAACAATCCATCAAATATCACACAAGGGGACAGTGCTATCTGTGTGACGTAGTGACATAACTCTAAAGTGAATTATCAACACCTAGTGGAATCCTCTCAAAGACAAATCGATACAGTCTAGAAGGCGAAAGGGATTCAGTGAAGCATAAAGGACGATGGGCATAATAAATTAGTATAAATTTACAATGTCTTTGACTATGATCTATAATACTGTAGCTGACAGAAACAGCTAACGAAGCCTTTCATTAGAATATCTGGGTTATTAAAGATTCCTATTTCTTCCTTTATTTAAATAAATGAAAATTTCATTCAACAACTTTCATGTTTATAAAACTGGATGGTGTATATTATAAAGAGCTTTTAAATATTATTAATTATAAATGGATTTTATTCACTTATGAAACCTTAGGAATTGTAAGATTATGCAAAGGATTATAAATATGTCATGATGTATAACTAAATTATACAAGTGAAATTACTTTTTAAAATCTGAGAATTTAACATATTTGAGAACATTTGATTAGTTTTTGCAAATTTATTTTTCAAATATCTAGAAACCTGTCTTAAAACAATCTTAATATACATTAAGATAATTCAATTTATACCTTTTAATTTCATATTTATTTAGAATACACAAATATTCAAATTATAATATGACAATATGAATATGAATTACATGAATATTCAAATTTTTATATCATAATTATTATATCAAAAATTCAAATCATTATATATAATAACAAATTATTTTATAATTATCAATTCATTAATTATTATAATATCAACATTAAGAGAAGTCAATTTCTCCCTTTTAAATTTCATAATTATTTGAAATTTTAGAATGCTCGAATTTTCAAATTATAAATAAAATAGTGTCCTAAAAATTCGATGCATATTCATAAGTATAGTTTTAACTTCCTGACTAATTATTTCAAACAATCATCAAAATAATATCAGAAATGTTAAAAATATATATAATTATATAGCAAAATTAGGAGAAGAAGGGATATTACAAGCCACTGAGTTCTTTTCTGCTGAGACTTCAGATAGCTCCAAAACAACGAAATAGCTATCTAATTACTTTTTGTTACTATTCATATCTTACTTAAGTTCGCTTTGCATTTTAAGCACACATTTGTGTGTATACAAATCTCACGTTCTAGTAAAACTATTGAAAATATTGATTACTCCGTAAATCTCTATAACCAGTTGTCTGTGAAGTCCGAACTGAATCGGGCATTGAGTTCGGGATAGATATTTGTGTGTATACAACTCTCGCGTTCTAGTAAATCCATTGAAAGTAACAATTACTCTGTGTATCCCTTTAACCCCTTGTCCGTGAATCCTGAACTCAATTCTAGCAATGCTTTGAGTTCGGGCTAGATATATGTGCGTATACATCTCTCGTGTTCTAGTAAAACTATTGAAAGTAACAATTACTCTGCGTATCCCTTTAACCCCTTGTCTGTAAAGACCGAAATCAATTCGGGCAACGCAAAAGAGGCAATTATGAAAAGCCCGACCTGTGTTCGGGCACGAGAAAAATTGCTATTTCAATTCCGTGAAGCCCGAAATTGGTTCGGCGTAATATTTCATTTGCCATTTTCCCAATAGATAGATATATTTTCCCGTGAACAGTTCGGCAGTTTCGTGCCATTTGTTGC
>CM063500.1:39971622-40001622 GCA_032207245.1 Pardosa pseudoannulata
TGCCTTTAAATCGGGCACTGTCCCTTAGGGACTCATAAATAACTCCACAAAGGTACATTCTTATTTAGTGTCATGTACGGAGACGTGATTCTAATCTGGGACTGGGATCAGAACCCCGGCCGAGACTACCGCAAAAGAAGAAAAAAAAGACCTTTGAATATATTTTATGGTTCTCTGTCCTTTACAAAAGATGTGATGAGGTCAAATTTAGATCCCGAGTATTTTACTTCTCGTATGAATTAATCAATTATATTACTGATCTAAATCGCCTCATCACAATTACTTCTTCATCGGCGCTAAATTTCTTTTCAGCAAGCATTCTCTTAAGGTATGAAAACATGAAAGAAAGCCTGGGGGCCAGATCTGAAGAATATGGTGGATTTGGAAGCAATTCGAAGCCTAATTCATATAATTTTGACATCGTTTTTATTGACTTGTGACACAGTGCATTTTCTTGTTGAAACAGCACTTTCTTCTTCTAATTGGGATGTTTTTCCACGATTTCGTCCTTCAAACTCTCCAATAACGCTATGCAATAGTTGCTGTTGATGGTTGTTTCAAGACAGTCGATGAATATTATAACATACGAATCTTAAAATACTGATGCCATAACTTCGTCAGCAAACTGTTCAGTCTTTCCACTCATTGGAGTTCGTTTATCACCTGCAGTTCACCCGGTTGAAATGACAGAGCCATGTTTCCTCCATTGTCCCATATCGACGCATAAATTCGAGTTTATTATAATTAAACAGCTTCAAATACAGATCAGAATTATTAAATCTTTGTTGTTTTTGATCGATTGTGAGGTCGCGCGGCACCCACTTTGCTCAGAACTTTCGGATACCCAAATATTCTTTCACGATATCTCCAACACGTTCCTTTGATATCTTCAGAGTCTCATATATCTCGACCAACTTCAATTTACGGTCATCGAAAATTATTTTGTGTACTTTTTTATGTTTTCGTCGATAACAGCTCCTTTGAGGAGTCCACAGCGTACATCGTCCTTGGAGCTCATTTTGCCTGGTTTAAATTTAGCAAACCACATTTCAACGGTTGATTTTCTTGGTGCAGACTCCGAGTAATGTTTACCAAGCCTAGCCTTGGCTTTAACAGCATTTTCTTTCGCTGAAAAGTAATGCTTTTCTAACACACGAAATTCTTTTTTATCCATTGTTTTCAAAGTAACAAAAGTTGCTTCACTCAAAATACTATATATAACAAATTAATAGTCCTACAGCTGTCAAATTTTTACACATTTCTTTCGAAGGTTAGGGCTAACTAAAAATCATATGGATCGAATATTAGTAGCTCCATCTATGTGTCAGACTACGAACTTTTCAGCCCAATTGTAAATCTATGAAACTTTCAATGCATAGTCACCAAAGTACATTAACCACATTAAAAGACCAGTCAGATAATTTTTAAATTAAATTTTGAAACTTTTTTTGTTAAAATTTAAATTACGCCTTATGCTTTAATTTTTCACAAATTTCGATGCAATGTTTAACAAAAACTTATTTCATAAATTAAAACAAATTTGAAAATCCATCTTATATTTAATCCGTATATTTTTAAAACTCAAATTACATTTAGAAATGTTCAAAAAATTTCTAATGAAAATTCAACTTACAGACATAAAGCTAGTTTTTTAAAATTAAATGTTCAATCCATTAACAAAATAATTTACAAATGTATTCAAAAACTACATTTTTGTATTGCAAGTGCAAAGGTGAGAGGAAAAAATATAAAATAGAATTGCAAGAAATATTACATTTCTAAGTAATAAATTTCTTTCACATACAAAAATATAACTTATTAACAGGAATTTATGAAAAGGAATTTTTGTGTTATTGAATTTTAAATTAAATTTAGTGAATCCAAACTTCTAATGAAAATTTAAAATTATGACATAAAAACTGTTTCTTCTTAATAAAAACTGTTTCTTCATGATTCAATTACTCAACATAGGAATATCCAAATGTTTTCAGAAACTATTTTTTTGTATTGCTAGATGCAAAAATAAGAGAAAAAAAGGGAGATGAAAATAAGAAACATTTTAAATACTTAGTATTCTTTTTTATTCCTGAACTCAATTAAAATTATGTAAATAAATATAATCTAAACTAACTTACGTAAGAAAGTTTTTAAAAGCTAACTGAGGTAAAAAGTAACATATATTTAATTTCCTTTTAGAATAATCAATATAATCCATTAATTAAATTGTAATGGAGTTAAACTTTGACTTTATTTAAATCTTCAGGATATTACACCTGTACTTATTAAATTACTTTCATATTTACAAAAATATAGATTATGTAAAGCGATAATGTAATATATCTAAAGTAATTTTTTATAGCAATTTTTTTCCATACCTATAGTTTTTTAGCTTTTTGAACTTTCATACATCTAAAATTATTCTCTACAAACTTACTATTCCGTTACTCTTAATTATTCCGCTAATTATGAAGGTATTAAGAGAGAAACCTATGCAAAATATTTTATTAATAAAACTTTTAAAATTCATGATGAAGTTGATGAGCAATAACTTGAATTTTACTGTTTTCTTTTACATTGCTATTCTGATAACAGAGAATAAAACAGAACTTGCAAAATGTATTTACTTTGCATAGAGGGCCATTATAATTATCCATTATAATTTAATTAATCCATTAATTAAATGATAATGGAGTAAATTTTGCCTGAAAATATAATTAATCCATTAGTCCTTTAATCCATTAATTTAATTAATCCATTAATTAAATTATAATGGAGTAAATCTTTGGCTTTACTTAAATCTTCCGTATATTGCACCTGTACTTATGAAATTACTTTCATACTTACATATAAAGATTGTTTTGTACATATATAGATTATGTTCAACGATAATGCAATTTATCTAAATTAATTTTTTTGATAAGAATTTGTCTCCATAGCAATAATGTTTTCGTACTTTAAACTTTCATATATTTAAAAATATTCTTTACAAACTTACTAATCCTTTACTCTTTTTTATCCCTCTAATTATGAAGGTATTAAGAGAGAGACCTATGCAAAAATGCTTTATTAATGAAACTTTTAAAATTAATGATGAATCTGATGAGAATCAACTTGAATTTAACTGTCTTCTTTTACCTTGCTATTCTGATAACAGAAAATAAAACGAAACTTGCAAATTGGTCTTTATTTTACATAGTGGTTCACTATAATTTTATTAATCCATTAATTAAATTATAATAGAGTAAATTTTTGGATTTACTTAAAATTTAATTAATCCATTAATTAATCTAATTTAATGAATCCATTAATTAAATTGTTTCCATTAATTAAATTATAATGGAGTAAATCTTTAGCTTTACTTAAATCTTAAGGATATTGCACCTGTACTTATTAAATTACTTTCATATTTACAAAAATATAGATTATGTACAACAATAATGTAATTTATCTAAAGTAATTTTTTATAGGAAGTTATCTCCATCCCAATAGTTTTTCGCACTTTAAACTTTCGAACATCTAAAATTATTCTCTACAAACTTACTATTCCGTTGTTCTTAATTATACTGCTAATTATGAAGGTGTAAAGAGAGAAACCAATGCAAAAATCATTCTGTTAATGAAACTTTTAAAATTAAGGATGAAACTGATGAGAATCAACTTTAATTTCAATGTCTTCTTTTACCTTGCTGTTCTGATAACAGAGAATAAAATAAAACTGGATAAATGGTCTTTACTTTACATAGTGGGACATTATAGTTATAAATTATAATTTAATAAATCCATTAATTAAATTATAATGAAGTAAATTTTTGGCTGTACTTAAAATTTAATTAATCCATTAATTTGTTTCCATTAATTAAATTATAATGGAGTAAATCTTTAGCTTTACTTAAATCTTCAGGATATTACACGTGTACTTATTAAATTACTTTATATTTACAAAAATATAGATTATGTACAACGATAATGTAATTTATCTTAAGTAATTTTTTTATAGGAATTTATCTCCATCGAAATAGATTTTTAGCACTTTAAACTTTCGAATATCTAAAATTATTCTCTACAAACTTACTAATCCATTACTCTCAATTATCCCTCTAATTATGAAGGTATTAAGAGAGAGACCTATACAAAAATCTTTTTATTAATGAAACTTTTAAAATTAATGATGAAGCTGATGAGAATCAACTTGAATTTCACTGTCTTCTTTATCTTACTGTTCTGATAACAGAGAATAAAACAAAACTTGAAAAATGGTTTTACTTTGCATAGTGGGCCATTATAATTATCCATCATAATTTAATTAACCCATTAGTTAAATTATAATGGATTAAAATTTTGTCTTTACTTAAAACAATTAATTCATTAATTGTTTCCATTAATTAAATTATAATGGAGTAAATGTTTACCTTTAATTAAATCTTTAGAATATTACACTAGTACATATTAAATTACTATTTACAAAAATACAGATTATGTACAACGATAATGTAATTTATCTAACGTAATTTTTTATAGGAATATAACTCCATCGCAATAGTTTTTTCACACTTTAAACTTTCGAACATCTAAGATTATTCTCTACAAACTTACTAATCCGTTACTCTTAATTATCCCGCTAATGATGAAGGTATTAAGAGAGAGACGAATGCAAAAATCTTTTTATTAATGAAACTTTTAAAATTAATGATGAAGCTGATGAGAATCAACTTGCATTTCACTGTTTTCTCTTACCTTGCTATTCTGATAACAGAGAATAAAACAAAATTTGCAAAATGGTCTTTACTTTGCATAATGTGCCGTTAATTATGTTATACCTCATTAATCGTGTCGTTGCATATTACTTAGCCTTTAATTCACTCTTAATTAAATATAATTTCTCTTTTTATATCTCGATTGACAAAGGAAAGAAGGTTGCTTTTGAAGTCAATTTAAGAAATCTTTTAAGGAAAGGCTAAACGCTTTATAACGCTTTCGAAAGCTATTAATTTAATGTTTTGAATCAGTGTGCATATAAAAAGCAACTTTGTAATCAAAAGATTTTTGAAAATAATGAATTTAGAGTGATAAAATTTTCTACACATAGGTACTGAAATTTGTGAATGTGATCAAAATATTAGTCAAATATATTTTAAATAATGTCTCTAAAATTTCCAGTTAATTTTTAAAATACAACTTGTGAATTTTCTGGTTTGGTTTGATTTGGAGCGTTATGGCCTACTGTTTTGCACACGAGGGCTAATGAGACCGGGACCTACTTGTTAAAGCCGATTCCGAACGGTTAGGAACATCCATTCCATGGTGTGATTCGAACCCACGAACTCCGGTACCGACGATCAGCGCCTTAACCAATCGACCAGCTTTCGGCGTGGATTTTCTGGAATACCAATGGAACGATTACCAAATACTTCCTTTGTATATTAAAACAAATAGGTGTATTTGTCGTATATCCCTCTCCCATTTTAGGTATTTGCCTGAAATTAAATATCGTGAGATCAAAATTTTTTGGTTAGTTTTGGATCGTTTGCTTTGTGTAAATTATTTCGAGTAAAAATTTAACCACAGGTTTTTGAGTGGCTATAGACAGGTAAAAGTTAACAATAGAGTGTCCCTTGAATTTTTGCTGATTTTTTTTAAGGCAAGATGGGCGTCAAAATGTGACTAGCAAGATGTCCGCTGCCGCTACACAAAAGCTAAACTAATCTAAAAATAAGCTGCTTTTTACAATTTTATAGCAAAAAAATGATTTAACTTAATCACTCCTTTCGATAACTTAATACAACGAAGTTAATTAAAAATTTTCATATTTTTAATAAAATAAGAGCATAAGAGATAATTTTTAATAAAATATTTTTAATAAATAAAATTGTAATTTACGCCCTCCTTCGAAATTGCAATCCAATTTTACCGGCAGCATTCTCTATCCGATCGACGCAATTAACGAATGCGATGCTAGAATTTCTGCCTCGAATTTTTCTCCACTCCTTAATTTTCTTGATAAATTTTAAAATAATCTTAATGTAAATTCATTATTCTTACGTTTTGTTAATTTACTATCGTTATCATTGTCAATTGTATCGTAAGCATGCAGTAGACAGATTAGACAAAAGTAACTCCTTATAAAGAAATATAAATTTTAATGATTTTATTGATTCTTATGTCTATTATTTCTATTATGTCTATTATCTATTATTATGTTTATTATCTATTTTCTATTATGACTATTATGTCTATTATTCTTATGATTTGTTATTTTACTATCGTTATCATTGTCAATTCTATCGTAATCATGCAGTATACAAATGAGACAAAAGTAACTCCTTATAAAGAAATATAAATTTTAATGATTTTATTGATTCTTATGTCTATTATTTCTATTATGTCTATTATCTATTATTATGTTTATTATCTATTTTCTATTATGACTATTATGTCTATTATTCTTATGATTTGTTATTTTACTATCGTTATCATTGTCAATTCTATCGTAAGCATGCAGTATACAGATGAGACAAAAGTAACTCCTTTTAAAGAAATATAAATTTTAATGATTTTATTGATTCTTATGTCTATTATTTCTATTATGTCTATTATCTATTATTATGTTTATTATCTATTTTCTATTATGACTATTATGTCTATTATTCTTATGATTTGTTATTTTACTATCGTTATCATTGTCAATTCTATCGTAAGCATGCAGTAGACAGATGAGACAAAAGTAACTCCTTATAAAATAAATATAAAATTTTAATGATTTTATTATTTCTTATGTCTATTATTTCTATTATTTCTATTATCTATTATTATGCTTATTATCTATTTTCTATTATGTATATTATGTCTATTATTCTTATGTCTTGTTATTTTACTATCGTTATCATTGTCAATTGTATCGTAAGCATGCAGTAGACAGATGAGACAAAAGTAACTCCTTATAAAATAAATATAAAATTTTAATGATTTTATTATTTCTTATGTCTATTATTTCTATTATGCATATTATCTATTATTATGCTTATTATCTATTTTCTATTATGTCTATTATGTCTATTATTCTTATGTCTTGTTATTTTACTATCGTTATCATTGTCAATTGTATCGTAAGCATGCAGTAGACAGATGAGACAAAAGTAACTCCTTATAAAATAAATATAAAATTTTAATGATTTTATTATTTCTTATGTCTATTATTTCTATTATGCATATTATCTATTATTATGCTTATTATCTATTTTCTATTATGTCTATTATGTCTATTATTCTTATGTCTTGTTATTTTACTATCGTTATCATTGTCCATTGTATCGTAAGCATGCAGTAGACAGATGATACAAAAGTAACTCCTTATAAAATAAATATAAAATTTTAATGATTTTATTATTTCTTATGTCTATTATTTCTATTATGCATATTATCTATTATTATGCTTATTATCTATTTTCTATTATGTCTATTATGTCTATTATTTTTATGTTTTGTTATTTTACTATCGTTATCATTGTCCATTGTATCGTAAGCATGCAGTAGACAGATGAGACAAAAGTAACTTCTTATAAAATAAATATAAAATTTTAATGATTTTATTGTTTTTTATATCTATTATTTCTATTATGTATATTATCTATTATTATGCTTATTATCTATTTTCTATTATGTCTATTATGTCTATTATTTTTATGTTTTGTTATTTTACTATCGTTATCATTGTCAATTGTATCGTAAGCATGCAGTAGATAGATGAGACAAAAGTAACTTCTTATAAAGAAATATAAAATTTTAATGATTTTATTGTTTTTTATATCTATTATTTCTATTATGTATATTATCTATTATTAGGTTTATTATCTATTTTCTATTATTTATATTATGTCTATCATTCTTATGTCTTGTTATTTTACTATCGTTATCATTGTCAATTGTATCGTAAGCATGCAGTAGACAGATGAGACTAAAGTAACTCCTTATAAAGAAATATAAAATTTTAATTATTTTATTATTTTATTAATTTTTTTAGGTTAATCTATTTTCTATTATGAATGTCCATATTCTTATGTCTTGTTATTTTACATCGTTATCATTGTCAATTGTATCGTAAGCATAGTAGACAGATGAGACAAAGTAACTCCTTATAAAGAAATATAAAATTTTAATTATTATTATTTTATTATAGCTAACTACAAGAATATATATTTATCAGGCAGATAACTTATTTATCAGGCTATTATTATACTAGCATATAGCCCGTCATATGACGGTATCAGCAAAATTTTTAATTTTTCAGAATTGTAAAGAACCCTATGAGGCAGGTAAAAAAATGTTTTTTTTTTTTTTTTTTTTGGCTGAGAATTACTTTTCAACAAAAATAATCGATTAAAATTATCATGTATGAACTTAATCTATTATTTAAGTCAAATAAAAAAGAAAATTATTTAGGTAATATCTAAGTTTAGTGATAAAACGTATGGAAATATTGCAGAAAATATTTAAATAATTTAAAATAAGAAATGATTAAATGAGATGATTAAAGGAATGACGACATAAGGCTAGAAAAAAATTGTTATTTTTACCTATTTATTATGTGATAAATTAATAAATTTAATCGCTTGTTCTTAAAATGGGGCTTGATATAATGGCATTAAACGCTCGAAAAGGCGACGGGGTGGATTTCGAACGTTTTAAAGAGGACATTATTTTTCACTGTGATACGAAACTTATTCATACAAATTTACTTCAGAATCGGATCTATAGTTTAGGAAGAGATAAACTTTATTCGCTTTGAATTTTGCAAACTCATTAAAAATCCAATATGGATGCTCTATCCATTCCAGGTCCAACAGCTTCATAATACAGACGGGCGGATAACTTAGGCTTTTATTACATTACGAGAAGAAAGTTTAAGAATACACAATATAAAATGTTTGTGTGGCCAGGGACATCCGTAAAGCAATACGTGAATTTAATAAAATAATAATAATAAAAATTATAAAAAGTTGAAAAAATAGTAAAAATTTATTTTAAAAATAATAAAACGACTTTCGGAATAAGAATTTAAAGGAAAAGGCAGAAAATATTAAATTTATTAGACATTAAAAAAATGGCTGCGTCGAGGATACAGTACAACCCGAGAAGTACAACGATCGGCGGACATTCTACCAAACGTACAACGCCTGCACGTTGTGAGCGAATTAATTAGAGTATATGAAGGTTCAAGTAGAAACAGTCCAGAAATTTAAATATTACTCTTTGCCTTTTCCATCCTATCAAGAATGTATTTTGTATAGAATAAGAGGAAGGATAAGGCTTGAAGTAATATCATTAAACGCTCGAAAAGAGGGGATGGGGTGGATTTCGAACTCGCTTTCAATTTTGCTAACCCTAACTCATGAAAAATCCAATATGGATGACTGTGTCCATTCCAGGTACAACCGCTTCAGAAATTCGCGGACAGACAACTTAGGCTATTATTATATACTGGATAGGGGATATACGACTAGTGTAGAATTCTGAAAGACTCATTAAACCTTTTTGAAATTTTCAAAAGGAAATGAATCTTAGCCTAACTGGACTTAAAGATACCAAACACCGCTAATAAGCAGAAATTAACATTTTCCAATAATGTATTGTGTTTTAAAAGTGAACTGGGAGAAACAAAAGAGAATAGGTTTGTTCACAAACACAATTTAGCTATCGGTGTTTATTCATAACTTACACAACCATCAAACGATCTTAACGTCTGAAAAGAATTTTCGAGAAAGTGAAGCGTATAGACGATTGATTGTCTGGTTAACCTGTATTGGATTATGGAAATTTCATAACAGAAATCAATTATGGAGATTTCATCATTTCAAAGAAAACTTTGAATTTGGAAAGCTCTGTGATATTTCCATAATAAACAACTGAAAGTAATACAGTTATCATTCTGTGCTTCTAAAATTACCGATGAATATAAATAAATCATGAATCAATATACACTTCATTTAACATATGAACTCCTGTTGGTAATTACATGATTTATTAGAATTTATTATTTAAAAATTCCATCCAAAAGTTTATTTTAGTTTATTCGTTTATTTAAAAACTGGCATATAGCCCGTCATATGACGGGATTAGTAAAATTTTAATTTTCCAGAATTGTAAAGTACCCTATGAGGAAGATAAAATTAATTTGTGTTTTGGATGAGAATTATCTCCTACAAGCTCAATAATTTGTTTATCTTCATACTCTTCTAATGTCTCCCTATACTATGAATACAGTTTAGAATCACGTCGAATACATTTAGTCAAACTGTGTGGTTATGTATAAAACACACACACACACAAACGAACAAATTTCTTAGTTTTCAAAGATATATAACTAGATAATTATTAGTATAATGCTAGATAATTATCAGTCCATGAAATAGACTTTTACAATTTTATGAAAAGAATTTGTAGTTAATAACGGTGATAAAAGTTTCATTGCAACAATAAATAATCGAGGATTAAATTTAAAATTATCACATATGTATCTAATCTATTATTTAAGCCGAATATGAAAGAAAATTATTTATGTAATATCTAAGTTAACGTATGAAAATAATGCAGCCGATATTTATATAATTTAAAATAAGAAATGATTAAAAAGCATGGTTAAATAAATGACTTCATAATGCGAGAAATAAATGTTCTTTTTAGGTATTTATTATGTGATAAACATAATAGCCTGCTCTTAACCAGGGAAAATAGGCCTTGAAATAATGGCATTAAATGCTGGAAAAGGTGGGGAGGGTAGATTTCGAACTTTTTAAAGACTTGCTTTGAATTTTGCTAACTATAACTGATAAAGAATCCAATATGGATGCCCCTATCTATTCCAGGTCAGACTGCTTCATAAATTGGAGGACAGACGGACAGATAACTTAGACTATTAGTATATAGGATATATACAAGTAGTGTAGAATTCTGAAAGACTCATCAAACCTTTTTAAAAATTTGAAAGGAAATGAATCTTAGCCTAGCTGCACTTAAAGATGCCAAATACTGTTAATAATCAGAAATTAGTATTTGTCCAATAATGTATTGTGTTTTAAAAGTGGACTGGAAGACACATAAGAAAATAGATTCACAAACACAGTTTAGTTATCGGTTTTTGTTCATAACTTACACAACCATCAAACGATTTTAACGTGTGAAAAGAATTTTCGAGAAAGTGAAGCCAATTAGCGTATAGACGATTGATTGTCTGGTTAACCTGCATCGGATTATGGAAATTTCATAATAGAAATCAATTATGGAGATTTCATCATTTCAAAGAAAACTTTGAATTTGGAAAATTCTGTGGTATTTCCATAATAAACAAATGAAAATAATATAGTTATCATTCTGTGTTTCTAAAATTACTGATGAATATAAATAAATCATGAATCAATATACACTCCATTTAACATATCAACTCCTGTCGATAATTACATGATTTATTAGAATTTAATTTTTAAAAATTCAATCCAATAATATATTTTAGTTTATTAGTTTATTTTAAAACTAGCATATACATTCATATGACGGGATCAGTAAAATTTTTAATTTTCCAGCATTGTAAAGTACCTTATGAGAAAGTTAAAAATTATTTTTTTTTGGCTGAGAATTATCTCCTACACGCTCAATAATTTATTTACCATCATACTCCTCTAAAGTATCCCGGTACTGTGAATGCAGTTTAGAATCACGTTGAATTTATTTAGAAAGATAATTCAGAATTTTTTTTAGCTGCACCGAAATTATCGTTAAGTTCTTCCCACCTTTTTTTTGCCACAGTATTTAATGGAAGTAAAGGAACGAAACTATCATTTCCACTACACCCTGGAAGTAGATAGAATTTGTTGTTCATAACGATAATAAAATTTTCATTGCAACAAAAAATGATCGATGATTAGTTTTAAAATTATCACATATGTACCTAATCTATTATTTAAGCAAAATATAAAAGAAAATTATTTACGTAATATCTAAGTACAGAGGTAAAACATATGAAAATAATGCAGACGATATTTAAATAATTCAAAATAAGAAATGATTAAATGAGTTGTTTAAATGAATCACGTCATAAGGCTAGAAAAAATATTATTTTTATTTATTTATTAGGGGGAATAATTGTATTAATTCGTTATCATTTAATAATTATGGGTAATAATCTATTTATTTATTCATTAAATGGTTTGCTTTTGGCAGAGAATTATCTTGCAACAAAAAATAACCGACGATTAAGTTTAAAATTATCACACATGTACCTAATCTATTATTTAAGCCAAATATAAAAGAAAATTATTTACGTAATATCTAAGTACAGTGGTAAAACGTATGAAAATAATACAGACGATATTTAAATAATTCAAAATAAGAAATGATTAAATGAGATGTTTAAGGGAATAACGTCATAATGCTGGAAAATTGTTATTTTTACCTATGTGACAAATTGATAAATTTAATCGACTGTTCTTAACCGAGGGAAAATAGGGTTTGAAATAACCATACTCCTAAATTAAAATCTGCATACTCCTCTAAATTTTCCCTATACTATGAATACAGTTTAGAATCCCGTTGAATTCATTTAGTCAAACTATGCGGTTATGTATAAAAAACAAACATACAAACGAACAAACTTCTTAGTTTTCAAAAATATATAGTTAGATAATTATTAGTATAATGCTAGATATTTATTAGTCTGTGATACAGACTCTTAAAATTTTATGAAAAGAATTTGTTGTTAATACCGGTGATAAAATTTTCATCGCAACAAAATAATCGAGGATTAAATTTAAAATTATCTCATATTTGCCTAATCTACAATTTAAGCCAAAAATAAAAGAAAATTATTTACATAATACCTAAGATAAAACGTATGAAAACAATGCAGACAATATTCAAATAATTTAAAATAAGAAAAGATTAAATGAGATAGTTGAAGAAATGACTTTAAAATGCTAGAAATAAATGTTATTTGTAAGTATTTATTATGTAATAAACTTAATAGCCTCTTAACCGTTGAAAATAGGGTTTGAAATAATGTCATTAAACACTCGAAATGGGGGGAGGAGGATTTTGAATTTTTTAAAGACTTGCTTTGAATTTTGCTAAGCCTAACTGATCAAAATTTCAATATGGATGTCCCTATCTGTTCTAGGTTAGACCACTTCATAAATTCGAGGCAGACGGACAGATAACATAGGCTATTATTATACAGGGGATTTCTCGTATGATGTCAGAGAAAAAAAAGAGTGCAGTTAAATATTTTTGTTATGCATACTAAATATATTTAAATGTGAAATGATGAACAAATTATTGAAAATATAACATAATATAGTAGCCGGCTATTTTCCAGTTCGGGGGCCCCCGGATCCCAGTTCGGTGGGGACGCCAAGCGTGGGAGATATCGTCAAATTCTAGAACCCTATTTTCTGGCAAACCTTGCTCTTCTTTTCGGACTCTTCCACCACCCCCTAAAAAAGGTGGGGGTGTCAATCGGCGCCTTTATTTTAGGGTATTGGGGGAAATGACACGTGATTTGAATATCTGACCCTTATTGGTTCCTGTAACTAACAATACTCCAAGACCGCCGAATTTAGATTTTCTAGCGTCCATTTCAAGTCTTTGTCCATTTTGACTGTGCTCTGGAGGTTTGTCCATTTTGCCTGAGCTCTTGTGGTATTTTTTTTCGTTTTTAAAATTTAATACTGGAGCTCACACCAATACATTTAAGGGCTTGTGGAGCTCAATTAAGAGATCCCTCCGCTCAGTTCGAAAGTGTGAAAATCAATTTGATTCGTACCTTTGTGAATTTATGTGGAGGAAAATGTAAAAAAGTCCGCACGATGCTTTTCAGGATTTTTTAAATCGGATCAAACGTGTATATCCACCAACAACTCAGGATACTTAAATTAGGTTAGCGCTTTATTTATTTTACATTTTATGCTTAATTTTCGAAGTTAACAAGTGATGTCATATTTTACATCTATATTTTTTTTTTTATTTACTGCTTTTTGAACTTTTTTATTCAAAGTTGTGTCTTAATTTAATACAAAATGAAGAAGAAATATTTTTAAACTATATTATTTTATAGTGTAATACATTGTTAAAAGTGATACGCTAAATAATAAAAGCAATTTTACTACGACCGTCTACCGTTATTGTTACGGAAGATCAAGGGGAGCTTTACCTCATTTAGATAAGAAAAATCATTTCACTCCCTTACTTTCTTCAGAACTTTAAGCTAAAAATTTATTATTTATTTAAAACATTTACTCCGTTCTTATATTTTCATTTTAAGCTAATAATTTAGAAGTAATTTGTACCGTACTTTATTATTTTTTAATCTTTTGATAGTTTTAAAATAATATCATTAAATAACAACCATATTTTATAAATATATCTAAATATTTTATAAGCATAATTGCCTAAATATAACCAACTAATGCTTATATTTTGCTTAATTTGAACTTATTGCAAAAATTCCGCATTGTTTAGTTTAACAACCAATACAAAAGCGCCATTAAGTACATTAAAAACTGAAATTTAAATTTGCATTCATCTTAACAACATTTGAAACCCTTTTTTTTGTCCAAAATACGTTTTGAAATTTTGTATAAACTTACTACACAAATTGTAAACATCACTTGGCTACAATTTGAGATCACTTGTACAGAATTAGCGCCAAAAACATGGCGGCGGGGCCCCCGGAATTGGGAATTTACCATAGTAGCCTAAGTTATCTGTCCGTCTGGTCTCGAATATATGAATAGACTTGGGCCTGGATTATGGGCCTGGAATTGATAGAGGCATCCATATTGGATTCTTAATGAGTTAGGGTTATTAAAATTCAAATCTAGAAAAGTTTATTATTTCTTAAACTATCTATCCGATTCTAAAATAAGTTGGTATAAATATGCTTCATATCACAGCAAAAAATACTGTCATCTTTAAAACGTTCGAAATCCACCCCTTCCTCCTTTTTTGAGCTTTTAATGCCATTATTTCAAGCCCTATTTTCCCTGGTTAAGAGAAGGCGATTAAATTTATCAATTTATCACATAATAAATAGATAAAAATAACATTTTTTTCTAGCATTATGACGTCATTCCTTTAACCATCTCATTAAATCATTTATTATTTAAATATCGTCTTCATTAATTTCATGAGATTTATCACAATTTAGATTTTACGTAAATAATTATTTTTTATATTTCGATTAAATAACAGATTAGGTACATATGTGATAATTTTAAATTTAATCATCAATTATGTTTTGTTGCAATGGAAATTTTATCACCGGTATTAACAACAAAGTCTAGGAGTCTATTTCACGGACTAATATATATCTAGCTTTTAAGTTATATGTCTTTGAAATTAAGTTTGTGCGTTTGTGTGTTTGTTTTTTATACATAACCACATGATTTGGAATCGGTTCGGTAAATTTTAGAAACCATTCATACATACCACCAAATAATCACTGTCAATATTAAAACATCTGCTGTCCACCCTATAACGTAATATGACAAGATATATTAAAGTTAGCAACTAACATGCTGTCAGTAAAGATAAACAAAATATTGAGCGTGTACCAGATAATTCTCAGCCAAAAAACAAACCATTTGTCACCTTCCACATCGGGTACTTTACAACTCTGGAAAATTAAAAAATTCGCTGACCCCTCATATGACGGGCTGTATGCTAGTTGATAATAGAAAGCGAAAAATAATATACTCCCAACTTTAACTGAAGAGGAAGACTATAAATAACTGTTATTTCGTCTGTTGAATACCACCTAGAAATATGGTTGTTATTTTTAATATTTCCCAAAATCTTTAGTAGTACAGACAATTTTCATTTATCTTAAGAATAAAATTTATAGAATGTCTTCCGATTTCCTTTCTGGTGCTGATTAAAGATTTAAGCGTAGCCTTTTTACTGAAATGTGATTTATTAGCCTCATTTCATCTTGAAAGGATATGGAGTCATAAATGTAGACATCAGCTGAATTGAGAAACTTTATTAATCGTTGATGTAACTCATTTATAAGATAGTTTGCTCAGTTAAATGTAAGTACTTATTTGTTAGCTAATGGAAGAAGTGTAGTTTTTATCTATGTATAAAATGTGCTATCCAATTAATTTATACTTACAAATTGGGAAATTTAATAATTGTTTTAATCTTATTTCTAAAAGCGTCAACACACATTCATATAGCATAATGCAAAGATAGAGTATGCAAGGCAGAAAAAGGGTGAGAAATTGCTCAGTGAGTTGCTCCACTTTTTCGAGCTAGCAACATTATCAGTTAAAATATAAAAGCATGCTTATAAAAGCAATCTATGCCGGAGACAGAAACCCAATAGCTTGCCAGGTCGAACCTTATGGGTATACGCGTCGAATGCAACAGAAACATTTCTTAGACACTAGACAAGTAACTGTTGTTGTCCTTGTTGTTTCTTATGCCACTGGGACAACCTAAGCATGATTTGTGCCATCCACTACTCGTATTAACCCATATTGTACCACACCAACTAAATATTTCTGTAAGTTATTAAAACTTAATCCATATCATTAATATGGTGTAACTAAATATATAAAACCAAAATTTTGAAAAAATATTTTTAATTTTTTATGTAATTGGATGTCTTATAAATTGGACAACGGTCCATTACAGTTCTAAAACTCAACAAATATCACTTACATTGCATTAGGCTAATTCATAGATGAAATTTGGGGAAACAGTCAAAACAAAGTCCAACATTACATTTTAAGCATACTGTTGTAGGTGTTCTCTTGCAGTTATTGAACTGGCAGTAAGAGAGTAAGTTTATCTTGCAAAAAATCTCCAGTTTTCTGAATAGAATAAACATTTATTTACCCCTTGTTATTTCCAGGTGTGTGAACAGGAGTTTGAACTGGGTTTCATTGAAAGATAAGAAAACAATGTGTGCTATAAATGCAATATCGAATTCATAGAAAAATAATCAGGATTGGACCGTAGTCTTAATTTGAGGGCACCTTTCTTATACTTACAAAATACATATGTAAAATATATTTTTCAACAAAAACTTTCAGCTACATTATTAGCTCTGTTTTTTAACTAAAAGTAACCTCCACAATGTTTAAAAAATAATAATAATAAATATAAAATTAAAGATTAAAAAATGACAAATTTTAAGAGGTTGCTGAATATAAATTTTATAATACAATATAATTTGATTTCTCAGTTTTTTTGTTACTATGCTAAAGTGTGTTTATTTTAAAGGTATTAAAATAAAATCCACTCAGAAAATATTTATAACTTTATTATTAAATGGAATTTTATTTGCTGTCGTGTTTATAGGACAGCGGTCCAATATGGGTTAAGGCAAAGATATGTGACTTTCGTTTAATGATCACGGACGGCTAGGGTAAAAGAACGACTTTGCTGAAATGTGTCCTCTTAATCTAGGGGCTTACTCTGGACTTTGTGATTCGGAAGCAAAATGTCCTCAACCTGACATCAAATTGACGTCACAACGAACGTTCGAACCGAACCGCAACTTTCAGAGTAAGGGCCCTAGACGTTGGGGTCAAGCAGAAGATCTATATGATTGATCTTCCATATCTGGAATTATTATTTGAGATCTTGCAGGACATTGCCACCACGGAACTATTTTCACGTACCACAGTCATCTTTAATGAACACGGTGGATCTAAGGCCGGCTTGAATTCCGAACCCGCAACGTTCCATTACGAGCTCGTTGTCGCGACAGAGCTATCGCGGTTGAGATGCGAAACTTCGTCTCTCCATTTACGCCTTACTATCGGCGTGTTTTTATTTCATGTTAAGTTCCCAGCACAAAATTTTTTATATTCAGATACATAAATAAAATATTGCAACGAAGATTTGGCGTGGTCGGTTAGCATGCCAGTCTGCCATGCGGCGGTTTGCCAGTTAAAATATAAGTATACTCAAATTTATTGTTTTTTTATTTTGCAAATCTTTTATGAAAAGCCCTGGGTGGTCCTTAAAAGTCAGACCCTGATTGTTTCTTAGGTTGTATACATACAGCCTATTTTTGAAGGCAGTCTGACTTTTTCTCCTGTAAAGTGCAGCAGGTTGCTGATTGGTAAATAAAGTTTGAAATTAAAAACCTTCGTGTTGAATTCTTCGTGACAATATGAAAGTTTTTGTATTTATTTAAATTTTAAATGCAAATATACTCAAAATTGTTTAACATAATATCAGAAACAGGCCGTAAAAAATGTATTTATATTTTTAAAAACCGTACCCTTATCTATTTAAATATACACTGGTATTAATTCAGTCATTCATTTCAAGCGGAATTTTCCAAATAGAAAATTTTATGATTAACGTAAATTACTAAATTACACTATATCAATATTTTTAACCTTTATAATAAAACATGAACATTTTTCAAAATATTTATAAATTTTGTTTCAAGTACTTTTATGTGAATTAAAAAAATTATTATTGATTTAATATCTGTTAATTAATTACTCATATATTAGCCCATTCAATAATGTCATATGTTTTATTATGCATTTCATTACATATAAATTAATAATTCAAATATGAACAATTAATAATATTATTTAATTGGTTATTGGATTTAACTGGAATGTACTTTTCAGATAATTCAATTAATTAAAGGGGATATTTACTGGCAGTTGGGAAATAATAATAATAATTCTAAATTTATTAAATATATATCTTTTATGGATTTTACATAATTATCATAATGATATCTATCACGTTAAGAAATTGTGCTTATTACGTATATAAATATGTTGCTATGAAGACATACATACTTTCATGAATTCTTTTATACAGCTTTCAGGTTGTCTTCATTATTATTGGAAAAACTACTTCAGAAAAAATGATTTGATATGAACACCATTTGAATTATTTGTACGCTTATAAAATTTTGTACATATTCTCTTCAAATTCATTTAAACTTTTTATATGATACTTTAATACATTATCTGAATGTAAGATCCATTTCGTAAAAAAGAATGGTGTAACAGAACTGTCTTTGCCACCCACCATCTAGTGAAAACCCGAAGAAACTATTGTCAGTCAACCACCAACAGCTGTTAGAATGGTAGTCCAATGGTAAGTCTGGGACTCTAAATTTAATTATTGTTTCTAGGTTCATATGCTTAAGGTCCTGTCTCACCAAAGTCTTTTAATATATAACCGGAATTAATCTCTGTTTAAACTGGGAATTGCGTCTCAGCATTGGTTGGTGCCATGAGTTAATCGTGGTTAGTCATTAAACGACTTTGGTGAGACCGACTCTAAGTGTTTTTTGTAATTATACTGTGCTCTATTATAATATACTAATAATTAAGTCGAGAGCTACCCGGTGGTAGTGTTTATTGAAGAACGGTTACAGTGGAAAGTTACACAGTTGTTAAAATATTACCTTATGGTAACAGGAAAAATTTATACCACATAATTCAAGAATCACTGGAAACGTTATAAACAATAAATCAAACATATTAATTCAACAATCAATAGAGAGCTGAAGGACTGCTGTCTGGCCGGTAGCATTAAAATAATTTAAATTGTAATTTTTTGTTTTATAAGGTGCTGATTGCCGCACCTTATAAAACAAAATTTAAAAATTAAATAAAAATTAAATAAAAAAACTTGAATACTGTTTATTATAAAAGTTTCAATCTTAAATACTATTAAAAAATTTACACTAGTTTTTACCTGGAGCATGTGACAGATATGGCATATCTTAGAGCATGTGTCAGATATGGCATGCTGTAGTAAAATTTCTGTAATTCCTTTTTGTTATTTTATCACTTTTCCAAAAGCAGAAGTATTTATATACTGCTAAATATACGATAATAATATTATGATTAGACGATTATTACCCCTTTTCAAGGAGGTATTGGTGGAAATTGTACTGTACAGAAATCTATTGAAATAATGCAAAAACTTCAATAACGTTTTATTTTCAAAGTTTGAATCTGAATATTTTTTAAAAAAAATATCGTATCGATTCAGCTTTCAATGGCACGACAGTCCCAAATGGAACTTGTTCTCAAGAATTTTTTTCCAGGCCTCTCCTTTTATTGGTCGCGGTTTTCTAGATAATCACTCTTAGAATGGTCAAGTTCCTTTCTAGAGAGTCAAACTATTTGAGATTGACTTGGCCCCTAGTTTTTGTTCCAGTGTGCTTGGCCAAGAATATCTTCTGTTTAGAATGTTTTATGTTCATTCTAGTAATGTGGCCTGCCAATTTACATCTTTGGATTTTTATGAGTCCATCGGGTTTCCTGTAGACACAGTAAAAATTAGAAAATTTAAATAAATTAGTTTAAATTTGAGTGCCTGAGCAAACGCTGTCAAAGTTTCGGAGGTCTGATAAGGTATTTATAAATTAATAACTTTTTTCTTTTAATTAGATTTGAAATTATTGTGTATTTTCCTTTATAAATTCCATTTTCACCCTATCTTAACCAGTATCAAACATGTCCATGTAGAACAAAAATATCGGCCTGTATCAAAATTATGATATCCTACATCAAATGTCTCTTCCTTATCTTCTGCATTTTTGATATAATCAGGTAGGGGCTTAATATAGAAGACAACCAAGCTAATTTATTAGCTCTACTCAAAGAGCGAAGTACAATTGCAAGCTCTGCACAACTCTGAACTCAGAGATATTTGGCTTTTATAGGAGCAGGGAAAGTTCCAGAAATCTGTCTGGGAATGTCCACGTGGGTTAACGATATTTGGTTTGATGTCCAAAATTTGATGTCTGATATTCAGCAAAATTCAAAATATTGGCAAACATTTGTATAACATTGACTCCTATATTTATGCTACCTGGATGGCATATCTTTCGCCTACGCTTTAGCAAAATTCTGTAATTCTTCTTTGCTACCTTATTACTTTTCCAATATCAGACATATTATAATCTGCTACATATTTGAGTCGACAGTTAGTTCTTTTCAAGATTAAGAAGTCTAAAAGTCTTACATTGTCGCAGAATGCTAAAAGTGTTATGAATGATTTTTTCCTCTGTATTTAATTCTACTTTACTTTTTTTCCTCTATAATTTCTATCTTTTTCCTGACTTTTTTCCTAATATAATGAAAATTTTATCAGCAAATGCTGTAACTGCTAAAATATATGGTATTTCTTTCAGATAATAGAAAATAAACTTTAATACTAAAAATATTGATAAGTTAGATTCATATTTGAAAATTAAAATTTTATTTATACATCCTCATTGAAAAATTCTAATAAAAATATAGGCGCCAGAAACAAAATTACACTTGTCACGAGAAAGAATATGGTATATCTGGAACTTATACCTCAAAACGAAGCATTTTAAAGAGATAAATAATTTTTTAATTTGATATAATTTAGATATTCTAAAAAAGTAATATTGTTTGAAAGATTGTGTAAATATAAAAATTTTAAGAAATCAGAAAAATGCATTAAAGATAAAAATGCTTCCCTTTAGCTGTGAAAGACTAATGGTATATATTTAATCATTAACCAAGTTTCTTTTTGAAATTCAATATATATACTAAATTTCATCAAAATAATTTATATAGCTTTTGAAATATAATGCATAAGAGTAAAATTTTAGAAAATGAGAAAAATGCATTAAAGATAAAAATGCTTCCCTTTAACTGTGAAAGAGTAATTATATAGTTAATCATTAACCCAGTTTATTTTTTAATTCAATATATCTACCAAATTTCATGAAAATAATTTATATAGCCTTTAAAATACAGTGCGCGCAAGAGTAAAATTTTAGAAATAGAGAAAAGTACATTAAAGATAAAAATGCTTCCATTTACCTGTGAAAGAACAATTATATATTTAATCATTAACCAAGTTTTTTTTGAAATTCAATATATATACCAAATTTCATCAAAATAATTTATATAGTTTTTGAAATACAATGTGCAAGAGTAAAATTTATGAAAGTGTGAAAAATGCATTAAAGATAAAAATGCTTCCCTTTAACTGTGAAAGAATAATTATATATTTAATCATTAATGGAATTTTTTTAAAATTAAATATATCTACCAAATTTCCTCAAAATAATTTATATAGCTTTCGAAATACAATGCGCGCAGGAGTAAAATTTTAGAAAATGAGAAAAATGCTTTAAAGATAAAAATTATTCCCTTTAACTGCGAAAGAGTAATTATATATTTAATCATTAACCGAGTTTTTGTTTTTGAAATTTCGAAAAAGAATGGTACCAAATTACACAAAAATAATTGTTGTTTAATACCTCAAAAAAGTTAAAATTAAAATTTTTGAAGTTTTAAGAGCCATGTGAGTTTTTAATTACTTTTACTAGTCCATATTTAAAATTTTAAAGAGAAGAGTGTCATGTAAAATGAACTAGAGCTCATATTTCAACAATGGATAATTACTTACTAAAAACTTTCACTAAGAAAATTCAATGATCTGTCAAAAAACTCCTCTCTTAATTGCACAGGAAGGCAAAACAAAGAAGCAAACAGTATAATTAATTAGCTTCATGCACAACAAAAAACCAAATTTATTTTTATGATGAGTAATATGTAGAAGCAAAAAATACTCCTAAAAAACAGTAGCGTAATAACAAAGTGTCATGCTGAAATATTTTTTATAGTGTGTTTAATTTACTACCTTTTACTGAAGAAGTTTATAAAAAGTGAAAAAATTCCCCTTTATTTCCCCATAATTAATTAAGCTATTTTTTAAACATGTTTTTTTTTATCTCAGAATCCTACCATAAGCTAGTCTAAATAACGATAATTTATTTTTCACATATCCCTAAAATAGCGTTAAAGGACATTAGAATAATGTCTGGTTTTCTTTTACAATGATAATTACGTGATGTTTTTTGTTTATTATACACTTTGCTATAATATAAAAGCTTTTCGCAATATGAAAATGTTTGTTATGTAACGAAATAATAACATTTCAAAAATTTCACTCCATTAGGAATTTTTATGAAGGATTTTAATTAAAATACATAAATGAAATTGAGATATGTTATCTAGTTTGGAAGCATAAGGTTTAGAAATTAGATAGCTTAAAAAATATAACTTTTTATTTTTTCAATATTCCTGTATCAAATAAAATATTTACTTGAAAATATCTCGAGTTTTTTTCTTTTTTTTTCTTTTTAGAAATTGGAAATTAGTTTTCTTTTAATGCAATCAATTTTATAATAAACTTTACTATGATTTTTAAGAAAACTCAGTAATCAAAATTGCATAATACATGATTTTTAATTAATTTTCGAGTTATACTTGTTTTCAAGGGAAATATATTTTTAAACTTAATTTGTTTCCTTTAGATTTGTTTGATCTTTTAAAATCAGTTATGAAAATAAACTTAATTTTTCAGTCTTTTTTATTACACGTAGTTAATACTTATGTAATTAGAAAGAAACGTGATACATTTTAATACAAATTCTTTATTCTTAAAAAAATTTTATAGCAGAGAAATCAAAATTGAATGAATGCTTTTATAATTAAAAATCTTAAAAAAATTTGTATATACATAAACTACCTTTGCACAGGTTGTCCACATGTAAATAGTCTTTTGTTTAGCATATAATGTAGAGATGTAATTACAATTAAATTGAAAATTTTTGTGATATGAATTTTTTGTGTATTATAGCATTATATGTGTTTTTGCTTTTAAATAGTAACTTAAAAGTGATAAAAATTAATTTTCTACCCAATATATATATATTAAACTGATCCAGGTTGGTTTGCTTGGTTTGCAGACCCAAGATCGACATTTTGGTACAAATTTCATCAAATTAATTTATATATCTTTTGAAATACAATGCGCACAAGAGTAAAATTTCAGAAAATGAGAAAAATACGTTAAAGATAAAAATGCTTCACTTTAACTGTGAAAGAATAATTATATATTTAATCATTAACCGAGTTTTTTTCTTTTTGAAATTTCAAAAAAGAATGGTACTAAAATACACAGAAATAATTGTAGTTTAATACATAAAAAATGAAAAATTAAAATTTTTTAAAGTTTTAAGGAACCTTTATTTACTTTTACTAGTCCATATTTAAAATTTTTAAAGAGAAGAGAGTCATGTAAAATGAACTAGAGCTCATATTTCAACACTGGATAATTACTTACTAAAAACTTTCACTAAGAAAATTCAATGATCTGTCAAAAAACTCCTCTCTTAATTGCACAGGAAGGCAGAATAAAGATGCAAGCAGTATAATTAATTAGCTTCATGCACAACAAAAAACCAAATTTATTTTTATGATGAGTAATATGTAGAAGCAAAAAAATACTCCTAAAAAACAGTAGCGTAATAGCAAAGTGTCATGCTGAAATATTTTTTATAATGTGTTTAATTTACTGCCTTTTCTGAAGAAGTTTATAAAAAGTGAAGAAAAATCCCCCTTTATTTAACCATAATTAATTAAGCTATTTTTTAAACATATTTTTGTTTTTAATTTGAGAATCCTACCATAAGCTAGTCTAAATAACGATAATTTATTTTTCACATATCCCTAAAACAGCGTTAAAGGACATTAGAATAATGTTTGGTTTTCTTTTAAAATGATAATTACGTGATGTTTTTTGTTTATTATACACTTTGCTATAATATAAAAGCTTTTCGCAATATGAAAATGTTTGTTATGTAACGAAATAATAACATTTCAAAAATTTCAGTCCATTAGGAATTTTTATGAAGTATTTTAATTAAAATACATAAATAAAATTGAGGTATGTTATCTAGTTTGGAAGCATAAGGTTTAGAAATTAGATAGCTTAAAAAATATAACTTTTTATTTTTTCAATATTCCTGTATCAAATAAAATATTTACTTGAAAATATCGAGTTTTTATTCTTTTTTTAAATTTGGGAATTACTTTTCTTTTAATGCAATCAATTTTATAACAAACTTTATTATGATTTTTAAGAAAATTTTCAGTAATCAGAATTGCATAATACATGATTTTTAATTAATTTTCTTGTTAAACTTGTTTTCTAGGGAAATACATTTTTAAACGTAATTTTTAAAAGCTTTGTTTGTTTTTTAAAAAACAGTTATGAAACTAAACTTAATTTTTCAGTCTTTTTTATTACATGTAGTTAATACTTATGTAATTAGAAAGAAACATGATACATTTTAATAACAATTCATCATTCTTAAAAAAATTATTGCAGAGAAATCAGAATTGAATTAATGTTTTTATAATTAAAATTCTTAAAACTATTTGTATATACATAAATTATTTTTGCGCAGGTTGTCCAAATGTAAATAGTAATTTTTTAACATATTATAATGTAGTGATTAACTTACAATTGAATTGAAAATTTGTGATATGCATTTTTCTGTATATTTTAATATTATATGCGTTATTGCCAATAAATAGTTAGTTAAATTTGTTAGTAATTTTTTAAAGCTTTGTTTGATTTTTAAAAACAGTTATGAAACTAAACTTAAGTTTTCAGTCTTTTTTATTACATGTACTTAATACTTTTGTAATTAGAAAGAAACGTGATACATTTTAATACAATTTCATCATTCTTAAAAAATTTTATCGCAGAGAAATCAGAATTGAATTAATGTTTTTTAATTAAAATTCTTAAAAATATTTGTATATACGTAACTATTTTTGCACATGTTGTCCACATGTAAATAGTATTTTTTAACATATTATAATGTAGTTATGAACTTACAATTGAAATAAAAATTTGTGATATGCATTTTTCTGTATATTTTAATATTATATACGTTATTGCCAATAAATAGTTAGTTAAATATCATAAAAATTAATTTTCTACTCAATATTTATATCCAATGTTTTTAAGTGATGCAAGTTGGTTTGATTGGTTTGTAGATCTAAGATCTACGTTTTGGTATACAATGGTTAAAGAGACTGGGGTCTACCGTTTAAAGCCGATTCTACACGAATAGAGTATTCATGTCGAAGGTGAGATTCGAAAAGAAGTACGTGGAGTACTCTGGTACAGAAGACTTTTGACCATTGCCTGGCATATTGCAATGGGAAAAGGTGAAGTAAATTAAATAATGCATTACATAAGAACAGAAAAGATTAAATATTTAAAATATTAATGGTAAACATAGAAATTTAAATTATTTTAAAACACATTTTATACATTATCATGGGATTTTTACTTATGTTGTGTTCCACATGATGGAGAAAATAAACCAGTTTATTTTGAGTAAGAAATAAATATTAGGTCCGGTTTCACCAAAGTCGTTTAACAACTAACCTCGATTAATCATTGTTTAAACAGAGAATAGCTTCTCACCTGTGTTTTGTACCATGGGCTAATCGCGGTTAGCCAGTAAACAACTTTGGTGAGACCGGCCCTAAATCTAAAATATTTAAGCATTTTAGTGGCTAAAACAAAGAAAATTATATATTTTTAAATTTTTCTAATTAGAAATGAAGCACCATTGATGAAATATATTTTTCCTCAGGTGACATTTTCGTAACATATAAATTTTGTAAATTGTTTTCAGCCATTCAATTATTCAGATTAAACTTACATTTCAATAGTAAGCGTAACACTAAAGTCTCTATTAGGTTTGGAGTAATTATGTTATTATCTTAACGCTTTTTTATATAAAATACACACTATCTAGATGCTGAAATTAGTTTGAACTGGTATCTCTTTATAGTAAAGACCTTTCTTCAATTAATTAGCACCAAACTTTCAAGCAGGATGGTGGCGTTAGATGGAGCCATCAGTAATTCTCGTGTGTATTTTGGTTTCGTTTGGTTTGGAGTTCCACGGTCTACTTTTTGCAACACGATAGCTAATGAGACCGGGACCTACAGCTTAAAGCCGGTTCCGAAAGGCTAGGAACAGCCACAGTGCAAATCGAACCCATGAGCTCCGGTACCGAAGGCCAGCACCCTAACCACTGGGCCTCGTGTGTAATTTCTGAAGTAAAGTGGGAAGTTTCAGTAGACAGTCTATTCCACTGTCAATTCATTTTTACTAGTGTACTGTATAAGTAAAAATTAAATAGAAATATTTAATCTAATTTTTGCAGTATGATACAAGATGTCAAAAACACACTATGCAGTACCGTTTTTTAAATGGTTAACTGCTTATCACTCCTACTTACCTAGTACTTACTCCTCCTAGTGCATCCTGATGCGGTCTCCTTTCTGTATACTACTACGGTGCGGCTTTGTATATGACTTAGCCTTTAAGCCACTTCGTGTAAATGTGAAAAAATACGACTTTTGAAACTTATCTAAGCTTTGTACATAACAAAAGTGTAATAAAAAAGTGTATGAAGCAAAATAATTTTAGCAAACGTTAAATAACAACAGCGGTGTAACTCAGTAATTTACACAAACACCAGTAATAACATATCATGTAAAATTCTTCATTTAAAGCAACAGCTAACAGATGTAGGAGTCAGAAGATTTTTAACTTTGAAACTTCTCCAATTATTAAAGAAATTTCTAGACTGTTATTTGGTTTACAATCAGCTTCTAAATATAGCTAGATCTGTCAACTTCGTTTGAGATGTTCTCTACAAATAGTTCTAAGTTATTTTTTGTTTGGACAAGCTTCTTTTCCGGTATGCCACTTCCAGGAACAATGGTTTGGAGTGATTTTATTCTCAATTTAATTTGGCTGTTCTGCATTCCTCGACAAAATGTGCTTGTTCAGATTTGTCTGTATTTTAAGGACTGGATACTTGTTCTTTATTTTTGATGAAGACATTTTAGCTAGAACAGCGAAGTAAAGGATATCAAAACTGTTGTTAATGCACTTTTGTCTGTTATAAGTTCTCTGTTAGTAGATTCTGCTGATATATGCCATTCAATTATGCAGATTAAAATTACTTTTCAATAGTAAGTAAAACAGTAAAGTCTCAATGAGGTTTGGAATAATTATGCTGCTTCTTAACGTTTTTTTACATAAAATAAACACTATCTAGTTGCTCAAATTAGTTTGAACTCATAGCTCTTTATTGAAAAGACCCTTCTTCAATTAATTAGCACAAAACTATAAAGCAGGATGGTGGCGGTAGATGGCGCCTTCAGTAATCCTCGTGTGTAATTTCAGAAGTAAGGAAAGAAGTTTCATTAGACAGACGATTCTAATCTAGTTTCTCAAATTAGTTTGAACTCATAGCTCTTTATTGAAAAGACCCTTCTTCAATTAATTGGCACAAAACTATAAAGCAGGATGGTGGCGGTAGATGGCGCCTTCAGTATTCCTCGTGTGTAATTTCAGAAGTAAGGAAAGAAGTTTCATTAGAGAGACGATTCCACTGCAAATTTATTTTTACCGTTGTAATGTATAAGTACAAATTAAATAGAAATATTTAATCTGATTTTTGCAGTATGATGCAAGCTGTCTGAAATGCAGTATGTAATATCGTTTCTTAATGGTTAGCTGCTTATGACGCCTCCTTACGGTGCATCCTGACTCAGTCTTCTCTCTGTATAATACTATGGTGCGGCTTTGTATAGGACTTAGCCTTTAACCATCCGAGTGGAACACACCAATTAAAAAAAGTCTTAAAAAATACACTAAAGGTTTATTGTGACAATCGCCAAAGCGTTCTATGATTTTTTATTTCACACTTTGTCGACTAGAATGGAACACGGGAAACCCACCCTCCTTATTGTCCCTTTACTTCTAGTTATAAATAGATATATAAATAGATATTATAGATTGTTAATTTTTAATACACATAAAGCTCCTCAAGTCTCGAAGATCATCCCATAAGAAATAATGGATTCTAAAAGTACAAATAAAAATATTCTTTGAGAGACTTATTTATATTTTTTTAAGAAAGTTAACCAAGATATTTAAGTGGTGCAGTTAGAGATACATCTGTTACCTCAAACGAAATACTTTGAAATAGATATTTACAATGCCATGAAAAGCTATCATCGTCTTTGTGTCATCCCTCAATAAATGTCAGTCAAAGAGGGATGCAGTGTCTAAACAATCGAACTGACCCTCCTACCTCAAACACTGGCATAAATGTACATTACATCCATTTTCGGAACGTTTTTGGAGGTCGAAAATTGTACATGACAACCGCTTTGAAGACATCATCCGTTTGGCGGAATTGTACGTGCGAACCGCTTAGAAGGGTAAACCACTTAGTAAATGTGAAAAAATTACCACTTTTGACACTATTGTGTAATATTTGTATATAAGAAAAGTGTAGAAAACAAAATAATTTTAGCAAGCGTTAAATAACAACAACGATGTAACTCAGTAATTTACACAAACACCAATAATAACATTTCATGTAAAATTCTACATTTAAAAATCAGCTAACAGATGTATGATTCAGAAGATTTTTAGGTCTGAAAATTCTCCAATTGTTTCAGAAGCTTCTAGATTGTTACTTGGTTTACAATCAGCTTCTAAATATAGAGAGATCTGTCAATTTTGTTTGAGATGTTCTACGGAAATAGTTCCAGATTATTTTTTGTTTGGACAAGCTTCTTTTCCCGTATGCAACTTCCAGGAACAATGGTTTGGAATCATTTTATTCTCAATTTAATTTGGCTGTTCTGCGTTCCTCTACAAAATATGTTTGTTCAGACTTGTCTGTATTTTAAGAACTGGATACTTGTTCTTTATTTTTGATGAAGATACTTTGAATAGAACAGAGTGGTAAAGGGTATCAAAACTGTTGTTAATGCACTTTTGTCTGTTATAATTTCTCCATTAGTAGATTCTGCTGATATATTTTTATCTGAAATTTTTATAGAAATAACACGGCCGAGTATCTATAAAAGAACTTTTCATCTACCAAAATCATTATAATTGGCGAAAATTTAATGAACCTATAACAAAGCGGGTGGTTTGAGTTGAATACAATTTCGATTTAACTAAATTTTTTTAGTGACTCTTCTATTAATGATTGCTATCAAATTCCATTGTCAAAAGATTTTTGAAATTGTTTTTCTTAAATAAGACACAAATGGTTTATTCATTATG
>CM063500.1:40009122-40014122 GCA_032207245.1 Pardosa pseudoannulata
TGTTACATAGAAGTGTAAGTGAGACGGAATAAATATGAATTACTGTATACTGTTTTCTTGACACGTTAGAACATTAAAAAAAGGATGTACGTTTCATCATACGTTACAATTTTAGAAATGATTTTTACTGATTCTGGCACTCTCCCCTTTTTGGTGATCAGTTAGATTATGGGAAACCCAAAGGCAAAGTACTTTTTTCATATGCAATTCTTCATTAACATTTTTGTGTATGGATGCTGATCCAATGTTAAGTTTCTTCTGTATAATTTGTTAGGTACAGCGATTATCATCCATTAACATTTTTCGTATGGCAGTCACATTAAACGGTATTTCTGCGATTTTCTTGTGTGTTCTTCATCCTGTAGAAAATTGAGACTTCTGCTAAATTCTTTAAACCATCTGAATACAGAAGCACTAGCTGGAGATACATAATCAAATGCCAATTGCAACCGTTGAAAGTTCTTGATTTAATCCTGATTTAAAATCGTAGAAAATCATAGCACGAAAATGTTCTTGCGTCAAATCCTTTTTCTCTTCTGTTTAAAATTTATTCTACACTAAACAAGTTGAAGTAAGTCAGTAAAAAATCGTCTCTTTTGTTAAAATACTTTGTATTTTAAAAGTAGACCGTTATTTTTATTTTGTAAATTCTTGTATGTGCGTATCTCAAAAATTTCAGAGTAACCCTCGTACTTGAAAATGTTTCTGAGCAGGATGCCTTTAAAAAGCAATTATATAACTATCCTAAACCTCATGAAAGTCTCTAATATACAAGTTACGAAGTTTCTAGATTTTTTGGTTTGTAGCGCTATGGTGTGCTGTTTAGCTAACGTAGTCTAATGAGACCCGGGCCTACTGCTTAAAGCTGATCCCGAACGGCTAAAAACATCCATGCAAGCAGCAGGATTGGGATCCACGAAATCCGATTCTGAAGAACAGTGCTCTATCATTCGGCCATCGTTTGGTAATGGAGATTCTAGAAATGTTAAAGAACTTATATTAGCGTAAACGATAACTTTTTGAAAATTCTTAGAAAGACGACATGAATGTGAACTACAAGTATGTCAGAAGTTACTAAGTGGCATCGATCTCACGACATCTCGATCAAAAGTCCATTCAATTAATCAATTGGTTATGCTTCTAATGATGAAGGCAGTACTTAAGTTTCCATGTTTGAAGATAACGATATAGTTACTCGACGTGTGCAAAAGAAACTAACATGTTTCTCAAGCCAATTTCGTAATAACCATGCAATTTTACTTTTATTTGCATTGTGAAGACCCCCTTTGTTCGGAACACTAACTACCAAAATCAACAAAACTGGGTCTGTAACCTTAACTAAAGTTTTCAGGTACCTAGGACCGTAACTGACCCTCAGGTATGAAAAACCTACACTTTTGCGACTCGGGGCTTTTCGACCTTTTTTTACGTAGGTGTCGTGACCTCGTGGAGGCTTCCGCGACTTTTGACCGGAGCCAGCTTTTTAGTGATTACTTTCGGGAGACTCGTAAAGTCAGCTCATATAAGAAACGGTAGGGTCTTGGACACCAAACGGGGTATAGACTGGGTTCCCATTGCACCCTGAAAAGCCTACCCATCGTGGGAGAATATTTAATTCTTTTTTATGACTGTGATCATCATGGATATGTTATCCAAGCAACAATCTTTTACATTTTGAAATATTTTGGGATATCAGAGTCAATTCGTACATAGCAATTATTTACTCCAGAAATAAAAGTGATTTCCAATTCTGTTATGTCTGTGATTCTTCTTCACGCTACCTCTTGACTAAAGAACGTTGAAGGCTTCACAACATCTAATTGTTGCATAAATGCATAATGCATAATGCATAATGCATCCACAGCATAAGTGAATATATGAGCGTTCTCGGGTGATTTAAGTTCTATCTAAAGATCTTTTAACTAAACTGAAATAAATCGTAGAATAAAAATATTCGGAATTAAATCAAACTTCTTAACATCTTGATCGTAAAAAGAGATTTTCTCAAGATGAGAAGATTGGGAATATTTGAGGGCCGATGTGTGTGGGTTTGGATCTCCGGACAAGATTAGACGAGTGTTTTCAGTATTGGCACTAAAACAAAATGACCTTTTGTAAAATTATTTATGGCGCCCTAGAGGTCTTTTTGGTGGTTTCGCCGTCGGGTGTATAAATTTTGGAACGGTGAATTTTCTCCTTTGTTTGAAGCTTGAGGGAGGGAGAAGTCACTAAAGGAATGAGGAGTCAAGGAGGATAGTCGAATCAAAATTTTCAAGATGTTGATTGGGGTGATAGAAAAGAAAGTGGAGTGACAACAACAACAAAAAATTTAGGAGTTGAGAAGTTTGTGAGAGTCGAGGTGTTTTTCCAACTTTGGAGTCAGACGGCTTGTTGAGTGAATGGCTGATTGTTGTCGGAATCCGAACTAGTGAAAAAGTCTGCCGAGGATCCGACTGCCCCCGTCGAGAAATTCAACTCACAACCTAGTTCCACAGTATACAAGTGTGCCCATCATCCTCTTCATGGCGTGAGTGCGAACAAAACCCCAACTTCAATTTAAAGAAAAAATATTGAAGATCGTATTAAAAAAGATTGTTTTACTTAATGTCCTCTCTGTATTAAATAAATTGGTTTTAAAATGATAAAAATTTTATGTAAGGGAATTGATAGGCTCCCAAACGCGAAACACTAAGATAATTGTTTGTTAACAGTCAGAACAATTGTTAACATAGTGGAAGTATATTTATATAATTTTTTTGTCTACATAATAAGTGTACATTAGAATTGGCGTTAATATATATATATATATATATATATATATATATATATATATATATATATATATATATATATATATATATATATATATATATATATATATATATATATATATATATATATATATATATTACTTTTAAATTTAATATTGTGTCGGTCTTTAATGTATGGGAATTTCTTATGAATATTATTTAAAAATTAAATTAAACTTCCCTAAATTGTCTGTAGACTCTTAAATACTGCTTTAAGACATTGTTATCAATTTTAAATAATTTACATAACACATCATATAATTAAATGTATTAAGCAAATATTTCATCACAACGATCTCTGCAAATTAAAAAAATAAATATGTCTTCAGTAACTACACGACGATGAGAACTTAAGTGTCTCTTGCGTGGTGCAGTTTTTCCCAGTTATTATGATACTGAGAAAATAGTATAAAATATAAAGTGTAGTAAAAGTATAATTTATTCTTTACTTTTAATTTTTGTTTTTGTTGCGTAAATGAATATATGAGGATTTTAGTTTCTCTGGGTGATTTTGTGTTTGCTGCATGGTGTAATTTTTTACAGATATTATGATACTGGGAGAGTAGTATAAAATATAAAATATATAAATATAACATGTTCTCTAATTTCCTTTTTTTCTTTTGCGTAAATTATTATATGAAGATTTTAGTTTCAATTGAGTGGTGCAGTTTTTCACAGTTATTATAATACTCAGAAAATAGTATAAATATAACATGTTCTCTAATATTACTTTTTCTTTCTGTTGCGTAAATGAATGAGGATTTTAGTGTCTCTGGGAGTTTTAGTGTTTTGTATGTAGTACAGTTTTTCACCGTTATTATGATACTGGTAAAAATAGTATAAATATAAAATGTAGTATAAATATATTTTCTAATTTTACCTTTTCTTTCTGTTGCGTAAATGTACATACGAAGATTTTAGTGTCTCTGGCGTGGTGCAGTTTTCACTATTATTATAATACTTTGAAAATTATATAAAATATGAAATATAGTATAAATATAACATGTTCCCTAATTTGAGTTTTTCCTTCTGTTGCGTAAATGAATGAGGATTTTAGTGTCTCTGGGAGTTTTAGTGTTTTGTATGTAGTACAGTTTTTTATCGTTATTATGATACTGGTAAAAATAGTATAAAATATAAAATGTAGTATAAATATATTTTCTAATTTTACCTTTTCTTTCTGTTGCGTAAATGTACATACGAAGATTTTAGTGTCTCTGGCGCAGTTTCTCACTATTATTATAATACTTTGAAAATTATATAAAATATGAAATATAGTATAAATATAACATGTTCCCTAATTTTACTTTTTTTTCTGTTGCGTAAATGAATATAAGAAGATTTTAGTGTCTCTTGCGTGGTGCATGTTTTCATAGTTATTATAATACTAAGAAAAATATTATAAAATATAAAATTTACAACCAATTTTAAATATATATTTTTTAACTTAAAATATGAATCCATATAAATACATCCATTATTCGTTAATATCCATTAATATTCATAAAAGTTATATAGTTTTCAAATATTGAAAGAAAGGAGGTGTTACTCATTGTTTGCCTTTCTGGAAGATTTAAAATTCTTGAACTCGAGAAATAAAGAATAAATAAAAAATCACAAGGGACGATTCCGTACTTCTTTATAAATTATGCATTTTAAAGACTTTCGTGGTAGAGCTTTTGGCTATAAAAGAGAAGAAAACAAAACTTTCTTTCCACGTGTAATGCTTACCGTAAAAAAAGAAAGGATCATGATAATAAAGAAGAAAAACGTTTTCTCCTTCATAAGTGATGACAGGATATGTAGCGAGGTACTTAGAAAAATAAGTTACTTATTTTTACTCTTGGAGCTTGTTTTATGTCCTTGTTATACCATCGTGTAATTGTATCGATTACTTAGCTTGGGAGAAATGCAGACGTCGTTAGATATCCCCCAGCGTTGCTGCCAACAATGTGACATCTTTCACTTGGTAGCATGATGAGAAAGGGGTCTTTTATTTCATTAGACTGCCCGTTAAGTCTTTTCTTCTTGACATCATTATTTTTCTTCAATGCACATTATAAGTATTAATAATAGCAATGTGATATTACGGTAGTGATTGAATGATACAGTTTAATAAAGAGAAACATGAAGTAACTATTTTGTAGTCATAAGCAGAAAATATGTTATGTTGAAAATGTATTGTTTGAG
>CM063500.1:40034122-40039122 GCA_032207245.1 Pardosa pseudoannulata
GTACACAATTTTTCGTTTAAACAGAGATTAATCACGGTTAGCAATTAAATGACTTTGGTGAGACCGGCCGTAAGTAGATACCATTAGTAAAACAACCTTCCCAAAGTACTATCTCACATTTTTTTAACCTTAACTGCAAATATAGGGTACACAGTGAAAATGAATCAATTATATTAAAATTGTAGTGTCTAAGTGTTTCGTTACATAGCATTTGTTTTGTTACAGTTTTTTCTGATATAAAGGGTCATAATATATGATAATTATATAAAATAATATTAAAAGTTTTAAAATTAATCCCTACTGAACATTAGGCCTGAATTTATTTAGTTATTACAATTATTTTATATATTTTATATCGCGGTGTCAAAATGACAGATAGGTATGTTTAAAGGTAATCTAAATTCCGGACTTTCTAGTGTTATGGACGATATGACCACAGTTGTTTAACGGAAAACCACGATTAACGCATGGCGCCAACCAATAACGTGACCCAATTCTCAGTTTAAACAAAGATTACTAATGGTTAGCTGGCAAATGACATTGGTGAGACCGGCACTTAAGTAGATATCGGCCCTTACTCTGGACTTTGCGGTTAGATTCGAATCTTCGTTGTGATTTCTGGTTGCCGACATTATGCGAGTAAACGATTAAGCTGATGTCAAAATGATGTTACAACGAACTTGGGAACCGATTCGCTATTTTTAGAGTAGCCGAGCGATGGTCGATTGGTTAGGGTGTTGGCCTTCGGTGCCGGAGTTCATGGGTTCGAATCCCACATTGGCATGGATGTTCGTAGCCGTTCAGAATCGGCTTTAAGCTGTAGGCCCCGGGTCTCGTTAGCCCTCGTATTGCAAAATGTAAACCGTAGCATTCCAAACCAGAATAAGCCATCTAAGTAACACGAGGCTTAAATTTAATTAAAAGTACAGAAAACGTTTCTTATTTCAAAATAAATTTATTACAGGAATACACTCAAGAAATATTTCTTTAATTAATAAAATAACCAAATTGTCATTACGAGTAAGAAGCCTTCTAACAGATGTAAGATAAAACAAAAAATATGACAAATGCTTGCATAAAATACCACAAAAGAAAGTTGCCTCCGTTTTATTTTCCACAATAAATCTCCTCTCTTTGCTTTTGTCGTTCGATACAGAAATGTCAAGTGAGATTCTCAAACCGACAAAATAGAGACAGAAAAACAGTTTTTCCCAATTTACTTTACAGCGACAGCTGACATACAGAGTTAGAATTCAAATCGTGCCCTTTATCTGAGTCTGAAGTGGAAAAATAGTTCTGTATAAGTGATTTAAGTAGCTTACTTTTCTATACTTTCTTCGACTTTTTCCCAAGATGCGATAAAAGGAGAAAACTTTCAAAACAGGAGGAACTTAAAGAAAGATTTAACAACGTTCAATTTTCGTAAAGAAATTTAATCAATTAATATGACTGCAATTCTTAATGGTTGCAATTTCTACTGAAAATTTGAAAAATTTACCTCTTTGCGAAACGAAGAATATCGATTTATTGAAGAAGCAAAAAAAATGATTCGTTGTTTATTATTTAATGATCTTCTGAAAATTTATAAGTTGTGCTATGAAAGACTATTAAAATTAATAAACAATTTTTCGTTTTTAACTGACACTCAGTGACGCATGTTTGATAAGAAGATCAAAAAATTAATTTCTCTGATAAGCTACTTCAAAATGTTTCTCAGTATTTCATTTCATTTAAAAGATGATTTTGAATTTAGAATTGAATTTAGTATTCATAAAATTATTGAAATGGAGGAAAATACTTCTGACTTGTGAAGTAATTGCATGTCGAAGAATTTTCACATGAGGTATTTTACGATGCATGAAGTATTCTCATTTTGCAAGAGGAGTTAACATTTCTTTCTTCTATGCTTAGGAAATTTAGAGAAAATATTTTTAAAAATTGTTCTCTAAAAGTTGCGATAATTATTGACATTTTATCTTCTCCGAAGTTCAGATGTAAGAGATATTTTTGGCATGTCTGTTTACGAGGGTTTCTCTGATATTTTTGAGATTCGCACTCACGAGAATTTACAAAATAAAAATAACGTTTTAATTTTAAAATACAATGTATTTTAACATACTTTTTTCTGACTTTTATTTAGTGCTGTTCGCGTGATGAAAAAATCAATTAGAAAAGAATCTGCATTTTTAAATTAGGCACTTATTTCAAAGTGTTAAAATGCTTGTTTATTCACGAAAATAATAAAACAACTGTATATTTCAACGTCAATGTTTTGTGGAAATTACTAACGAATTTTAATTCTTTTTGGGACACAGCCAAAAAAATTCAAGTATTGCTTTTTGAATTCCCATGGTCTCCTAAATGCATTATTTACTCTTTTTTAACTGTAATATATAAAAACAGAATAATATATAATTTGAATTGTATATTTCAACGTCAAAGTTTTGTGGAAATTACTAACCAATTTTGATTACACTTGAGACACAACCAAACAAATTCTAAATATTGCTTTTTGGATTCCTATGATCTCCTAAATGCATTATTTGCTCATTTTAGCTGTAATATATAAAAACACAACATATATTTCAACGTAGATTTTTATGGAAATTACTAACCAACCTTAATACTTTTTGAGACACAGCTAAACAATTTCAAGTATTGCAAGTAATCAAGTTTGGATTTCTATGGTCTCCTAAATGCATTATTTTGTCTTTTTTAACTGTAATATTTAAACACAAAACATTATCTAATTCGTATTATATATTTCAACGTATATTTTTGTGGAAATTACTAACCAATTTTAATTACTTTTGAGACACAGCTAAACAAATTTAAGTATTTCTTTTTGTGTTTCTATCGTCTCCTAAATGCATTATTTGATCTTTTAAAACTGTAATATATAACACAATAATATATAATTTAAATTGTATATTTCAACGTCGTTCTTTTGTGGAAATTACTAACCAATTTTAACTCTTTTTGATACACAGCTAAACAAATTAAAATATTGGTTTTTCGATTCCTATGGTCTCTTAACTGTATTATGTAAAAATTTTAGCTGTAATATATAAAAACACGATAATACATAATTTGAATTATATATTTCAAATTCGAGTTTTTGGGGAAATTACTAACGAATTTTGATTACTTTTGAGACACAGCTAAACAAATTCAAGTATTGCTTTTTGGATTTCTGTGGTCTCCTAAATGCATTATTTGCTCTTTTTTAACTGTAATATTTAAACAAAAAATATTATATAATCTTGATTGTATATTTCAACATAGAGTTTTGTGGAAATTACTATTCAATTTTAATTCTTTGTGAGACGCAGCTGAACAATTTCAAGTATTGCTTTTTGTATTTCTATGGTCTCCTAAATGCATTAGTTGATCTTTATTAACTTTAATATATAAAAATACAATAATATATAATTTTAATTGTATATTTCTACGTAGATTTTTAGGGAAATTACTAACCAATTTTAATTACTTTTGAGACACAGCTAAAAAAAATTCGAAGTATTGATTTTTGGATTCCTACGGTATTCAAAATGCATTACTTTCTCATTTTAGATGTAATATATAAAAACACAATAATATTTCATTTTAATTGTATATTTCAACAAAGATTTCTGTAGAAATTACTAGGCAATTTTAATTACGTTTGAGACACAGCTAAACAAATTCAAAATATTGCTTTCTGAGTTCCTATCGTTTCCTAAAAGTATTATTTGCTCATTTTAACTGTAATATATAAAAACACAATAATATGTAGTTTTAATTGTATATTTCAACGTAGATTGTGTGGAAATTACTAACCAATTTTAATTCTTTTTGAGACACAGATAAACGAATTCAAGTATTGGTTTTTGAATTTCTATGATCTCCTAAATGCATTATTTGCTCTTTTTAACTGTAATATATAAAAACACAATATTATATAATTTAAATTGAATATTTCAACGTAGAGTTTTGTTGAAATTACTAACCAATTTTAATTACTTTTGAGACACAGCTAAACAAATTCGAAATATTACTTTTTGGATTTCTATGGACTCCTTAATGCATTATTTGATAATTTTTAGCTGTAATATATAAAAACACAGTAATATATAATTTGAACTGTATATTTCAAATTCGAGTTTTTATGGAAATAACTAGCCAATTTTGATTACTTTTGAGACACAGCTAAACAAATTCGAAGTATTGCTTGTTGATTCCTATGGTGTCCTAAATGCATTATTTGATAATATTTAGATATAATACGAAAAAAACGCAATAATATACAATTTTAATTGCATATTTCAACATAGAGTTTTGAGGAAATTACTAACCGATTTTAATTACTTTTGAGACACAGCCAAACAAATTCGAAGTATTGCTTTTTGGATTCCTATGGTCTCTTAAATCCATTACTTACTCATTTTAGCTGTAATATTTAAAAACACATTATTATATAATTTGAATTGTATATTTCAAAATAGATTTTTGCGGAAATTACTAACGAATTTAAAGTTACTTTTGAAAAACAGTTAAAAAAATTCGAAGTATTGCTTTTTGGCTTCCTATGGTCTCCCAAATACATTATTTGCTCAATTTAGCTATAATGTATAAAAACACAGTAATATATAGTTTTATTGTATATTTCAACATAGATTTTTGTGGAAATTACTAAGCAATTTTAATTGCTTTTTAGACAGTGTTAAAAAAATTCGAAGGACTGCTTTCTGGATTCCTATGGTTTCCTAAATGTATTATTTGTTCATTTTAACTGTAATATATAAAACACAATAATATGTAGTTTTAATTTTATATTTCAAAGTAGATATTGTGGAAATTACTAACCAATTTTAATTACTTTTGAGACACATCTAAACAAATTCAAAATATTGCTTTCTGAGCTCCTATGGTTTCCTTTAAGTATTATTTGCTCATTTTAACTGTAATATATAAAAACACAATAATATGTAGTTTTAATTGTATATTTCAACGTAGAGTGT
>CM063500.1:40044122-40064122 GCA_032207245.1 Pardosa pseudoannulata
TATAAGCACATTTTCTGATTTAGTTCAAGTGCAATATGGCAACACTTTTAAAAAAGCGTAAAATCTACATAAACACTGATAAAGTCTCGTGATCTGCAATATTACGTACGCTGAGTAGTAGAAGAAGTTTTTTTATTCAAATTTCACGTTACATCCATTGGCACAGTGTCAGCTGCTTGGGTTTTAAAAGGCAATGTGTTACGTTTCGAATCAATCGGATTGAGAGTTTACGTGGACCAGACAATATTGCTGCTACGTCTAGCACTCGTGGAGTAGCTCGGAATATGGATATGCATTATAGTACGGTATGGAAAATATTACGAAAGATTATCAACTTCTATTCGTACATGATCAGTCGTGTACAGGAGTTACTGTACCCCGAGCATGAAAAGGGATTGAATTTTTCTTTCACCTTTCTTGCCAGAATGGTGGTGGATGATGCTTGGCGGTGGAAAATCTTATGGGGAGACGAGACCCACTTTTACCTGAATGGAACTGTGAATACCCAGAACTGCCGAATTTTTGATGACAAATCACCACATGTAGTCACAGTCCCTTACATTCACCAAAGGTAACTGTTTGGTGTAGGTTCACAGCGGAATTTATCGTAGGTCTATTCTTCTATGAGAAGATTACCAAGACAGGACCGGAAACCTGTTTTGTTACCGGAGAGAAATATAGCCATATGTTGAACAGATTTGTCATTCCGGGACTTCGGCAAAGACAATGCTTGGGGAAAATCATTTTCAGGCAAGATGGAACCCCTCCACACGTTGCTGTAAGGGTACAACAGCTGCTATGACAGAAATTCACAACAGAAAGAATCAATAGCATTAGATTTACTTTCCAGCTGCATGGTCACCTCGGTCGCCTGATCTTACCCCATGTGACTTCTGGCTATGGGGTTACCTTAAGTCCAAGGTCTATCAAGGAGTGGTCCAGGACCTGGCTACGTTGAAGGATAACATATCACGGACTGTACGGGAGATTCCTGCAGACATGTTACTTTCTGCTGTTGTGCATACTGTGCACAGAATGCAATATGTGGTCCACAACAACGGCAGCCACATTGAACCTCATTTGAATGCAAAATAAAAGGTAATTTCCGTATTGATTTGCATTTGTTAACACTCTATTTTCTATTACACAGCGCCAAATATTCCCCTAGCGGTGACTTTTGGAACTAATTTGTTTTTTTGTGGAATTCATCGTTACCCGTCTTGTTTAATCTTCCTACAAAATGTGGCGTCATTCTCGCAAATAGATCGCGCTACAGAACACTGTGAGCACTGTCAGTTTAATTATGGCCACCCGGTATATACATACATATATATATATATATATATATATATATATATATATATATATATATATATATATATATATATATATATATATATATATATATATATATATATATATAGTTAGATAGATAGATAGATAGATAGATAGATAGTAGATAGACTGATTGATTGATAAGTAGTTATAGATATATAGACATGTATACAAAATGATTGAATAGTCAGTTAACACTTAAAAATATAATAATTTATTGAATAATGTAATTAGATGGATAAAACTAGACGCATTCTTGAAATGACATGCAAATTTATTAAATATATGACTTTTAACTCTTTAAGACCCACACGCTAGAATTTCAATTTTTCCCTATTTCTGAGTCTAATAGCCGAGAGTTCGTATGTGTTACTTTCCCCAGTCTTTTAATTTTGTCATTTGTGAATCTAAGTAAACAAGTTCAAAATCGAATTGAATAGCAATGAAATGTTTTATGTTACCCAGCAACCAGTAGTGTTTCTCAATGTGTTGTAAAAACCTCAGGGAAAAACACCTTCTAATATCGGATGTTTACAAAGATTCCTCTGTTTGTTATCTTTCTTATATAAAAGCTATTGTTAAAGAAAGAGTTATTAGATGAGCTCCACTATAAATGAGGTCTCGTGCTATTATTGTTTGAAAGAAAGAGTTTTGCTTCCAGTGAGTGTTGGTATGGAGTCCTGTAATTTGCAGCTGTTTTGAGTTAGCCAAATGTCTTCCAGATGTGTTATTGTCAGTATAAGTTCAGGATCTTTGGTGAGTGACACTATCAGAACCTATTTGTAATTTTGTATGTTGACAAACGAGTTGTTTGGTTTGGAGTCACGGACTACTTTTTGCACACAAGGGTTATAACCGGTGACCTACAGTACATTATTCCGACGTCAATTATGAAACAGAATATTTGTAGAGTGCTGTTGGCAACATCGAGTCTAGACTACAGGTATTGTTAATCAATAACAGTGTACAAGTGGGGAGCTTTATATAAAGAACGCCATATTTACTAAAAATCAATTTTATGATAGTTATTAATTTTGTTATCTCCCAAAACACGATCATAGGTCCATTTTAATACCTTTCTGTTTCAATAAAAATATCAAAAACCAAAAGCAAACTGTTAACAGAAATTTACCTTTAAACATTCATGTTAATGATAACAACTTTTTTTCTGTTTGTGTATGGAAATACAAATTGCCCTTTGTAGAATTTTGAACTAATAAATATATATAAAAGTTTCTGAAATTTAATAAGAAAATAATGATATTAAATTTCTATACCAAAACTTCAAATAAATATGTTTGCACCTGAACAATTAAGGATATATCTTGTAGCGTTATTTTGAATTAGGTGAGGGTTTAACATCGAAATATTGATTTTGTTATCTCACGAAACACTATCATTGGCCCATTTTAATACCTTTCTGTTTCAATAAAATTATCAAAAACCAAAAGCAAACTGTTAACAGAAATTTAAGTTTAAACATTCATGTTAATGCTAACAGCTACAAAATGTAACTTTTTTTTTTTCTGTTTGTATCAAATTATAAATCATCCTTTGTAGAATTTTGAACTAATAAATATATATATATATATAAATGTTTCTGAAATTTAATAAGAAAAGAATGATATTAAATTTCGATTCCAAAACTTCAAATAAATATGTTTGCATCTGAACAATTAATGATATATCTCATAGCGTTATTTTGAATTAGGTGAAGGTTTAACATCGGAATATTGAACGACTATTCCTTGCATTCATAATAAATTATCTCAATATTATTAATGCGTTCACTGTCTGGAAAATGATTTCCTGCGAACTAATTATTTTCCTCAACTTTTATTCAGGAATTAAAAGTGACTTAATATACTTTAAATTTTCTTTATAAATAACATTATTTGAATTAATTGTAATTTTTACATAGCCTGTAACTTTGCTCTGTTCGGAAAAATGTAATATTGTGTATGTTAAATTAAAAAAGTTGTTTGGATTCAACAAATGCGTTAGTTTATATGAAATTAATATTTCTCGATAAAAAATTATATGAACTTACAAAATTTTATCTCCTCTTTGTTTGATAAAATATTCTACTATGTATACACGTCAGAAGTGGTTTATAGACCGTAAAGTTTTAACTAACAACAGTTTTCACATGTTTTCAGAACAGATAACAAATATAATGTTTTAATATATATTTGTTAGCTCCTTTTCCCTCGTTTTTCTTTAAATTTATTGTGAAAGTTTCCTAGTTAGATAAATTAAAGGTATTTGGAATAGAAATTTCATTTTTCACTTTTGTGCATTGTAGCAGTTTTTGAACTCAAAAATAATGGCATGCTGTGATTATTCTTAAAATATAAAAACAGAATGAATTTCACCAAGTTATGTACATGTATGTGTTCATCTGGAATGAATCACATAATACATAGCTTCGTTGTTTTATTTTCTCAACTCATTCTTCTGCTACTGACATAAAGGTAAATATTTGCACTTGTTTGTTTGATGACATACTAATCCATAATGTAATATTTATAATCCTACTTAAAGATTGTTGTAATGTAACACAGTAAAATGATGATACCTTATATTTGAATTAAAACATTTATTACTTACACTAATTAGTTACAAACATTATTTCTTGATTGATATCTATATATAACATTCATCATTCAATGTTTATCATTACAACACTTCATTAATTTCTTTTTGTTTTTATGCGTTATTATTTAATCAAAAGATTCAGAGACCCAAGTTAATCATTTATGAATAAGATCAAGTTTACCTCCAGTAATTAAAAGAGGAACAGGCTGTGGCTTTCATCAGGCTGTACGACGGTGCTGGACTTCGGGCGTAAAGGGCGTCGGTACTGGCGTAGCTGCCATTATTTAGCTTCACGTCTATGATGGCATGCGGGTTCGGGAATTCATTGCTTCTCCGGGCTCTCTCTGGATGACCAGCAGCTCTATATTTCCGAATTCGATTCCTTTTTCTTCACTCTCTTTCACAACTCATCACTTGGTCGCCCTTTTCTTTTCTTTTGCCAATCGCTTGTTGGAAATTTCCCACATTTACTCTTCGGGCATAAGGTGGGCTATTAAAATAATAGCCCCTTTTAGTGAAAGCTGACATTTTTCTTTTTAGCCCCTACCCCCTAACTACGGTTACATCTCTGTTAGAACTTGACCGTTTACTTGTTGCCATTCTATTGATCTTTAAACTCCTCCGAAGTACCCTAAAAATTCGAAGCCAACAGCTGACCTAAATTCTCCTTCGAAATTTCTTCCACAGGTGTATGCACGTGCTGACCATCGTGTGAAAGTACCTCGGTTCAAATAATATTTATAAAAAGTAAAGAAAAAGTGGCTTAATGTTTTACATAATAAAATGCAACTTAAGTGGTTATGAATTTGCGAAGATTCTAGTGTATTATGTTTTATGAAAAATATGCACGACATCGCTGTTAATTTTGAAATACTAGACACTAAATTAAAAGGGAAATGAAATTATTTTGTCAAACAACATCTATTTATCTTATTAGTAAACATTCTGAGTGTGTGTATCTTTAAGACATACAGAACCATATGCCTTTGTATGGTCTGTTAATGTAATATACAGCTAACAAATATAATGTTGAAATTTTATTTGTTAGCTCGTTATGGTTTTTCTTTAAATTTATTGAGAAAGTTTCCTAGTGATAATAAGTGAGTTTGGAATAGAAATTTCATTTTTTCACATTTGTTCATTGTTTGCAGTTTTTGAACTGAACATTAATGGCTGTACTGTGTTAAAATATTAAAACAAATTAAATTTTCCCAAGTTATGTACATGTATGAAATTACATAATACATAGCTTCGTTGCTTTATTTTTCTCAACACTTTCCTTGTGCTACTGACCTATAATAAAATATTTGCACGTGTATATTTCGGACATACTAAACCCTAATGTAATATTTGTAGATATTACTTAAAGTTATTCATATCAAGTAAAGAAAAACGTGATAGTTTTCGTATATCATATGTAACATATAAGAGTAGATGAATTAGTAAAATTCATTGTGCTATTATTTTTACTAATATATAAGGCTCGACATCAATGTTAAATTTGGAAGCTGGAGCACTAAATTAAAAGGGAAAGGGGAAAAAAATTCTTTGCCAAACATTTATTTATCTTATTAGTAAACATTGCATGTGTATCTTTACTGACGTACAGAACCATACTCGGCCTTTGGTAGCAGGTCGGTAACTGTAAGGCATACATATCAAAGAATAGAAAATGTGGCTTTCCTTTTCGTTTTTTCAAATGTACGTGTATATAGGGTGAATTATATTAAATACAACAATGGAATTCTTAATGAAAATATCATTACCACAATATCGGATTTAATCTCTATTCTCTAACATTTCCAAAAACTAATAAGAACAAAATGTGTGGTTTTTGATGTCTAGAGAGAATAAAGATGCAAACTTTGTATTTTATTTATACAGATAATGTAAAATTTTAGGATTTTTACAGAGATATACAGTTAAAAATGGGAAAGTAGAAATTTTTGAATACTCATTTTTTTTATAAAACATATAGAGTTACTATTAATTTTTATTTTAATGTAGATTAGGGTGACATTTATTCATATATTCATAAAAGAAACAATCGTTTTTTTAAATTATTTGTATTTTCATTCTTATTTGGTCTCTTTAGCCTCGTGTATAAAACAATGAATAGTTTTAACTGCTCCAAACTAGATCATTCTTACTTATAATTTTATTTTTTTAATATAAAGTTACTATTAATTGTATTATTTTAATGTAAAGGAGTAACAATTTATTCATATATTTAAAATAAATAATAGTTTTTTATAATATTATTTGTATTTATCATTTCTTACTTGGTCTCATTAGCCCTCGTGTAGTAAAAACACTAGATTTAACTGCTCCAATCTAGATCATTCTTACTTATAATTTATAGATGATTGAATTTAAGATTTTTTTTCAGAATATTGGGATAAACTTGAAATCTTCTGTCGTATTAGTCATTTATCATTATTTTAAATGCTAATTTCAGTTACTGGGTTTGAGAATTATTTTCCTTTGTATGGAAGCAGCTAAGTTTTAAGAATTTTCTTCTTCCCACTAGAAACAATGCCCAATCAAACTTGTTACCTTTCAAAGTGTTATCTAAATGGAATTATTTTATCCTCGAATTTTTTATGACTACAACAATATGTTTTTATCTTACTATATTAAACCAATATATACTACATAATGTCGTGTATGTCCAGTATTAACCTGTGATCAAATGTATAGTGGGATTTTATTTTGATTGCGTTGTGTGTAAACTAGTGAGACCACAGGTTCTGAAAAACTACAGACATAAGATATGAAACTAAACTAAAAGCTAAAATAAAATTAACAAAAAAATATTAATAAAAAAATAAATTTATTATAATAATATATATATACATCTATGTACATACAAAACTGATGCTAATTTTCATAAAATATGCTTTATCAACATCTTCTAAATTAGTTCTGACAATAATTTTTTAATACTTAAGTAATTATGTAAATATAAGAGAGAGGACCTAATCTCAATTTCAAAATGTATGTAAAAGGGGGTACCTTTGGGGAGTTAAAATGGTGTGCCCGGAACACTGCTGGTTGATGGGTATCTATGGATCTTTCGTCGGTCTGGTCAGGGGCTTCCTCCTGAGTTTTTGGGGGTGCGGCCGTGCTATTTGATGCAGGAACACTTCCTGTCGGACTTGGCTGGACTCTCGAACTCGTTCCGTCGGACTCCTCTCTTCGTCTGGACTATCGAACACCTTCTGTCGGACTCTCTCCTCGTCTCGACTTCCGAACCTCTTCTGTCGGACTCCTCTCTTCGTCTCGACTATCGAACACCTTCCAACTTTTAGATCAGAAGACACACAGACTTGGTCTGCTACCCAGATGTATTGATTGAGAACTTGGAGTACATTGTGACCACGAACATATTTTACGTGCCCCAGTAACGAACAGTTAACGAACACGGTGGATCTTAGGTTGGCTCGGGTTTCGAACCAGCAACCTATCAGTTACTAAATGTCGACAGAGCTACCACTGCTCTAATTTTCTAGCATTTATGATGCGAGCGGTGACCAGAGAACGGCGATCATTGGCATTATTATCCATTATCAAAATTGCATTTCACAAATAAATTATATCTGCTTTCTACAAGTAGTTTCATCAGAAACCGAGACGGAAAAGTACAATTGAACATCAAAACAGGAAATCGAGAAGTAATGGACATGTAATGATGAAAAGTATATGATTGGCGTTAAGTTAGACAATACTGATAAGCCGGTTATAGTAAAAACATAATTGAAGATATATCGTACCCAAATAAACCGATATTTTTTTCGGTTTAGATTCAGTTTTCGTTCTTTCAATGTAATGCTTCTTTCGGATTTTGGTTTTCGGCCTTGGTGGAAACCTTACAGCCAAACTTTCAGAACTGGTCGTAATATTAGGAAATAATATGCTTCGTTTAATGATAAATAGATGTTTAATTATTTTACACTTCTGTAAAAAAGCTACGCAACAAAACCAAACAATGTCGCGTTTACCACACTTGAGCTACATACCTACCTTACCTCTCAGCAAAAGGACTCGTCCTATACAAATGCACAGCGAAGTGAAGAACTGACACTTGTATTATCTTGTGGTCTAAAGTAAGTGTTGTTAGGATATTTTCAAAACAAGAACAATGAAAATGGATAAAACTTCAATGTGCCAGAGGTCGTAGATCCCGACAATGTCATCTAGGGCTTCAAGAGACTTGCGGGGAATCTGTATTGCCTTACAGAACTGTAGCAAGATGTGTAAAAGCCTTCAAAAAGAACGCCAAAATGTGGCAGGCATGCAACCCCCAGATCGTCCTATTGTCAGTGATGCAGAAGTACATGCTGTGCACTAATGGACAGTGATCGATGCCAAACGATTCGTGAGCTGGTCCGAAAGACAGGATTTGGGCATACGACTGTGCAACACATTCTGAAGGAACATGTCTGGGCATAAGAAAAATTCTGAACTTTTTGCAGAACGCTCCTATCATTCTGTATGACAATGCTTTGCCATATACAGCGTAAGCTGTGACTGGTTTGTTCGATCGATGGGGCTGGGAAGAGCTTTACCATCCATCATACTCCCCAGATCTGCCCTTCATCAAACTATAACCAGAACAGGAGCTGGTGCATGTGTTCTACGACTTCCATATCGTTGGAAACGGGTTATACACAATGCTGACGACTATATAGAATGACTGTAAAACATGAATCACTTTTGTATTCCAAGTAAATAAATAGTTGCCACTGAAGTTCCAACACTTGTACTTCATCATTCTGAGAATTTAGCGAAATATTGAAAAGGTTTTTTTCTTTTTTCATGAATACCGTTTATTAAATGTTCGATCTGTTTTATACTTAACAATTCATAAGCAAAAGTTTCAATAACACTTAACATGTTCTTTCAAGCATCAAATTTACACAAATTTTTGCTTCGTTTACAATATGTTTTAAACTTTGTAATAAGGAGTATATCACTTTTAAACATAAAGCGTTATATAGCCCAAAGCAAAGCAAATTATGTCGTTCTAAGAAACCAATTCGTGGAAATTGAAATGTAAAGTAACTCATTTTAAATATTTGAACTCTATTCAGAGGTAATTAGATGTTATTTATTTAATATTTTTACAAGAACTGAAAGTTTGCAAATCATTTAAACATAAAATATTATCACCCCGATTCTCCTATAAATTTAAAAATTGAAATCTGAATGAAACATTTCACTGCTATTCTATTCGATTTTGAACTTGTTTACTTAGATTGACAGGTGAAAAAAGAGACTGGGGAAAGAAAAACATGAAAAATTTGGGCTATTGCGCTGGTTATTCAAGGACAATTGAATTTCTAGTGTGTGGGTCTTAAAGAGTAAAAAAGCTTTCGGAGGCCAAAATATTGGACTGGGTTATTTCATTTGGGAAATACCTTTTATTTTTACCTTAAATTTTTTTAACCTATTAATTTTTAGAGTAATATTGTTAGGATAGTTTCAAAAACCCTTGTGGTGTTTTCAAATTTTCTTGGAACAATTTTTCATTTTTGGTAAAAGTTAATGGCTTACCCATATGAAGAACCCATCAAATTTTCAAGCATCTTCTATCAAATGTGCCAATTTTGGAATGCCTTACCTGAGATCGGACAAGTGAAAAAACGGTATTTCAATTTCGTGTAGCCTAAAATAGGTTCGTCTAATGCATAATATTTAATTTGCCATTTAACCAATAGATAGAAATACTCTCCCGAAGAGTTTCAGCAGTTTCAAAATTTTTGCCCTAGTGAATTATATTTATACAGATAATTATGTCATTTGAATTTTTTTGCTGCAATTTGAGCAAACATTACACTAATCCATTAATATTTCCCATATAGGTTAAAACAGTAGTTATTTCATTTGATTTTTATTCAAAACTAATCAATTTCTACCATTTTGACGATAATAACGACTAAATTAAAGAGAAAATTTTTTGTTTCCTTTTTGGCAAGTTTTTATTATCAAATATATCCCACAAACAAGGGATTAAATGCATAAAAATGAAAATATTCATAAATATAATGATGGCTTAGTTATATTCAATCAAGAAAATTTGGAGTTTAAATCTTAAACTTCTTTATTTCTTAATATGTGTTTTGCAAATAAATTCTTCAAAATAAATTACGTACAAATTAAATGAGGATTACAATTTTAAAATTTATTTCGGATATATAAGCTATCAGATTATGAAATTTAAAGTATTAAATAATAGCATTTATAGTGTTATGTAAAGTTAGAACAATAATCGTTTTTACTTTAGATTTCCCTGAGTTTCTTTCTTTTGTTATGTATTTTATTTGCAAAATTATTCCCTTGAAAGGTGATGGAACCTTTTGTTAAGATCATATTTAAACTTAATCTATCTAGCATCCTTTGTTAAATTTGGATTAAATATAATTTCTTTGAGTTCCGCCTCTTGAATAACTAACATAAATGTAAATATGATATTTTCTGAATACTTTAAAACAAAATAGAAAAAGGAAAAATTGTTGTTTTAGCACTTAAGACTAAAAATGAATTATGATTTAAAAGCAAGTGCAAAAGATCTGCTATTATGAGATTCTCAACTGAATGCTTAGCTTGCTTACCTTTGCAAAATTAATTATTAATTTATAAGAGAAGGAAATAGGAAATTGAAAATACCACTAAGAACAAATTGTATTTGTCTGGCAACCAAAAATCCAATAAACAATCGTGATTTATAGTTGTAAAAAACGATTTTTAAGGAAGAATGAATTTGATTAAGCCGTTAACATCGTTTGGTATTAATTGTAATTACATATTTGATTGTGATTATTTTATTGTTAACAAAGTGTAGCACTCAAGCAATAAAGTTCATATAAAGTAAATATTAATTAAAAGACGTCAACATATTTGTGTTGCATTTTTTAAAAAAAGAATTCGGTATGAAAGATTTTGCGAATTATTTCAGCTCTAAAAATTTCCATTAAATATGTGTCTTTTGTAAATGATTATCTAGTTTTTCCATATGTTTTTAGAGGTACATTAGAGGTGCACTATATAGTTTAGCTATATCGTGTGTACAATTTATGATCTAATTGTTAAAAAAATTGCTTTTATCACAATGAAATATTTAGCTGTGATAATTTTTGTTAAGAAACTTTAACACGTAAACATCTATTTCTGTAAAAAATAAAATAAATAAAAACTCAAATCAATTTATTTATAAGTTTAAATGTAATTTTAATTCAATTGATTTGCGGAAATGGATTGCTTGAACCAGAGAGAAATTCGATGTGTAAATCGATTGATTTAGTGATCGACAAACTGAAATGATCGATAGAGTTTTCACGATTCAAAGTCGTGGTAGGAACAATGAATTTTAATCCATTAACATAGTCTGTGATTAATTGTATTGAAATATATGAATGAATGAAACTACATTATTTTTAACAAATTATAACATTCTACATAGATTGTTCTCATAAAATAATCAATAATTGACAAAAATCAAAATATTTTTGTTGATTCTTTAAATATTCCTTGCGATATATAAACTTTTTTTGAATTGCCTCAATTTTAAACATTTTTCATTAAACTTGTGTCTTTTGCACGTTTATATCTAGTTTGATCGCTAGATTTGATAGGTTTTTAGACTCGTTTTTTATATGTAGGAGGTAGTTTATCAGTTTGATTCATAATCTAATTGTTGAGAAAAATTGCTTTACTCATCCCCTATATAATAATAGCTTAAGTTATCTGTCCGCCTGTCCTCGAATTAATAAAGCGGTTGGACTTGGAATAGATAAGAATATCCATATTGGATTCTTGATGAGTTAGGGTTAGCAAAATTCAAAGCTAGTCTTTAAAACGTTCGAAATCCACCTCTTCCCCCCTTTTTGAGCTTGGAATATCATTGTATCAAGCCTCATTTTCCCTGGTTAAGATCAGGTGATTAAGTTTATTACATAATAAATAGATAACATTTTGTCTAGCCTTTTGACGTGATTCCTTTAACCATCTCATTTAATCATTTCTCATTTTAAATTATTTTTATACCGTCTGCATTATTTTCATACGTTTTATCACTGAACTTAGATATTACGTATATAATTTTCTTTTATATTTGGCTTAAATAATAGATTAGGTACATATGAGATAATTTAAATTTAATCATCGATTATTTTTTGTTACAATGAAATTTTTATCACCGGTATTAACAAAAAATTCTTTTCATAGAAGTCTAGGAGTTTATTTCACGGACTAATATCTATCTAGCGTTTAAGTTATACAACTTTGAAAGTTAAGAAGTTTGTTCGTTTGTATGTTTGTTTTTTGTACATAATAACACGGTTTGACTAAATGAATTCAGAGTGATTCTAAACTGCATTCACAGTATCGGGAGACTTTAGAGGAGTATGAAGATAAACAAATTAATGTGTACTACACAATTCTCAGCCAAAAAAAAAACCTTGCCTCATAGGGTACTTTACAATTCTGGAAAATGAAAAATTTTACTAATCGCGTTATATGACAGGCTATATACTAGTAATAAAATATTGTAATCATCTTATTGTTTAGAAATCTAAACATCTAAACAACATATTTCTCACAAATTCGAAATATTATAAAAATCAAAATATTTAAATGTTATTTTACTTAAATCGATTTAGTCAAATTGTTTAAAAATTTACTTTATAAATAAGAAAGTTTTTGACGAATCTTGTTATTAACATCGTATGTCTAACGAAAGAAACAATAAAAATTTAAACCAAAATAAATTTAATTGTTAATTTTATTGAATCAATTTTGTCAAACCGTCAAAAAAGTTGCTTTAATTATAATAAAATATTTAGCTGTGAAATTTTTGCTGTTAACAAAATTAAACTTCTAAACATCACATTTCTCACAGAACAAAGAATAGAAAATGAAATCAAAATAATTTTAAATGATATTTTAATTAAATCCACTTGCTTAAAATATTCGCTGGAATCATTTTAATGATAAACTTTTTATCAAAAGTTAAATTCTAAAAAATAAAAAGCGTAGTAATTATACTAGGATTATAAATTTTGTAAAGAACATACGAAACTTAAGCTTTTAGATAATTGCATTCTATTATTAAGTATTACTGTTTCTTTTTTATAGTAAAGTAAAAAATATGATCAATGCATTTTAGGTTTCTCTCGACTTATTTATTTTGTCTTTTTAGGTATTATTTTTGAAATTATTTGCTTGAAAAATCCCTCTACCTGAATTAAAGTCAAAAACGAATTACGATTTAAATGTAAACAGGGGAATTAGAAGAAATGAAAGGAATATGTTAATATGGTAAATTCTACACAAATCGAAACTGTTAATTTGCATTACTCTTTGCTAACTTAATTTAAAAAACTGATGCGGACACATCTTAAATTTGTAAGACACTTATTTAAACTTGTTTTATTTAAATGGGAGATGATATTCACCAGTTAATAGTGGGCAGCCACAGAAACTAAATTTCTAAACAATTGTGATATAGTATCATGAAATCTCCTTTTATAAAAAGTGTATTTTTATTAAATTGCCATATGTTTTGGGAATTATCGAAATAAAATATTCACTTAAGTATTTTTTTTTTGTTAGCAAAGTGTAACATCCTAGCAAAATATTTAAACGCAAAATACAGTTTTCTTGTACGTATGTACAGACGTTATGCTTAACTATTGAAAATGTGTTGACATATTGCTAATATGAGTTTTCCTTTGAGATTTGAATACTAAATATTTTTGCTATTATAAAACATACTTGCATCATACAAACAAGTAAATAAAGTAGACTAATGTGATCAGTTTTGGAAAGAGTGATTTTGATAACAATAACCGATTGATAACATTAAACGATATGCAAAATTAGATAAATTTACCTCCCCCTTTAATTCACACGTACTAAATTTCAAAATGAAATGAAAAACTCACCTTATTTTTATATACTGTATATTATCCTTTAAAACATAAGAATTGTATCCACAATTAAAAAAAAAAATTGATCAACTGATGACTGTCTCCAATTTTTTAAGATCATTGATGAATTTTTCGTAATTATATTGTTTTTTAAAGTCAACGGAGCTGTGTTGTACTGTATGTTTCAACACTTTCAATGGATTTATCTTTCCAGTACTTGTAGAAGGTGGTTCAATATCGAGAGATTCTTTATCTGATTCATTAGTTCCATCAGTTCTATCATTCGTTTGTTTTTCTATGACAATCTGACAGACTTCAGAGTCTTTTAATGTGGAAGCTACTAGAATGTTTTGATCTACTTCCACCCATGACTCGAAGTCTTTAGGGGTCATATCCGAAGGATTTTCTCTCATTTCTTGAGTTTTCTGTCCTCAGTAAAATCCTCAGTCAGCAAAGCAGTTTTTGTTCGTTGGAGCAGAAACTGGATTCCATAAAGTTGTTGCAGTCCGTATTTTCATGTCTTCTTGTAAGTTCATTACAATTTTTAAAAATTTTGCTCAAAAAGGGCTGAAAAATGTTTAACTGCGCTTCAGCATTGCGCTGATTCACTTTTGGTAATTTGTCATAACGATTTAAAATTTTGATCTTTTCTTTTAATGTTAAATCATTTAGCTTTCTGACTTCTATATCGACAAGCTGCATGTAAGCCAGAAAAATTCCTAGATTGTGCATTTTCCTACTACTTTGTTCATTCCCCATTTCCTTAGGGGAATGAGGAAGAATTCTTAGAAATTGGTTTGGTTTGGTTTGGAGTGCTACGGTCTACTTTTTGCAACACGAGGGCTAATGAGACCGGGACCTACAGTTTAACGCCGATTCCGAACGGCTACGAACATCCATGCCTCAGTGGGATTCGAACCCACGAACTCCGGTTCCGAAAGCCGGCACCCTAACCAATCGGCCATCGTTCGGCTCTTAGAAATTGAAACAACAGCGAATGGAAAGAAAATAATGGTTCCTTCTTAATATATTGTGAATATTCATTTGCCAGTTAAAATGAGGTTCTAAAACTGATAACATTAACCGATGTAACGATCACATGGAGGCCCTTACTCTGGACGTTGCGGTTCGTTTCGCATCTTCGTTTTGACGTCATTTTGATGTCAGCCTGAGGACATTATGTGAGCAAATGATCAAGCTGACGTCAAAGTGACGTCACAAACGAAGGTGCGAAACGAACCGCAACGTCTAGAGTAAGCCCCAAAGTGATAATTTTAGCATAGAGACGAATAGAGAAAATCGAGACCAAGGGATTTCGATAACAATAAGCGATTGATAACATTAACCGCTATTACATTAAGCGGAGTACACTGTATTATCAAATGTTTTTGAGTTAAATGTTAAATTTCACGGATATTTCTCTTAAATACTTCCGGAATAAAAGATCTTTGAAATCATTAAAAATTTAAATTTTTTCTTATTACATTGACTTTTCTGAAAATAATATCTAAAACTAAAACTTCTAGTAATTATATAAGGATTAAAATATTGAAAAAAAAAACTTTCAGCTCTCCATCTATCTGATAATGTAAGTAAGCATTAAGGAATGCTATTTTTATCTTTCTAGAAAGTAAGAAAATTAATCGGTCATTAGCAAATATTCCTTAAAGTAATATCTAAAACTAAAGCATCTAGTAATTACAAAAGAATTCTGATTATGAAAACAATTTAAGGTACTTAAGTAATTTAGTACCTTAAAATGATTTCAAAATAATGTCTTCATAGATTAATTCCTAAAACTGAAACTTCTAATTATATAACGATCATAATTTCGAAAAAAGCTTATAGTAATTAAACTATCACACAACATTTTTGTTAGGATTACTTGGGCTTAACTAGAGGTTAATATTAGTTTATTACATGTATTCAATTTTCGACGTTTTAAAGTTGCAAACAGATGTCGTTATTTGTATTGGTCAAGATTTGTAATGATCTTTCTTTATTTAATGTGTGCATTTTAGGTTTTTGCATTTATTCTGTTTTCCCTTTTATGCAAATTTTCTCTTCTTGAATTTGGCCAGCTCATTATTAAATAAACAGTTTATTTGTAGTGACTGTGACGGGTGATCTTTCTTTATTTACTTAATGTGTGCTTTTGGGGTTTCTGCATTTATTTTGTTTTCCACTTTGTGCAAATTTACTCTTCTTGTATATGGTCAGCCCAGTATTATATTAATAGTTTATTTGTAGTGGCTGTGAACTGTTCTGATCACTCTGTGTGGGTATTATAATAGTCATTATTTTAATGCTTGTGGACCAAGTTTATAATGTTATTATTGGTTTTAATTATAATTAAATTTAATTAAATTTAATTATAATTAAAACCAATTATAATTAAATTTGTAAATGTATTAGGTAAATGTATTAGTAAATGTATTAGGATTAGAAATGTAGAGAAAATTGTATGAGAGTAAAGTATTAGATTACTATTTTTATCTTTCTAGTTTGTCAAAATACTAGTACCGTAATTTCGGACTTATATAAACAGTTTATTGTTGTGGTTATATAAACAGTTTATTGTTGTGGATGTGAACTGACTCCGACGGTGGTTTTGATATCCCAGTGTGGGTATTATAATAGTCATTATTTTAATGCTCGTGGACCAAGTTTATAATGTTATTATTGGTTTTAATTATAATTAAATTTAATTAAAATTAAAACCAATTATAATTAAATTTGTAAATGTATTAGGTAAATGTATTAGTAAATGTATTAGGATTAGAAATGTAGAGAAAATTGTATGAGAGTAAAGTATTAGATTACTATTTTTATCTTTCTAGTTTGTCAAAATACTAGTACCGTAATTTCGGACTTATATAAACAGTTTATTGTTGTGGTTATATAAACAGTTTATTGTTGTGGATGTGAACTGACTCAGACGTTTGTTTTGATCACTCTGTGTGGGTATTATAATAGTCATTATTTTAATGCTTGTGGACCAAGTTTATAATGTTATTATTGGTTTTAATTATAATTAAATTTAATTAAAATTAAAACCAATTATAATTAAATTTGTAAATGTATTAGGTAAATGTATTAGTAAATGTATTAGGATTAGAAATGTAGAGAAAATTGTATGAGAGTAAAGTATTAGATTACTATTTTTATCTTTCTAGTTTGTCAAAATACTAGTACCGTAATTTCGGACTTATATCCCGCGGACTATCTGTGTTTAAAAAGTAAATTTCTTTAGCCACGGACTATCTGCCGATGCGGACTATCTGATGATAGTTCATTGATCAAACTATCGAAATCGGAAGAAAGAGGGGGAAGCATGTTTGCGAACGGCCGATGATCAAATGTAAACAAAAACATGACTCACGAGACGCCAAGAAAACATCATCGCATCTTATCAGATCGCATCGTAGCAAGTAGCACAAACTTAAATTGTGTTCTGGAGTACGAGAAAATATGGATAGTCACTATTGATTCACAGACGATCGGGAAAAGAGTGGATGGGTTCAAGATCGAAAGTTGAAGGTCGAAGGTCATTTCACAACAAGGATCCACTCGTAACAGAGTGTTTTGTTGTCAAAGTTTTGCTTTGTGGTAATATTGGCCATTCATTATGTCTTTAAAATTTCGTAGTAGTTTTATTGCTGATTTCAAGCTAAAAGTAATTTAGAAAGCAGAATCGGATGGAAATAGAGAAGCCGTTATTTTGAGGTCGGTAAGAAAGCAGTAAAAAATTTGCGCAAACAAAAGGAAACATAAAAAAAATGGGAAGAAAGCGATGTAATCTGCCTGGAAAAACACAATGGCCTGCATTAGAAGACGATTTATATAGCTGGTATAAATAATAATAAATATAATATAATTGGAATATAATTTTAAAAACAACTTGCTGTATTTAAGCTATGATATAATAACATCTTAAGTATTAGATTACTATTTTTATCTTTCTAGAAAGTCTTAAAACTAATAAATGTACTTTAGATTTATCAGAATTATTTTTCTTGTCTAGTGCATATTTTTATGAATTTATTCGCTTTCAAGTTTCCGGAAGCATTGTAGAATCCTTATTTAATCTATTTCGTATTTACTTCTTTTACTGAATAGATGCTAGTATTTTAAGCAAAGTATTTTGTATAACATAACTGCATGAATATGTAATGTATTAATACGTATGCATCTTTTCCGAGTATTTAGAAAGAAATATGAAAATGAAAATTTACATTTATTTTAGCAGTCGGCACTTAAAAATCAATTTACATTTAAAAGCAAACGGGGATATTAAAGGAATCGGAAAAGCTATGTGATAATAAAAATGCATCTACAAATAAACACACTTAATTTTCTAAATTGTTTTAAGGGAATATATAATTACTTTAACTACTTTAATATTAGGAGAAAATGAGAACTTATAAATGACAGTAGTTTATAAAAAAATGTATTTTCCCATAAAAGATTTAAGGTAAGCTTCATAATTAAATAAGACTTACCAATCTGAAGGTTTATTATAGATCAATACATGTTTTTTCTGTTGCATCCTTAATTTAAAACTTAAAAATTATATTTTCTAGTATATACACTCATGTCCATATAAATTAAGGATAATGAAATTCAGGCAATAAAAGAGACAAAAGCAAAACAAATTTGACTTATTTGTAAAGTCTATTTATTAAACAAAAGGTAAAGAGCAAAAAAGATGCTATATGTTTGACATAATTAATAAAAATTGCGATTTTTACTCCCTGGAGCAAATTTCAAAAAAGAACCTATTTACAGAAAACAGTATAACATGGTTAGTATGATGGTTAATGCGGAGTATGTCTCCCGGACGATGCAATACAAGCGTTACAACGCCTACGCATGCTGAGTATCAGATTATCAATCTGATCTTGGGGAAAATTACACCACTCATCAAGCAATGCCCTCCGAAGTTCCGATAGACAGTTGGGAGGGGTTGACGGGCTGCAATTCGTCGGCCAAGCATGTCCCACACATGCTCTATTGGATTCAAGTCCGGTGAGTATGCTGGCCAATCCATACGGGTGATATCCTCCGATTGAAGGCATTCGTCTACAATGTTTGCACGGTGAGGTCGGGCGCTGCCCAGCATAATCGCAGCTCTCTAGCCCAGCATAATCGCACGCGACAGTGAGTTGCGGTAAGGGGAACACATCTGACAGGCCTACGAGCATATAGACCAATGTTCCCTAAGCGTCTGTACACGGTCTGCCTTGAAACTGTCGTACCGGTAGCTGAAGAGCTGACGAGACAGGTCTGATGCTGTGCTCCGTCTGTTTCTTTTGGCAGTAACTGCCAAATACCGGTCATCATTCGGCGTAGTAACTCGGGGGCGACCTGTGCTGTAACATCTACTCACATTACCATCATGTTTGAATCGTTGCCAAAGCCTGGAGATGACACTCTGGGCGATTCCAAGTTCCTCGGATACTTCCAGCTGGGTACGTCCACATTCCAGTCGTCCGATAATTCTACCACGTAAAAAATCATCCAAATGCTTCCTTTGTGCCATAACTATGTGGTTATTGCACTGAAAGGCTTTTAAAGTGCTTGTGAACAATTTTACTTCTTTGCTACCATTCCTTATATACACCTTTCATACACTCTCGTCATTGTGACGTATTATCCGCGCCATCTGGTGGTTTCCTGCAATTTGCATATTCTTCTTCAAGATGTGTGTGATAATTCTACAGGTAAAATTTTTATTTTAGAATTTAATTTCTGTGTGATTCTGAATTATCCTTAATTTATGGACATGAGTGTATTTTACTGTTTTATTTAACCTTTTAACGTGAACGCTCGAGTTAACTCGAGCGCTCTAAACTGGCCAAACTGTGTACACTCGATATAATTCGAGCGGCGTTGTACTTTATGTTACTATAATTTTTCACATTCGAATGCAATCGAGAATTGAAAATAACAATGTGAAAGAAAAAACAATCGTTTTATTGATATTTATCATTTACATGGGATTGTAAGCTATAACACTTACTTATTCAAGTATAAAATATATTTTTTTTTCTAAATTCAACGCTCTAAATTGTGTTTTTTATATTAAAAACATTTATTTTTTTGGTCGGCCTTTTAAAAAACACTGTGCATTAAGGG
>CM063500.1:40076622-40129122 GCA_032207245.1 Pardosa pseudoannulata
AAAATATTTCTGCGTATAAATACAGAGTATGTTTTGAAGAACAACATGAATTCATATTAATCAGGGTTACTTTGATTCAGACAGTCACTCGATTCTAATGTTAATTAATTTATTTAAAAGACCATGAAGCTTTCAAACATTTCCTTTTTGTCTGTACAATATATTAAATAGAAGTTACAACGTTTATTATTTTGTTCAAAAACTGGTTGTTGCATTTATATAACCGGAATCAACAGTTTAAAGGGATTTTATTGGTAAATACCTCCTAAAGTTTAAGAGGCATTAAAAGAAAAATAATATTTAAAAATAAATGCATATTCTGATAAACTATATTTAGACGATTTATTACTAGAAATAACGTGATAACAAATAACTTTTTACTATGATAATGTGCAACATAGATAACTTCCATAAAAGTTTCATAATGTGAAGGTAATAAATTAAAAGTTTGAAACAGCAAATTTTGAAAATTTACAGCTTCTTTTATAATATCATCAGTGGAATTGTTTGAAGATTAACTGAATCATTATTTTTATGATGAATATTTATTATGAAACTTAATGTCTTAAATATAGTTTCTTTACATTCTTGGGTGACTGAAGAATGCATCTAACTACCTAAAAATTATTATTGAATTAAAAGTTTCCTCTCACATCGTTAACTATAAAAAATTTCGTGATTACTTTACCATATATAGGAAAAGGTTTTCAGAATTTATTTTAATATTTACATTTCACATATTTTTATATGTGCCTCTAACATAACGACAATTATTAACACTTTCTTTTTGGTTATTCAAAATCTAGTACCCAAACGAAGTCGGTAACATAAAAACATAAAAATTTTAACTATTTTTGTGTGCAAAATTTCTTGCAATTTTATTCGTATGAATATACACATTTTTGTAATTTAAACTATAGAAATATTATTTGATTTTACAATGAAGAATAGCTAAGATATGTATTTGCATTATTGGGATATACATACAAAATATGCATACTTGTATATGTGTATTTCAACATGGCAGATAAATTTGTTAATTTCATTGGTAAAGTATTTTTACAAGATAATAAAAATTTCTAGGAAAGTTGATAATACCTTATTTAAAAGATTTTTAAAAAGATTTTTGAACAAATCTCTAGTAAGAAATTAAATTATGGATATTAACGATAACTTTTAAAACGTTACAAAATATCTTTCTTTTTGAAACACAAAGAAAAATTTCCGAGTTTTAAATCTTTCCTGATTGTTGCCACCGAAGTTTTAACATTTATATTTTTTTTCCAAGATGACTATAACACGATTTTGAAGAGAAATTTGCTTAGGGCAAGAAAATGTTCTATTTGTACTAGCTGGAAAAATGTCTTTATAAGAAAAAAAATTGTACTTTAGAAAAATTTTATTTTTGAATAAAGTAAAAAATAACTCCTGAGACAAGTGCAGTATATTAAATAACTGAGCTGTCAGTCAGACTTTTCAGATATTTGTTTAAAATATTATACTTTAGCCAAAAGCATTTTTTAGGTTGACATTTTCGAAAATGTTTCTCTAGGATATTTGACATTTTTAATTAAATATTCATACAAAGTAAATTATCTTTAGTAATTTTAGAAAAATAATAGCAGTCATGAAAAAAACTGCTTCAATTTTAAAAATAGCAATTGTGGATATTTTATTTTTGAAGTGCTTAAATTTTAAGAAGTTAATGTCGATTAAATTGGTAATATATTGCAATGTTTGGTAGTTAATACATTAACAGGGCAATCTCAGTTGTTATTTATAATACCGAGTCATGTTGACCTCTTTTAGAATGTCTGGTATGAATTACCCTAACTTATTGTGAAATTTGATGTTTGGTTGGTTCTAAACTTAATGTAGCCTCCAAACGATGGCCAACTGTTCACCACTTCCTGATGGTGACTTTGATCAGATGGTATCTAGCACGAAAAATGGATTAAATGTAAGTGAGAATCAAAAGTTCAATTATCTAATTCGAAAATAGAAGTCGACCTATGGCAATCTAATGTAGCCTCTACTCTATTGCCAATTGTTCCCCACTTCCTGATTGCGACTTTGGACGATGGTTTACGGATTGCATCCACAGACTGGGCCACTAAATGAGCCGAGCGCTTGGATTCGCCCATAAGGTCTACTACGCACTTTAGTTGCGCATCTGGCTGCCTTTGATCATTGGAGAAAAACGCTTCAGAATCCATTCTCCACCAAGACCATTTTATCTTCTACCATCGTGGACCTCGAAAAGCCATACCCCCTCCAGTTTCTAGAACATCCAATAACGCCTCACCACTGATGATTTTTGTTTTAGGTAAATAAATACATATACAAAATCACACTTAAAAATTTTAATTTTTCTTATGTGACTATTTTTAACATTACATACACATAAGGGATCTAGATATATAACTTTCTATTACATTATAAACTGTTTTACGGTGATTAATCATAAATTTAAAATTATCGAGTGAAAGTGTCGATATCCTTATCTAGCAATTGTGAAACAAGTGAATTCCAGTAATATAGAAAGCAAACTACCCTCCCCAATTCCTATCGCTTCCAAGAGTTAATAATACGCATGAGCGTCCGAGGCTAGCAGCAGGTAGGTTCCTTGATGTAGGAATATGGGAGTTGTGAGAATGATGGAGATTTCAGGATACTGCCCGTTCATCATCCTATAGCTTGCAAGCGAATACCATTTACACTGAACTGTCTTGAGCCGATGTTAGCACTTAGTGCTGTTGATGGCGAGTTTAATTCACCAAGAAGAGGTATGGATACGACATAAAACTTAAAATAAATAAAATGATAACATTGGTCACAAAATATTTAGGAAAGTTTCGTTTCTACAGCTTTCAATAACGCCTCACAGCTAATGATTTTTGTTTACGGTAAATGAATATATATAAAGAATCACAGTTAAAAATTTTAAGATTTCTTCTGTGACTATTTTTTTTAATTACATACACATAAAGGATTTAACTATATAACTTTCTATTACATTTTAAACTTTTAAGGTGATTAATCATAAATTTAAAATTATTGGGAGAAAGTGTCGATATCATTATCTAGCAAATTGTAGAACAAGGGAATTCCAGTAATATAGAAAGCAAACTGGCCTCCCCTATTCTTATCGCTTCCAAGAGTTAACAATATGCATGAGTGGCTGAGGCTAGCAGAAGGTAGATTCCATGATGTAAGAATATGGGAGTGGTGAGTGAGTGGAGATTTTAGAATGCTGCCTGTACGTCGTCGTACAGCTTGCAAAAAAATACCATTTCCACGGAACTGCCTGCAACGGATGGTAGTAGATAGTACTGTTGGTGGGGAGTTTGATTCGCCACGAAGAGAGAGGGATTCTAAATAAAGTTTAAAATAAAAATGACAGCAATGAATACAAATTGTTTAGTGAAGTTGCGCTTCTACAGCTTCGAATAATGCCTCGTAGCTGATGATTTATGCTTGAGGTAAATAAATACTTATACAGAATCAGAATTAATTTTTTTTTCTTTTGTGACTATTTTTAACATTACATACACATAAGGGATTTAACTATATAACTTTCTATTACATTTTAAACTGTTTTAACATGATTAATCATAAATTTAAAATTATTGGGAGAAAGTGTCGATATCATTATCTAGCAAATTGTAGAACAAGGGAATTCCAGTAATATAGAAAGAAAACTGGCCTCCCCTATTCTTATCGCTTCCAAGAGTTAACAATATGCAGGAGTGGCTGAGGCTAGCAGAAGGTATATTCCATGATGTAAGAATATTAGAGTGGTGAGTGGGTGGAGATTTTAGGATTGTGCCTGTACGTCGTCGTACAGATTGCAAACAAATACCATTTCCACGGAACTGCCTGCAACGGATGGCAGTAGATAGTGCTGTTGGTGGGGGAGTTTGATTCGCCACGAAGAGAGAGGGATTCTAAATAAAGTTTAAAATAAAAATGACAAAAATGACCACAAATTGTTTAGTGAAGTTTCGCTTCTAGAGCTTCGAATAATGCCTCATAGCTGATGATTTATGCTTGAGGTAAATAAATTCTTATACAGAATCAGAATTAAAAAATTAATTTTTCTTTTGTGACAATTTTTATTATTACATACACATAACGTATTTACCTATAACACTTTCTATTACATTTTAAACAAGTTTAACGTGATTATTCATAAATTTAAAATTATTATCGGGCGAAAGTGCAGATATCATTATCTAGCAAATTGTGGAACAAGTGATTTCCAGTAATATAGAAAGCAAACTGGCCACCCCTATTCTTATCTCTTCCAAGAGTTAACAATATACATGAGTGGCTGAGGCTAGCAGAAGGTAGATTCCATGATGTAAGAATATGGGAGTGGTGAGTGGGTGGAGATTTTAGGATGCTGCCTGTACGTCGTCGTACAGCTTGCAAACAAATACCATTTCCACGGAACTGCCTGCAACGGATGGTTGTTGGTGGGGAGTTTGATTCGCCACGAAGAGAGAGGGATTCTAAATAAATTTTAAAATAAAAATGACAAAAATGACCACAAATTGTTTAGTGAAGTTGCGCTTTTAGAGCTTGGAATAATGCCTCATAGCTGATGATTTATGCTTGAGGTAAATAAACACTTGTACAAAATCAAAATTAAAAAAAATATTTTTTCTTTTGTGACTATTTTTAACATTACATACACATAAGGGATTTAACTATATATAAGTTTCTATTACATTTTAAACTGTTTTAACGTTAACCATAAATTTAAAATTATCGGGCGAAAGTGTAAATATAATTATTTAGCAAAATGGGGAGCAAATGAATTGCAGTAATATAGAAAGCAAACTGCCCTCCCCTTTTCTTATCGCTTCCAAGAGTTAACAATACGCATGAGTATCTGAGACTAGCACCAGATGGATTCCATGATGCAGGTATATGGGAGTGGTGATAGGGTGCAGATTTTAGGATGCTGCCTGTACGTCGTCGTACAGCTTGCAAGCAAATACCATTTCCATTGAACTGCCTGCAACCGATGGTAGCAGATTGTGCTCTTGGTTTGGTGTTTAATTCACCACCAAGAGATACGGATACGAAATAAAATTTAAAATAAATAAAATGATAATTTGGTGACAAAATGTTTAGGGAAGTAGCTCTTCTAGAGCTTCCAATAATACCTCACAGATCAAAATTTTTGCTTTAGGTAAGTGTATACATATACAGAATAGCAATTAAATATTTTAATTTTTCTTGTGTGACTATTTTTAACATTACACATAAGGGTTTTAACTATTCTATTCTATTACATATTAAACTGTTTTAACATAAATTAATTATTAATCATAAATGAAATTATATTAATAATAAATTTGAAATCGATATGCAATAAAACTTTTTCCTAATATTTAGAAGCACACTAAACCTATATTTTCATTTAGAATTATACCAGATTTAGTAAAATAAACATTTTTTTTAATTATTTACTGAAATATATTTTAAAATGGCACAAATAATACTGTGTACAAAAAAAGTTCCTTTAGTTTAAAGAAAGATACATTTTTATAGTTAGAGGCAAGATATTTTTTAATAGTGGATGGAAAATGTTTTAGAAAAAATAGTATTTGACTAAATCAATTCCGTAGGGAAATGCAAAATAATTCTAATTTAGTAAATTTGTTTACTTTTTGCATAAGCATAAAACGTAAGTAAAAAAATAGTCACAGATGATATTTCTTAAGAAAATGAAATTAGACTCCTCATTTGTTTATCTATCATGAAGTACCCTATTTTTATGAGAAAAATTTCATGCCTTTCTATCGTAGCGAGGATTTACTATAGCATATATCTCGTTGTCATAAAATGGTGTTATGCATGAATATATTGGTTTTGGTACAACGCGAATATATAGACACAGCAATTATTTATTTCTGAAGGACATGAAAGCTAGTCATAAATTTTCGTCTCTGTCTATTTCAGGGATATGCACTAGAACATTTTGTCCACTGGTGGTTCAAGAATAATATTAAGAGTCGACCATATGTGTGGAAATCCTTGCGTTCATTAAGTATCTGTATTAAGGGGACAGTGGATTAAATTTATATTTTCTATAGTATTTGAATGAATAAGAGATTCACCTAAATTCCTTGAATATTATAAAGATATAACTTGATAATTATTTTTAACTGTAATTTAACTGATCGAGTTTCTCTTGGGTAACTATTACAAATTAAAATATAGCCCGTCATATGAATGTATCAGTAATTTTTTTTATTTTCCAGAATTGTAAAGTACCCAATGAGGCAAGTAAAAAATAGGTTTGTTTTTTGGCAGAGAATTATCTGGTACTCTAAAGTCTCCCAAAACTATGGATGCAGTTTAGAATCCCCTTGACTTCATTTAGAAAGATAATTCAAAGTTTTCTTGGCTACGTCGAAATTATCGTTAAATTCTTCCCATTTTTTGCCACAGTAATTAATTTGCAATATTATTTGAATGAATAAGACATTCACCTAAATTTATTGAATATTAAAAAAAATATAATTACATAATTATTTTTAACTGTAATTTAAGTTATCGAGTTTCTCTTGGGTAACTATTACAAATTAAAATATAGCCCGTCATATGACAGGATCAGTATTTTTTTTTTATTTTCCAGAATTGTAAAGTACCCAATGAGGCAAGTAAAAAATAGGTTTGTTTTTTGGCAGAGAATAATCTATTACTCTAAAGTCTCCCAAAACTGTAAATGCAGTTTAGAATCCCCTTGACTTCATTTAGAAAGATAATTCCAAGTTTTCTTTGCTACGTCGAATTTATCGTTAAATTCTTCCCATTTTTTTGCCACAGTAATTAATTTGCAATAGTATTTGAATGAATAAGACATTCACCTAAATTCATTGAATATTATAAAAATATAACTTGATAATTATTTTTAACTGTAATTTAACTGATCGAGTTTCTCTTGGGTAACTATTACAAATTAAAATATAGCCCGTCATATGACTGAATCAGTAATTTGTTTTATTTTCCAGAATTGTAAAGTACCCAATGAGGCAAGTAAAAAATAAGTTTGTTTTTTGGCAGAGAATTATCTGGTACTCTAAAGTCTCCCAAAACTGTGAATGCAGTTTAGAATCCCCTTGACTTCATTTAGAAAGATAATTCCAAGTTTTCTTTGCTAGTCGAAATTATCGTTAAATTCTTCCCATTTTTTGCCACAGTAATTACTTTGCAATAGTATTTGAATGAATAAGAAATTCATCTAAATTCATTGAATATTATAAAAATATAACTTGATAATTATTTTTAACTGTAATTTAACTGATCGAGTTTCTCTTTGGTAACTATTACAAATTAAAATATAGCCCGTCATATGAGTGGATCAGTAATTTTTTTTTTATTTTCCAGAATTGTAAAGTACCCAATGAGGCAAGTAAAAAATAGGTTTGTTTTTGGCAGAGAATTATCTGGTACTCTAAAGTCTCCCAAAACTGTGAATCCCCTTGACTTCATTTAGAAAGATAATTCCAAGTTTTCTTTGCTACGTCGAAATTATCGTTAAATCCTTCCCATTTTTTGCCACAGTAAATAATTTGCAATAGTATTTGAATGACTAAGAAATTCACCTAAATTCATTGGATATTATAAAAACATAACTTGATAATTATTTTTAACTGTAATTTAACTGATCGAGTTTCTCTTGGGTAACTATTACAAATTAAAATATAGCCCGTCATATGACTGTATCAGTATTTTTTTTTTTTTCCAGAATTGTAAAGTACCCAATGAGGCAAGTAAACAATAGGTTTGTTTTTTGGCAGAGAATTATCTGGTACTCTAAAGTCTCCGAAAACTGTGAATGCAGTTTAGAATCCCCTTGATTTCATTTAGAAGGATAATTCAAAGTTTTATTTGCTAAGTCGAAATTATCGTTAAGTTCTTCCCAATGTTTTGCCACAGTAATTAATGAAAGTTAAGGAATGAAACTATCATTTCCACTACACCCTTGAAGTAGATAGAATTTGTTGTTAATATGAGTGATAAAATTTTTATAGCAACAAATAATAATCTATAATTAAATTTGAAATTATCACATATGTACCTAATCTATTATTTAAGCCAAATATAAAAGAAAATTATTGATGTAATATCTAAGTTCAGTGATAAAAAAATGCAGACGATATTTAAATAATTTAAAATAAGAAATGATTAAATGAAATGGTAAAATAAATGGCTTTATAATGCTAGAAAAAAAATGTTATTTTTACCTATTTATTATGTGATAAATTGATAATTTGAATCACGTACTCTTAACAGGGAAAAATAAGGCTTGAAATAATGTCATTTTACATTCGAAAAGGGAAGAAGGGTGGATTTCGAAGGTTTTAAAGACGACAGTATTTTTTGCTGTGACATGAAGCACATTTATACCCATTTATTTGGAAATCAGAATGATAGTTTAAGAGAAGATAAACTTTACTCGGTATGAATTTTGCTAATCCTAGCTCACCAAGAATCCAGTATGGGTGCCTCTATCCATTCCAAGTCCAACCGCTTCATAAGTCGCGGACAGAAGGACAGATAACTTAGCCTCTTATTATATAGGAAATAATATTTAAGAAAAAACCTAAATGCCATTTTTCTGAAAATGAAATTTAACTATTTTTAACATGTTAACTTCCAGGCACTTTTACGGTGAAATCTCCTTCATACCTACAGTAAAGCTGTACAAAGCGTATTCTGCAGGATAACTCTCACCGATATTTTAATAATGATAATCGTTAGAGGTCGCAAGAATAATCTCTCTCTCTGATTGTTACCATGGTATCATTTCTATTTAATTTTTAATCATTATATTGCATCTGTTTCTCCTCTCGCCACTTTACACAATCAGTTTGATTCTTTGCCGAGTAAAAAGGATATCAATTAAAATCTTTACGCTAATTCATTGAAATGTCGAAAGATGAAAAATTTGCTTCTTAGCGAACCAAATAGCAGTGAACAAAAAAGCTTTTACAAGACTTTTACAATAATTTTATTAATAATGCATTTTTGTTTTACAGTAGACCTCGATTATCCGAATCTCGATTAACTGTAACCCTCCGTTAACCGAAGTCGGTTTCTTCTTTTTTTTTTTTTTTACTTTCTACTATTATTCAAAACTTTTTCTTTTACAAACATGCATTTTTAAAGTTTTCCTTTATAAATTTCTTTTATATATTAGTTTTCTTAAGTTGTACTTTCATAACAATTCTATAGATTTGATACTTCTTGTGAAATATCTTTTGAAATACATACGAATATCTTTTGTATGCAAGCCGTCCTTTTCAGACTATGGGTGTAGTTAAATATTTTTAAATTCCCTTTTAGATTTCCTTCTCGCAAGCATAATTCACGTTATGAGTATACTTGTCCCCACCTTCGAAGGTTCCTATTCTAAACAAAAACACTCCCCATTTCGAAATTTGGAAGGTCATACTGCCGAGTCCCAGAATAATCGAATGCTATTGCAGCAGTGACGATACTACATATTAAACTAGATGATTATTGATGAATTCTCGATTATCCGAAGTAGTTCCGGCCCCAATTACTTCGGATAATCAAATTTCTACTGCACTTTCATAACAATGCAATAGTTTTGTTACTTACTGTGAAATAGCTTTACAAATACATACGAATATCTTTTGTATGCAAGTCGTCCTTTCTAGACTATGGGTGTAGTTAAATATTTTGAAATTCCCTTTTAGAATTCCTTCTCGCAAGCATAATTCACGGTATGAGTATACTCTTCTCCAATTTCGAACATGCCTGTTCTAAACCAAAACACTCTCCATTTCGAAATTTGGAAGGTCATACTGCCGATTTCCAGTACAATCGAATGCTATTACACCAATATCGATACTACATATTAAACTAGATGATTATTGATGAATTCTCGATTATCTGAAGTAGTTCCGGTCCCAATTACTTCGGATAATCAAGGTTCTACTGTATTTTCATAACAATGCAATAGTTTTGTTACTTCCTGTGAAATATCTTTTCAAATACATACGAATATCGTTTGTATGTAAGCTGTCCTTTCCAGACTATGGGTGTAGTTAAATATTTTGAAATTTCCTTTTAGAATTCCTTCTCGCAAGCATAATTCACGGTATGAGTGCACAATTCTCCAATTTCGAACATCCCTGTTCTAAACCAAAACACTCTCCATTTCGAAATTTGGAAGGTTATACTGCCGAGTTCCAGAACAGTTGAATGTTATTACACCAATTACGATACTACATATTAAACTAGATGATTATTGATGAATTCTCGATTATCTGAAGTAGTTCCGGTCCCAATTACTTCGGATAATCCAGGCTCTACTGTACTTTCATAACAATGCAATAGTTTTGTTACTTCCTGTGAAATATCTTTTCAAATACATACGAATATCTATTGTATGAAAGTTGTCCTTTCCAGACTATGGGTGTAGTTAAATATTTTGAAATTCCCTTTTAGAATTCCTTCTCGCAAGCATAATTCACGTTATGAGTATACTTGTCCCCACCTTCGAAGATTCCTGTTCTAAACCAAAATACTCTCCCCATTTCGAAATTTGGAAGGTCATACTGCCGATTTCCAGTACAATCGAATGCTATTACACCAATATCGATACTACATATTAAACTAGATGATTATTGATGAATTCTCGATTATCTGAAGTAGTTCCGGTCCCAATTACTTCGGATAATCCAGGCTCTACTGTACTTTCATAACAATGCAATAGTTTTGTTACTTCCTGTGAAATATCTTTTCAAATACATACGAATATCTATTATATGAAAGCGTCCTTTCCAGACTATGGGTGTAGTTAATTTTGAAATTCCCTTTTAGAATTCCTTCTCGCAAGCATAATTCACGGTATGAGTATACTCTTCTCCAATTTCGAACATGCCTGTTCTAAACCAAAACACTCCCCATTTCGAAATTTGAAGGTCATACTTCCGATTTCTAGTACAATTGAATGTTATTGCACCAATGACGATACTACATATTAAACTAGATGATTATTTGTGAATTCTCGATTATCTGAAGTAGTTCCGGTCCCAATTACTTCGGATAATCCAGGCTCTACTGTACTTTCATAACAATGCAATAGTTTTGTTACTTCCTGTGAAATATCTTTTCAAATACATACGAATATCTATTGTATGAAAGTTGTCCTTTCCAGACTATGGGTGTAGTTAAATATTTTGAAATTTCCTTTTAGAATTCCTTCTCGCAAGCATAATTCACGGTATGAGTGCACAATTCTCCAATTTCGAACATCCCTGTTCTAGACAAAACATACCCTATTTCGAAATTTGGAAGGTCATACTGCCGATTTCTAGAACAATCCGATGCTTCCATTATCCGGAGTAGGTCCGGTCCCAATTACTTCGGATAATCCAGGTTCTACTGTACTTTCATAACAATTCTATATATTTGTTACTTCCTGTGAAATATATTTTCAAATACATACGAATATATTTTTTTCTGCAAGCCGTCCTTTCCAGATTCTGCGTGCAGATATATATTTTTAAATTTCATTTTAGAATTCCTTCTCGCAAGCATAATTCACCGTATGAGTATACTCTTTCCCACTTTCGAACATTCCTGTTCTAAATAAAAACACACGTATTTCGAAATTAGGAAGGTCATACTGCCGAGTCCCAGAATAACCCGATGCCATTGCAACATCGACGATACTACATATTAAACTCTAGATGATTATTGATGAACTCTCGATTATCCGAAGCAGGTCCGGTCCCAATTACTTCAGATAATCCAGGTTCTACAGTACTTTTATAACAATTCAATAGTTTTCTTACTTCCTGTGAAATATCTTTTCAAATAGATACGAATATCTTTTGTATGCAAGCCGTCCTTTGTAGTTAAATATTTTGAAATTCCCTTTTAGAATTTCTTCTCGCAAGCATACTTCACGGTATGAGTATACTCTTCCCCACTTTCGGACATTCCTGTTCTAAACAAAAACACACCTCATTTCGAAATTTGGAAGGTGATACTGCCGAGTCTCAGAATAATCCGATGCCATTGCACCATTGACGATACTACATATTAAACTAGATGATTATTGATAAATTCTTGATTATCCGAAGTAGTTCCGGTCCCAATTACTTCGGATAATCCAGGTTCTACTGTACTTTCATAACAATGCAATAGTTTTGTTACATCCTGTTAAATTTCTTTTCAAATACATACGAATATCTTTTGTATGCAAGCCGTCCTTTCCAGACTATGGGTGTAGTTAAATATTTTGAAATTCCCTTTTAGAATTCCTTCTCGCAAGTATAATTCACGTTATGATTATACTTTTCCCCACTTTCAAACATTAATTTTCTAAACAAAAGCCCACACCATTTCGAAATTTGGAAGGTCATACTGAAGAGTCCCAGAACAATCCGATGCTATTGCACCATTGAAGATACTACATATTAAAGTAGATGATTATTGATGAATTCTCGATTATCCGAAGTAGGTCCGGTCCCAATTACTTCGGATAATCAAGGTTCTACTGTACTTTCATGACAATGCAATAGTTTTTGTTACTTCCTGTGAAATATCTTTTCAAATACATACGAATATCTTTTGTATGCAAGTCGTCCTTTTCAGACTACGAGTGCAGATAAATATTTTGAAATTTCCTTTTAGAATTCCTTCTCGTAAGCATAAATTACGGTATGAGTGTACTCTTCTCCAATTTCGAACATCTCTGTTCTAAACAAAAACACTCCCCATTTCGAAATTTGGAAGGTCATACTGCCGAGTAACAGAACAATCGAATGCTATTGCACCAATGACGATACTACATATTAAAGTAGATGATTATTGATAAATTCTCGATTATCCGAAGTAGGTTTGGTCCCAATTACTTCGGACAGTCCAGGTTCTACTGTACTTTCATAACAATTCAATAGTATTGATACTTCCTGTGAAATATCTTTTCAAATACATACGAATACATTTTGTATGTAAGCCGTCCTTTCCAGACTATGGGTGTAGTTAAATATTTTGAAATTCCTTTTAGAATTCCTTCTCGCAAGCATAATTCACGGTATGAGTGCACCCTTCTCCAATTTCGAACATCCCTGTTCTAGACAAAACATACCCTATTTCGAAATTTGGAAGATCATACTGCCGATTTCTAGAACAATCGAATGCTATTGCACCAATATTGATACTGCATATTAAACTAGATGTATATTGATGAATTCTCAATTATCCGAAGTTGTTCCGGTCCCAATTACTTCGGATAATTCATGCTCTACTGTACTTTCCTAACAATGCAATAGTTTTGTTACTTCCTGTGAAATATCTTTTCAAATACATACGAATATCTATTGTATGAAAGTCGTCCTTTCCAGACTATGGGTGTAGTTAAATATTTTGAAATTCCCTTTTAGAATTCCTTCTCGCAAGCATAATTCACGGTATGAGTATGCTCTTCTCCAATTTCGAACATGCCTGTTCTAAACCAAAATACTCTCCATTTCGAAATTTGGAAGGTCATACTGCCGATTTCCAGTACAATCGAATGCTATTACACCAATATCGATACTACATATTAAACTAGATGATTATTGATGAATTCTCGATTATCTGAAGTAGTTCCGGTCCCAATTACTTCGGATAATCCAGGTTCTACAGTAATTTTATAACAATTCAATAGTTTTGTTACTTCCTGTGAAATATCTTTTCAAATACATACGAATATCCTTCGGAAGTAGTCAAATAAGCATCACCTAATACGGGGGGCGTCGCAGTCAACGAGTTAATTATTCAGAATACTCAAGTTACTACTGTTTAAAAGAGCATGTACTACTGTTAAAATGCTAATGTTTAGAATAATTTTTCTGGGATTTATATTTCCTTAATTTAATTAAAACGCTAAAGTTAAAATAAAATTTAATGTAATTATGCATACTGTACTGAAGTTATTTAATGAATAATTAATAAAATCTTTGCCTTAAAATCAAGACCTATACGAAAAATGTAACAGAATTAGGGTTTGGAAAAACGAGGTCCACTTTTTGTTCACAAGAAATAATTACGCCCGTAATATGTACTCTTATTAAGCACAGATTACGTGCTTGTCAAGTTATAGTTTAAGTGAGTTAAAGACAAACTGAAAAGTTTTTTGATCATTGTATTTGTAAAACTATTTACGTCACTACCTAGAGATTTATTGCATATGACTTCAAAATTTTTTCATGAATTCTTCCAGTATATAGAATCTATATCAAAAAAGTGTTAGCATATAGTTAGGAAGCTGGAGTTGTAGAAATCAAGATCATATGTGTCAATTTATAAAAATCTATAATTTATGTTCTTTTTGAACATAATTTTTTAGATTTATATATTTTCAGCTTGTCTTTCAAGCGTATTGTATTTAACTACTACAGCTTAATAATATATAAGTTATTACCTAGTCATCAAACTTTTCACAACTTGTTTTATCACTTTCTTCAATATCATCGTAATTGTGTCAAAAGTACAATATGATTAAAATTCTAATGAAAAAAATGATACTAGATTATTCTTGTTAATTTTTCTGATAGCCTCCTTTGCTTTGAAAAGTGTAAATTTTTCCAAACATAATAATTTAAAACAAATTAGAGTTAATTTAGAATAGATTTTACAAATCTAAATCGATCACAAATTTATATCGAACCTCAATTAAAGACTATATATATATGTATATATATATATATATATATATATATATATATATATGTATATATATATATATATATATATATATATATATATATATATATATATATATATATATATATATAATATATATATATATATATATATATATATATATATATAATGTATGATAAAAATGAGTAGAAATTCTCATATGGTAAATATTTTATCCGAATGATATCCTTACAATATCCCGATTACATTAAAACGTCATGATCATCTATATGACAGAATATATATCAAAAACATTTACATAAAAATTCCTATTTATAAAATTGTACATACAAAATACATACATACATGTTTATAACCATGATATACCTTAATATATATTTTATATATCAAAGCAGACTAAATAAGTAAGGTTTCTATTATATGTAAAATTTTCTATAAAATAAAATTAGAAATATACTCAGAAGGAGGTTAAAAATTGTCCTCTTTCATTTATCGATATTCTGTCAGAAATTTCTTTCCCATATAGTTCTTTTAAAAAGTAAATAACCTGTCATTTATTATAAATAAGTGAACCCATGAAAAAAATATACGACTCGTTTTCTGCTATCTCAAATTTTTAAGAGCGGAACACACTGAAATAGTTTTCATGTTTTAGCCCATTTTTAAAAGAATTACTGAAAGTTCCAAATCTCTTGAAACGAAGCTATCTTTCTTCAGCCAATGGCATCAGCTAAGGCGATAACTCGCCGTTTAATATCTTCCATCCAATCACGCAGAAGAAACTTAACTTATTACTTTTGATGGTTCTCGGCTGAGAGGAGCTTGGATCTCTTTAACTTATCTATTTACTTGATCTTTTAGTATTTTATTATGCTTCGGTGAAATAAGAACCTAAAAGCTAAGCACTGTTGATTTCGGAGCGAAAAAGCTGTAGATAGATATAGTATATATAAGTATGGAATATGTGTTTGAAGAAAGGAGTACTGTAGAGCAATGAAGTAAAAATATTAAAGAATATTATTAGAACCAGCTTCATTAAATATTTATTGAATTCTGCAATGATATTTTCAATATCTTGTCCAATTCTTTTAGTTTTCAAAAATAAATAATATTCATATATAATAAATTACATAATATTTGTTTGTCACAAAGAGTTCTATATATTATGTTGTAATACTTAATACATACAGGCATGCTTAGGACTCTCACTGATAGCTGAAATATCAAAGAGATTAATAATAAAACTGTTTTTATTATGCATTAAATATCACAGAAATAATTTGTAAAGAAGTTTAAATATTCTTCACATTCATGTATCGATATTCTGTCAGAAGTTTTTTTCCCGGCTAATTCTTTAAAGAATGAGTAATCTGACAGAAATTATAAGTAATTGAACTCATGAAATGATATACGACTCGTTTATTAATACTGCTATCTCGTCTTATCTAGAGCGAAACACACTGAAATAGTTTCCGTGTTTATGTCCTTTTTCAAAAGAATTACTGAAAGCTCTAAATCTCTTGAAACGAAGCTATTTTTCTACAGTCAATGGCATCAGCTAAGGCGATAACTCGCTGTTTAATATCTTCCATCCAACCACCCAGAAGAAACTTAACTTATTATTTTTTATGGATCTCGGATGAGAAGAGCTTAGATCACTTAAATTATCTATTTACTTGATCTTTTAGTATTTTATTGCACTTCGATGGAATAAGAGACTAAAAGCTAAGCAATGTTGATTTCGGAGAGAAAAAGCTGTAGCCAGATATAGTATATATAAGTATGGAATAAGTGTTTGAAGAAAGAAGTACAGTAGAAAAAAGAAGGTATTATTAAAATCAGCTTCAACAAATATTTATTGAAATCTGCAATATATTTTCAATATCTTAACTAATTCTTATAGTTTTCAAAATAATTATACACATATACAATAAATTAAATAATAATTTTTGTCATATTATATTGTCATATTACATTTGTTATATTTTTTCAGTTCTAAATATATTGCAGTAAAATGTAATACATATATGCATGCTAAGGACTCTCACTGATAGCTGAAATATCAAAACGATTAATAATTCAATTTTTATTAAACAATAAATATCTAAGAAATAATTTGTAAAGAAGTTTAAATATTCTTCTCATTCCTCTATCAATATTCTTACAGAAATTCCGTTTCCCTGTTTGTCCTTAAAGAGTGAATAATCTGACATAAGTTATAAATAAGTGAACTCATGAAATAGTACACTTAAATAGTTTTTATGTTTTTATCCTTTTTTTAAAAGAATTACTGAAATCTCTAAATCTCTTGAAACAAAGCTATCTTTCTTCAGCCAATGGCATCAGAAAAGGCGATAAACCGCTGTTTAATATCTTCTATCCTACAGCCCGGAAGAAACTTAACTTATTATTTTTAATGGTTGTCGGCTGAGAGGAGTTTGGATCAATTTAACGTATCTATTTACTTGATCTTTTCTTAGTTTATTGCGCTTTGATGAAATAAGAACCTAGAGCTAAGCGCTGATTCCGGAAGAAAAAGCTGTAGACAGACAGAGTATATATAAGTATTGAAAATGTGTTTCAAGAAAGAAATAATGTAGAGAAAAAAGTAAAAATATTAAAGAGTCTTGTTAGAATCAGCTTCAAGAAATATTTATTGAAATCTCAAATGATATATTTAATAGCTTTTCCAATTCTTAGAGTTTTCAAAAATAAATAATATTCATATATAATAAATTACATATTTGTTTTGTCACAAAGAGTTCTATATATTATGCTGTAATACCTGATACATACAGGTATGCTTAGGATTCTCACTGATAGCTGAAATATCAAAGCGATTAATAATAAAACTGTTTTTATTATACATTAAATATCACAGAAATAATTTGTAAAGAAGTTTAAATATTCTTCTCATTCATGTATCGATATTCTGTCAGAAGTTCCTTTTCCCTGCTAGTTCTTTAAAGAGTGAATAATCAGTCAGTAATAAGTGAACTCATGAAATAGTATACGACTCGTTTATTAATACTGCTATCTCATCTGAAGTGGAACACACTGAAATAATTTCCATGTTTCTGTCCTTTTTCAAAAGAATAACTAAAAGCTCAAAATCTCTTAAAAGAAGCTATCTTTCTTCAGCCGATGGCATCAGCTAAGGCGATAACTTATCATTTAATATCTTAAAAAATAAATCTTTCTTCAGTCGATGGCATCAGCTAACGCGATAACTCGCTGTTTATGAGCTTGGATCACTTTAACTTATGTATTTACTTGATCTTTTAGTATTTTATTGCGCTTCGATGAAATAAGAACCTAAAAGCTAAGCATTGTTGATTTCGGAGAGAAAAAACTGTAGCCAGATATAGTATACATAAGTATGGAATATGTGTTTGAAGAAAGGAGTACTGTAGAGCAATGAAGTAAAAATAATAAAGAGTATTATTAGAATCAGCTTCAAGAATTATTTATTAAAATCTGCAATAATATATTTTCAATATCTTGTCCAATTCTTATAGTTTTTTTTCAAAATAGATTAATACACATATACAATAAATTACCTAATAATGTTTGTCATATTACATTTTGTTATATTTTTTTCAGTTCTAAATATACTGCAGTAAAAAATGTAATACATATATGCATGCTAAGGACTCTCACTGATTGCTGAAATATCAAATATTAATGAAATTAGAAATATTAATAATAATTAAATTTTTATTAAACAATAAATATCTAAGAAATAATTTGTAAAGAAGTTTAAATATTCGTCTCATTCCTCTATCAATATTCTTACAGAAATTCCGTTTCCCTGCTAGTCCTTAAAGAGTGAATAATCTGACATAAATTATAAATAAGTGAACTCATGAAATAGTACACTTAAATAGTTTTCATGTTTTTATCCTTTTTTTAAAAGAATTACTCAAATCTCCAAATCTCTTGAAACAAAGCTATCTTTCTTCAGCCAATGGCATCAGCAAAGGCGATATATCGCTGTTTAATATCTTCCATCCTATAGCCCGGAAGGTACTTAACTTATTATTTTTGATGGTTCTCGGCTGAGAGGAGCTTGGATCACTTTAACGTATCTATTTACTTGATCTTTTAGTATTTTATTGCACTTCGATGAAATAAGAACCTAGACATAAGCGCTGTTGATTGCGGAAGAAAAAGCTGTAGACAGAGTATATATAAGTATTGAAAATGTGTTTCAAGAAAGAAGTAATGTAGAGTAAAAAAGTAAAAATATTAAAGTGTCTTTTTAGAATCAACTTCAAGAAATATTTATTGAAATCTCAATAATATATTTAATAGCTTGTCCAATTCTTAGAGGTTTCAAAAATAAATAATATTCATATATAATAAATTACATAATATTTATTTTATCACAAATAATTCTATATATAATGCTGTAATACCGAATACATACAAGCATTCTTAGGACTCTGGCTGATAGCTGACATATCAAAAGGATTAACATTAAAATTGTTTTTATTATATATTAAATATCTCAGAAATAATTTGTAAAGAAGTTTAAATATTCTTCTCATTCATGTATCGATATTCTGTCAGAAGTTTCTTTTCACTGCTAGTTCTTTAAAGAGTGAATAATCAGTCAGTAATAAGTGAACTCATGAAATGATATACGACTCGTTTATTAATACTGCTATCTCGTCTTATCTAGAGAAAAACACACTGAAATAGTTTCCATGTTTCTGTCATTTTTTAAAAGAATTACTAAAAGCTCTAAATCTCTTGAAACGAAGCTATCTTTCTTCAGCCAATGGCATCAGCTAAGGCGATAACTTACCATTTAATATCTTCCATCCAATCACCCAGGAGAAACTTAACTTATTATATTTAATGGTTCTCAGCTGAGATGAGCTTGGATCATTTTAACGTATCTATTTACTTGATCTTTTAGTATTTTATTGCACTTCGATGAAATAAGAACCTAAAATCTAAGCACTTTTGATTTCGGAGAGAAAACGTTGTATACAGATATAGTATATATAAGTATGGAACATGTGTTTGAAGAAAGGAGTACTGTAGAGCAATGAAGTAAAAATATTAAAGAGCATTATTAGAATCAGCTTCAAGAAATATTTATTGAAATCTGAAATATTTTCAATATCTTGTACAATTTTTAAAGTTTTCCAAAATAAATAAATTTCACATATAATTCATATATCAATTGTTTTTTCAGAAAGAATTATATATATATATATTGTTTAAAGATCAAAAACGATTAACAAAACACTTGTTTTTATTGTACATTAAATAACTAAGAAATAATTTGCAAAGAAGTTTAAATATTCTTCTCATTCATGTATCGATATTCTTTCAGAAATTCGTTTTTTGCGGTAATTCTTTAAAGAGCGAATTATCTGTGAGTAATTATAAATACGTGAACTCATGAAATGATATACGACTCGTTTATTAATACTGCTATCTCGTCTTATCTAAAGTAAAACACTCTGAAAGAGTTTCCATGTTTCTGGCCTTTTTAAAAGAATTTCTGAAAGCTCTAAATCTCTTGTAAAGGAGCTATCTTCCTTTAGTCATTGGCAGTAGATAAGGCGATAGATCGCCGTTTTATAACCTACATCCAATCAGCCAGAAGGAACTTAACTTATTATTTTTGATGGTTATCGGCGGAGATGAGCTTGGATTACTTAAACGTATCTATTTATTGCGCCTTCGTGAAATAAGAAACTAAAAGCTAAGCACTGTAGATTCCGGAGAGAAAAAGTTAAGGACAGATATAATATGTATAAGTATGGCATATGTGTTTAAAGAAAGGAGTACTGTAGACACTGAAAGTGAATATATTAAAGACTATTAATAGAACCCGATTCAATAAATATTTACTGATATCTAAAAGGATATTTTCAATATCTTGTTCAATTCGTATATCTTTCAATAATAAAGAATCCTCTTATATAACAAATTACATAATATCCTACATTTACTTTTGATAGTTGTGTATCTGGGAAAACAAATTAAGCCATAAAAGTGATTTTCTATTAGTATAAGTTTGAAAATATAATGAAGTGTTATACTTTAAATAGAAAAAGAAAATAATTTTGTTAGTGAACAATGTCAATAAAATTTCCGAAATCTAGAAATTAATTCCATTTATTCTCTTCTTAAATATTTGCATTCATAAATAATTAATAAGTCCGAGTACGTAATTTTATTTTTTAAATTTAAGGGTTTTTGGAAATTATTTAAATAAATATATTGAAATCTCCTAAAATTATTTCCATTTATTTCTCTATATAAATGCTCTCTCTTTTTCTCTGTATATAATAATATGTATATACGTATATATATATATATATATATATATATATATATATATATTATATATATATATATATATATATATATATATAAATATATATATATTCATATATATATTGTATATATATATATATGTAAAACATGCATATATATATATATACATATATATATTATATATATATACATATATATATATATATATATATATGTATATATATGCCATATATGCCATACTTTATATAATATATATATATATATATATATATATATATATATATATATATATACACATGTGTATAGTAATATATCAAAATATATTATATTCAAAATACCTATGAACTATAGATATATATCTTATATAAGTATCCCATTTCTCATTCTGCCAAACTTTACTATACATTATTCTTTCTTAACTCAGCCGCATAATAACTTATTTAAAGGAGTGTTTAATAATATAAAATTTCTTTTTACTAATATCTAAACGCTTATTCTAAAATAAATGATAATTTTCTGTCCTCTGTCCACATTTTCTAGCTGTTTCAATAAAAATGGTTTACTTTTCCAATGATCTAAATTTCCTTTTTAGGCTGTTAATAACGCTGACTGAGCTGTTCGTCTCATGGGGAAACTCCGCGTTTTCTTTCACTATCTGCGATCTTTGTAATAGAAACGTGTTTTTGTGATCATTCCATGCACTGTTGTTATCGGAGAAACAGTCTTTTCTTGGTCTTTAAATAAAATGAAGTTTCACAATGGACATTGCTGCTATTCGAATGGCACGGCTGCAAGGTACCACATAATCATTCCATTACCCAGCAAGCCTGGTCAATCTATCATAATAGGGACTAATTTTCTTAAGTAAGACTAAGTGTAAATTCACATCTATATGATTAAAATCCTCTTCAGAAAACAATATTTCAGGGAGAGTTTTATTGTTTTTTCTGTATGCCTTCTGTACCTTAAAAATTGTTAACATATCCAAATTTAATGATTTAAAACAAATTATGGTTAATTTAGAACAGAAATTATGAATCTTAGTTTTAAACAGGATTAAGATTGCACCAAACTTAATGATTTTAATAAAGAATGCATGCAGTGTAAAGTAATATTTAGTTAATTAGAATAAAATATAATGGATGTAATTTCTTAAGAAAATTGTAGAAAATCTCATATAATAAATGTTTTATAAAAATTGTGTTCCATCAATGTTCACACGACGTTTAAAACATTACCATGATTATTTATAGAGTATATGTAATACAAAAATCTGTTAAACTTTAGCATATCTTAAACATTTCCCATTCTTATTTCTTCAGTTCTATTATCTTGGTCATAAAAATATCCTAATTAAAACTCTTCCAATTCATTTCCCAGAGCTATTTCTCAAACAACTTGAAATTTTCTACAGACTCTCCATATTTTTCAGTTATCTCTTGTTCGCTTTTCAATGACCTAAATTTCTTTTACTGTTAATAATGCTGACTAAGCAACTCTCTCTTGGGAATTCTTCTCAAACGTCTCGCTCCGGTGCTCAACAATTTAATCCACATATATTTCAATGACCATACTGTCTTCTGCCTTTGAAAGTGCCACTTGTCGTTCTCTAGACTGAATAATAGTTTAAGTCCCGCTACTAACTCTGGTGTGTTCTTTCTATGTAATGGCCTAAGTAATATTCTTTAATAACCTAGTCGCCTAACCTTCTAATTACTCCGTAGCCCGGGCAAGCAAAAACAATAGGGACTAAAAATTTATTGTAGCCGGTGGTTTAATTTTCGCTGGTTTACACACACAGAGAGAGATATATATATGTAATAATAAAATACTACTAAAGTAAAATCCTAACTTCAACATTTTCTGTTTTCCATTGAAAACCTGAATTCCTTATTGACAAATTCGAAAGAGCATTTTTTCATAATACTTTCGGCGAACACTTATTTCCTGCACCTTGAATTTCGAATCGCAGCTCCGTTGATACATTTTTCCCAGCATTTTAGAGGTACTATATCTTCTAGAATAAACTAGAAGTAATTAAAGACTTGATTGGTTACCGAAATAACAACATTCCTGAGGCCACACCCCTTTTAATAGTTAATAGAAGGGCAGGTACACATATTTCGTGACCTTTTTTTTGTTTAAGATCGCAATGTAAAGAATATCATATATATATTATATATATACAACATTTTTTTCACAAAGAGATCGATATATAATACTGTACTTACCTGATACATATATACGTGTTTAGGACTGCCACTGACAGTTTAAATATCAAAACGATGAACGGCTTACAATTTTATTTATGACACATAAAATATCTAAGAAATAATTTAGATATATACTGTAAAGTAGTTGAAAGATTTTCCTATTTCACGTATCGATATTCTATCAGAAATTTCTTTACCCCGTTAGTTCTTTAAAGAGTAAATAACCTGTCAGTTATCTAACATATGTGAACTCATGAAAAAATATACGACTCCTTTAATACTGCTATCTCATCTTTTGGAGAGGGGAGTAAGCTGAAATAATTTTCACGTTTTTGCCCGTTTTAAAAGAATTACTGAAAGCTATAAATCTCTTGATATGTAGCCATCTTCCCTTACACAATGTCCCATCAAAGGCGATAACTCGTCGTTTACTATCTTACATCCAATCACCAAGAAGGAACTTGACTTATTATTTTTGATGATTCTCGGCTGAGATGAGATTGGATCATTTTAAAGTATTATTTACCCGATATTTTCGTATTTTATTGCCTTTTGATCAAATAAGAACCTAAAAGCTAAGCACTGTAGATTCCGGAGAGAAAAAGTTATAGACAGATATAGTATATATAAGTATGGAACTTGTGTGTACTGTAGAGCAAAGAAAAAATATATTAAAGATTATAATTAGAATCAGCTTTAATAAATATTTATTGAAACCTTCTTTGATATTTTCAATATCTTCTCCAATTCTTATAGTTTTCAAAAATAAATAATATTCATATATAATAAATTACATAATATATGTTTTGTAACAAAGAATTTTATATATTATTCTGTAATACCTAATACATATATACATGTTTAGGACTTTCACTGATAGCTGAAATATCAAAACGATTAATAATACAATTATTTATACATTTAATTATTTTATACATTAAATATCTAAGATATAATTTGTAAAGAAGTTTAAATATTCTTCTCATTCATGTATCGATATTCTGTCAGAAATTTCTTTTCTTAGCTAGTTCTTTAAAGAGTGAATAATCTGTCAGCAATTACAACTAAGTGAACTCATGAAATGATATACGACTCGTTTATTAATACTGCTATCTCGTCTTATCTAGAGCGAAACTTACTGAAATAGTTTCCATGTTTAAGTCTTTATTAAAAAAATTACTGAAATCTCCAAATCTCTTGAAAAGAACCTATTTTTCTTTAGCCAATGGCCTCAGCTAAGGCAATAACTGGCCGTTTAATATCTTTCATCCAATCACCCAGAAGGAACTTGACTTATTAATTTTGATGATTCTCAGCTGAGATGAGCTTGGATCACTTTAACGTATCTATTGACTTGATATTTTATTATTTTATTGAACTTCTGTGAAATAAGAACCTTAAATCTAAGCACTGTAGATTCCGGAGAGAAAAAATTATAGACAGATATGGTATATATAAGTATGGAACTTGTGTTTGAAGAACGGAGTACTGTAGAGCAAAGAAGAAAGTATATTAAAGATTATAATTAGAATCTCCTTCAATAAATATTTATTGAAATCTGCTTTGATATTTTCAATATCTTCTCCAAATCTTATAGTTTTCAAAATTAAATAATATTCATATATAATAAATTACATAATATTTGTTTTGTCACAAAGAGTTCTATATAAAATGCTGTAATACCTAATACATATATATATGTTTAGGGCTGCCACTCATAGCTGAAATAGGAAAACGATTGATAATATAATTGTTTTCATTATACACTAAATATCTAAGAAATATTTTGTAAAAAAGTTTAAATATTCTTCTCATTCATGTAGCAATATTCTGTTAGAAATTCCTTTTCCCCACTAGTTCTTTAAAGAGTGAATAATCTGCCAGTAATTAAAAATAAGTGAACTCATGAAATGATATACGACTTGTTTATTAATACTACTATCTCGTCTTTTGGAAAGCAGAGCACACTGAAATAGTTTCCCTGTTTCTGTCCTTTTCAAAAGAATTACAGAAAGCTCTAAATCTTTCGAGACGAAGCTATATTCCTTTAGTCAATGTCAATAACTAAGGCGATAACTCGCCTTTTAATATCTTCCATCCAATCAGCAAGAAGGAATTTATTATTTTTGATGGTTCTCGTCTGAGAGAAGCTGAGAGCGGAACACACTGAAATAGTTGCCATGTTTCTGTCCTTTTCAAAAAATTACTGAAAGCTCCAAATCCCTTCAAACGAAGCTATATTTCTTCAGCTGAGGCGATAACTTGCCGTTTAATATCTTCCATCCAATCACCCAGAAGGAACTTAACTTATTATTTTTGATGATTCTCGGCTGAGATGAGCTTGGATCACTTTAACGTATCTATTGACTTGATATTTTATTATTTTATTGAACTTCTGTGAAATAAGAACCTAAAAGCTAAGCACTGTAGATTCCGGAGAGAAAAAGTTGTAGACAGATATAGTATATATAAGTATGGAACTTGTGTTTGAAGAAAGAAGTACTGTAGAGCAAAGAAGTAGAAATATTAAAGAGTATAATTAGAATCAGCTTTAATAAATATTTATTGAAATCTGCTTTGATATTTTCAATATCTTCTCCAATTCTTATAGTTCTCAAAAATAAATAATTTACATAATATTTGTTTTGTCACAAAGAGTTCTATATATAATGCTGTAATACCTAATACAAAAATGCAGGTTAAAACTCTGGCTGATAGCTGACATATCAAAAGGATTAACATTAAAATTGTTTTTATTATATATTAAATATCTCAGAAATAATTTGTAAAAAAGTTTAAATATTCTTCTCATTCATGTATCAATATTCTGTTAGAAATTCCTTTTTCCCACTAGTTCTTTAAAGAGTGAATAATCTGTCAGTAATTAAAAATAAGTGAACTCAAGAAATGATGACTCGTTTATTAATACTACTATCTCGTCTTTTCGAGAACGGAAGACACTGATATAGTTTCCATGTTTCTCTCATTTTTAAAAGAATTACTGAAACCTCCAAATCTCTTCAAACGAAGCTATCTTCAGCCAATGGCCTTATCTAAGGCGATAATTCGTCGCTTACTATCTTCCATCCAATCACCCAGAAAGAACTTGACTTATTATTTTTGATGGTTCTGGGTTGAGAAGAGCTTGGATCACTTTAACGTATCTATTTACTTGATATTTTCATATTTTATTAACTTTTGATCAAACACGAATTTAAAAGCTAAGCACTGTAGATTCCGGAGAGAAAAAATTATAGACAGATATAGTATATATAAGTATGGAACTTCTGTTTGAAGAACGGAGTACTGTAGAGCAATGAAGTAGAAATATTAAAGAGTATAATTAGAATCAGCTTCAATAAATATTTATTGAAATCTGCTTTGATATTTTTAATATCTTCTCCATGTCTTATAGTTTTCAAAAATAAGTAATATTTATATATAATAAATTACATAGTATTTGTTTTGTCACAAAGAGTTTTATATATAATGCTGTAATACCTCATACATGTATGCATGTTTAGGATTCTCACTGATAGCTGAAATATCAAAACGATTAATAATACACTTGTTTTATTATACATTAAATATCTAAAAAATAATTAATAGAGAAGTTTAAATAATCTTCTCGTTTATGTATCGATAATCTGACAGAAATTCCTTTTCCCCCGCTAGTTCTTTAAAGAGTGAATAATCTGTCAGTAATTATAAATAAGTGAACTCATGAAATGATATACGATTCGTTTATTAATACTGCTATCTTGTCTTTTTGAAAAAGGAACACACTGAAATAGTTTCCATGTTTCTGTCGATTTTTAAAAGAATTACTGAAAGCTCTAAATCTTTCGAGACGAAGCTATATTCCTTTAGTCAATGTCAATAACTAAGGCGATAACTCGCCTTTTAATATCTTCCATCCAATCAGCAAGAAGGAATTTATTATTTTTGATGGTTCTCGTCTGAGAGAAGCTGAGAGCGGAACACACTGAAATAGTTGCCATGTTTCTGTCCTTTTCAAAAAATTACTGAAAGCTCCAAATCCCTTCAAACGAAGCTATATTTCTTCAGCTGAGGCGATAACTTGCCGTTTAATATCTTCCATCCAATCACCCAGATAGAACTTGACTTATTATTTCTGATGGTTCTCGGCTGAGATGATCTTGGATCATTTTAAAATATCTATTTACTTGATCTTTTCGTATTTTATTGCGTTTTGATCAAATAAGAACCTAAAAACTAAGCACTGTAGATTCCGGAGAGAAAAAGTTGTAGACAGATATAGTATATATAAGTATGGAACTTGTGTTTGAAGAACGCAGTACTGTATAACAAAAAAGAAATATATTAAAGATTATAATTAGAATCAGCTTCAATAAATACTTATTGAAATCTTCTTTGATATTTTTTATATCTTCTCCAATTCTTATAGTTTCCAAAAATAAGTAATATTCATATATAATAAATTACATAATATTTGTTTTTTCATAAAGAGTTCTATAGATAATGCTGTAATACCTAATACATATATGCATGTTTAGGACTCTCGTTGATGGCTGAAATATCAAAAGTATTAATATTAAAATTGCTTTAATTATACATTAAATATCTCAGAAATAATTTGTAAAGAAATTTAACTATTCTTCTCATTCATGTATCGATATTCTGTCAGAAATTCCTTTTCCCCACTAGTAATGTGTCAGTAATTATAAATAAGTGATTTCATGAAATGATGTACAACTCGTTTATTAATACTGCTATCTCGTATTATCTAAAGCAAAACACTCTGAAATAGTTTCCATGTGTCTGTCCTTTTTTAAAAGAATTACTGAAACCTCCAAATCTCTTGCAACGAAGCCCTTTTCCCTTACTCAATGGCCTCATCTAAGGTGATAACTCGTCGTTTACCATCTTCCATCCAATCACCCAGAAAGAACTTAACGTATTATATTTGATGGTTCTCGTCTGAGATGAGTTTGGATCACTTTAACTTATCTATTTACTTGATCTTTTCGTATTTTATTGCGTTTTTATCAAATAAGAACCTAAAAGCTAAGCACTGTACAATCTGGAGTAGAAAAAGCTGTAGAAAGATATAACATATATATGTCTGGCCCATCAGGTTGAAGATGGAAATACTTTAGAGTAAGGAACTGAAAATATGGCAGAGTATTTTCAGAATCAACTTTAACATGCATTTATAGAAATCTGAAATTTCATTTTCAGTATATCATAGAATTCTTAATTTTTTTTAAAAAAAGTAATAAGGATTTAGATATTACATTACATATCTTTCAAATTTTAATTTCGATTGTCATTTGTGGAAACAAAATTTAGAAAATTATAGTAGAAGTTAAAATGTAATTTTAGCTTCCCGAGCAAGTCACTGCCTTTAAAACTATAGTCACCACCTCACAGTTAAAGAATTTTTAGTAGAGGTTATTGGATAAAATAAGTCATTTAATTCTGCTGCCATTATTTAGTACTAACTGTATGCCTATAACTGTAAATAATTTTTACGAATAATAAAATGTTAAGTTTGGAGAATTAGGTGTTAAGCATTAATTTGGTCAAATACATAACCTGGATTAGAGCTATATTGAGCTCAATGTTACATATTAAATGATACGTAAATTGTAACATGATTAATATGGGCAAAACGAATAATGCGGGTACGATAGATCGAGATTTCATTGTATATTTAAATTACTTCCTTTTACTCTCTCTAAATCACCAGAGCTATAAGAAAATAATTTCAATGTCGGAAAAAAAAGTTAAGCTCCTGATTTCGGAAAATTACTTTATGAATATTGTTTCATCATTACGTATACTTTTTCTTTCCCAGAAATTAATTAGACTGTAATTCTTGTGGGAGTTACGTCAGATTAAATTCTTGAAATTGATGCCGGCGCTTGGCAACAAAATACAACCCCATGCGTTTGCGTAATACATTTTTGCACTATTTACTTCAAATGTAACAGCTAATTCATTTCTCCAGGGAGGATTTCGTCTAGTAATTAACACAAATATGCTCTGGCGGAATAAAATGTTGATTATTGAGTTCTCGATACTGCGTGTAATTAGGCAGCGAACTGCTGTATTAGTATAACTTGCGGTTTTCAATTAACATTGGCATCCTCCTACAGATATTTAAAAGTTTTAGCAAGTAGAGGGATGGTTTATTTTATAACAAATTGTGGAATGCTATGTTATAATACGTTTTAAATTTAAATTTATGTTTTTAGAGAGTCAAATGGACTTATTTATAACGTTACAAATTTCTTCTATTTTACTTTTGATAAGGTAACATGGCGTACTGTAAGTATTTTCTGCACTTAAAATATTTTATATGCAATTTGATATAGGAAGAAACAGAATTTATAAATCAAAAGTTAGATATCTGAGGCGAAAGAGACGATACATTTTTACGTATATATTACATTACATTGAACCCAATGTACATTAAGTTATAAATTTATCAGGGAGAAATGCACACAGTTTATAACTAAAAGTTATATTAGATAAGAGGGACGAACAGCAGACAATGGCTTTTTACGTTTATATTGCATTGCAATGGGTTTACACTAGTCATAAATTTATCTTTGAGAAAAGTAGATAGTTTATAACTAAAAGTTATATTAGATAAGAGGGACGAACAGCAGACAATGGCTTTTTACGTTTATATTGCATTGTAATGGGTTTACACTAGTCATAAATTTATCAGGGAGAAAAGCACACAGTATATAACTGAAAGTTTTATTAGATATCACGAACGAAAAGCAGATACGTTTTTACGCTTATATTTCATTGCATTGGGTTTTCACTAGTCATAAACTCATCAGGCAGATAAGAAGCAGTTTATAATTGAAAGCTATAATAGATATCAGGGAAGAAAATCAGACGATACGTTTTTACATCTATATTACATTGTATTGGGTTTACATTACGTCATAAATTTATCAGGGAGAAGAGTAGATAGTTTATAACTGAGAGCCATATTAGATATCAGGTAAGAAAAGTAGACAATACATTTTTACGTTTATATTGCTTTGCATTGAGTTTACACTAGCCATAAATTTATCAGGCAGAAAAGCAGATAGTTTATAATTGAAAGCTATAATAGATATCAGGGAAGAAAATCAGACGATACGTTTTTACGTCTATATTGCATTGCAATGGGTTTACATTACGTCATAAATTTATCAGGGGGAAAAGATTACATTTGAATAGGTTTACATTACGTCATAAATTTATCAGGGAGAAAAGCAGACAGTTTATAACTGAAAGCTATGTTAGATATCAGGGATGAAAAGAAGACAATACCTTTTTACGTCTATATGACATTTGAATAGGTTTACATTACGTCAAAAATTTATCAGGGATAAAAGAAGATACTTTATAACGGAAAGTCATATAAGATATCAAGGAAGAAAAGCAGACAATACCTTTTTACGTCTATATGACATTTGAATAGGTTTACATTACGTCAAAAATTTTATCAGTAGGCCATATATTTATATGGCCTACTGATGTTTCGTATTTTTGTAGTACATCGAAGTATTGTTGTATGCATAAAGCACTGTATTTAATTTACAGACGAACTGCAGATTTTATACCTTATATTACTCGTGAATAATGTAACCTTCTGAAATTAAAAGTACTGTTACCATCAATTTAGTAGCTCCAGAGATTACCCCCTTCGTAAAACAAGTATTTTTCCTGTAATTTTAGGATATATTTCTAAATTTAAATTTATTATTTTTAGTTACTGTATATAGTAAAACTATGTCCTAAAATACAATTTTTATACGATACCATGTACTGTTTTATATCAGTAAACATGAAATCTCTGTAACAAAGCAAATTCCTCATTAAAATTTATATTACTCATTTCTTGTTCAAAAGTGGCTAAATGACAAATTAATAAGGAACAGCATCACCCACGTCCATTTCAAAATAGTTCGAAAATGATGAAATCAAATTAAATAGAACTTGTATTTCTCTTGCAACAAATACTTCCTTCAAATTTAAAGAAACTCGAAGCAATTTGAAGAGAAAATTTTCTTCTTCAGCAACGAGATTGTTTGCTAAGGATGGTTGAGATCTTTGAACTTCTTAACAGTAATATTTTTGTTCTAAGTTTGAACTCTCTACCGGAAGTTTACTACGCCACTAGCTTGCGCGCTCTATTTTTAATTCTTTATGCGAAATAAAGGAAATATTGTGACAACAAAATTTTCGTGTTTATATTTCATCAGATTTATCTATTTTTACCATATCTAAATTAATTTTCACAAGTTTACTTTTATTTTGAAACTGTTAATATTCATTTCGACCTTTCTTGAGCTTAGTTTGACTAATTCTGTTTTGACGTCTGTACGTACCTAGCACAAATGCACAAATGTAACTAGCATATTTGTTCGTTTTTACTTGCATATTTGAAAAACGATTAAATATAGAAGGTTTCCATTTTTTTTATTACTGACTGTTGTAACATCTGTTTGTGCAATCCGTTTTTCTATTGCTGTAGTATGTTTATATAACGAGAAATTTCAATATAAAGTATATTAGCGCTTCCGGAACTAAATTTTGTATTTATGACTCTTATAGCATCTCTTTGTTGCACTCCAGCATTTGATTACAATCGGATCTTTATATAACTACATATTTTAATATAAAGTATATTAGCGCTTCCGGAACTAAATTTGTATTTATGGCTGTTTTAACATCTCTTTGTGTACGCCGGCATTTGATTATAATCGGTTTTTATATAACGAGAAATTTCAATATAAAGTATATTAGCGCTTCCGGAACTAAATTTTGTATTTATGACTGTTATAACATCAACTTTCTCCAGTGTTATTGCCGAGTTTAATGTCATTTCTTGTTATCCTTTGTGTTTGCTAGCACTAGATTTTAAAATGGACGACTCGCTGCTGAATAAACTACATAATAAAAAAATGCAGTTTACCTTTTGAGAAATGAAATTGCAATTTATAATAACAAGCTAACGGATATAATTAATTCTTTCATTATCCTCTTCGTATCTGATTCTAAAATTTGCTTCATAATTTATTGAATTTTTTCACATGATTCATTAAAAATAGTAATTGTGTACTACACTCATGTATATAAATTAAGGATAATTCAGAATCACACAGAAATTGAGCTCTAAAATAAAAATTTCACCTGTAGAATTATCACACACATCTTGAAGAAGAATATGCAAATTGCAGGAAACCACCAGATGGCGCGGATAGTACGTCACAATGACGGGAGTGTATGAAAGGGGTATATAAGGAATGGTAGCAAAGAAGTAAAATTGTTCACAAGCGCTTTAAAAGCCTTTCAGTGCAATAACCGCATAGTTATGGCACAAAGGAAGCATTTGGATGATTTTTTACGTGGTAGAATTATCGGACGACTGGAATGTTGACGTACCCAGCTGGAAGTATCCGAGGAACTTGGAATCGCCCAGAGTGTCATCTCCAGGCTTTGGCAACGATTCAAACATGATGGTAATGTGAGTAGATGTTACAGCACAGGTCGCCCCCGAGTTACTACGCCGAATGATGACCAGTATTTGGCAGTTACTGCCAAAAGAAACAGACGGAGCACAGCATCAGATCTGTCTCGTCAGCTCTCTTCAGCTACCGGTACGACAGTTTCAAGGCAGACCGTGTACAGACGCTTAGGGAACATTGGTCTATATGCTCGTAGGCCTGTCAGATGTGTTCCCTTACCGCAACTCACTGTCGCCTGCGATTATGCTGGGCTAGAGAGCATGCATTGTGGACACCGCAACAGTGGTCTTGTGTGATGTTTTCCGACGAGTCCAGGTTCAGTTTACATTCTGATTCTCGCCGGACTTTTATATGGAGAGCGCCAGGTACCCGTTATCACCAAGAGAACACCATTGAACGACACCGTTACGGTGGTGCAGGATGGCTCGTTTGGGGAGGAATTATTCTTGGTTCCAGAACTGACCTGCATGTTCAGAGTGTAACGATGACAGGCCACATCTATCTGGATGTCATTCTGGAACAACATGTACGTTTGTTTCGGGGCGCCATGGGTCCTGAATTTCTGTATATGGATGACAACGCCCGACCTCGACGTGCAAACATTGTAGACGAATGCCTTCAATTGGAGGATATCACCCGTATGGATTGGCATGTGTGGGACATGCTTGGCCGACGAATTTCAACACGTCAACCCCCTCCCAACTGTCTATCGGAACTTCGGAGGGCATTGCTTGATGAGTGGTGTAATTTTCCCCAAGATCAGATTGATAATCTGATACTCAGCATGCGTAGGCGTTGTAACGCTTGTATTGCATCGTCCGGGAGACATACTCCGTATTAACCATCATACTAACCATGTTATACTGTTTTCTGTAAATAGGTTCTTTTTTGAAATTTGCTCCAGGGAGTAAAAATCGCAATTTTTATTAATTATGTCAAACATATAGCATCTTTTTTGCTCTTTACCTTTTGTTTAATAAATAGACTTTACAAATAAATCAAATTTGTTTTGCTTTTGTCTCTTTCATTGCCTGAACTTCATTATCCTTAATTTATGGACATGAGTGTAAATAAAAAGGAGCAAAATACATGAGAGTATGGTTTGCACTCTTGCCATGTGATTTCTGACGACAATCCCTGCAAAATGAAGGATTGAAATCATTGCTCCTGTAAACTGGTTTTTCTGATAATCAAGTAAAATCCAGTTTTACATGGTAAAACGTAGGTAATTTTACAGGTACATGTGAAAGAAGCTTTGGATAGAAACCTTATAGAATGAATACTGCCCTTCAGGGGGATAATGTTTACCCTGAAGGGCAGTATTCATTCTATCAATTATCCCTTCTAAAAATTATCCCTTCAGTATTTCTAAAGTTAAAGTAAATGGCACAGAAGAGAATACTATAAACACTATCAAATGTATTGCAGGAAACATTTTCCTCTACGTTTCTGTTGAAATTAAAATTAGTTACATATGGAAACTAACGAATTAATAGTAGCTTTCATTTCTAATGTATCATATAAAGTAAGGGAATGTAAAACTTCTGACGTTGAATGTGTCGTATTTTTTATTGCTTTTGTATTCTAAACTTTTTATATGGTAACTCGAAGCTCATATTGTTCGTAACGTAATTTTGTTATAAAATACGAATGAAATATAAATAAAACTTTTTTACGATAAAACTCTTTTCTGATACCAGTTTATTTTCCGAGAATCGGAAATCGGAATACGTAGAAAATTAAAATCTTCTAGAATAAGGAATCTAGATTTCAAATCTGGAGATGGATTTTTGAGTGAAATTGCAGGATGTAACTTCGTTTAAAAGAAGATATTCGACATTTTTTTATTGTAAACATTCTTTCGATCCAATTCAATAAGGGTAGATTTTTAGAATCTAGGGCGCAGGGTTGTCTTGAGAATATGCCTACAAACAAAATATTTCGGAACTAAATTCGTTGATAGTAAATCTCCTAAACACAAGGATGCTTAATTGGATGAGTATAAACTAAGTCCGTTGTGTATTGATATCTTGCATAGCATTAATATCAAATGATAGTTTATAAAAAATTGTTTATTATCACTTGTCTCAAACTTTTAGACACAAGTTGTTTCTATGTACATCTTTAAGCATCTAGCATGATATAAGCAACTAGCATATTGAAGTGTTTAAATGAAATTTAAAACATCTGTATCCATTGGAAATGGATAAGCTTATGGACTTAATGGATAAGCTGATGGTGGATTTTAATGAAATTAAAATTCGAAAAACATAAAAAAATGTACAGATTTTATCTTAATCGAAAGCATTTAAATTCAAATTAATGAAGCATTTTTTACTTTTCTTTATATTAAACTGATGTCATACTGCATACCTGGAAGGTCTTTTCCCTCCGGTTAAGAAATCACTCCAGGTAAAGATTACTTAGTGACGTCAAACCTCCACACCAGTTGAGATAATTCTTCTAATCCACTTCACCGGGCGGTATGTTAAACTTCCGATAGCACGTGGCTGTTATGTAGATTAGCAAGTGAAGACTGTATTTAAGCCATGTAAATACAAGCCTTGATGCTCTTTCGTGGCCGCCCTGTAGGGGATGTCCGTTCTGTAAACCGTTTTATTTGTAGGTAGCAAGTTGCTACCAAGTAGTGTACAGTTCTTAATGTTTCTTTTATAGTAATGTTATTTTTAATAAACGAGTCAGCCTCTGGCATTTCGAGTGTTTTTCTTCGAGAGAACTTCACATCTACTGCATACCTGCTATTGATATGGCGTAGTTTTCTTACATAAACAAGCAAATTTACATTGATTAAGAAACTCTCGGGAAGTTTGTAAAGTTTCCAACATTCTGAATTAACCAACTTCTAATTATCAAGTTAGACTGATTGACATCTGATCTTAGTGTCCTCGCCAACATGGTGATAAGTCTCTAATCATGGTAGCGCAACATTTTCTCCTGATCTCGCCCTGTCCAAAGAAATCTGTATCTATATTTTGAGTTAAATTATATTGGTTTTAAGCTATCCTTGTGCGATCTTTAACTTATATATATTATGCTCTTAATGCTTAAATTAGATATATTGATCCATGAATGGTTTACTAAAGCAACTTTTTAATAATTTAGAGCTATTTGCTTTGTAAAATGTTGAGAGATTAATTGCCAGTAAATATAAATGCCCAGCTTATAAGTGATTTGTTTAACTAAGTAAGGGTATGCTACAATAGTGCCAAAATAGCAAGGAATGCAATATTTGGCTGGAATATCTTTGTGTTTTAGTAAACATTGCTAATAATTTCTCTAAATTTTCTAAGGGACACCCTAATTTGAAGTATTACTGGACTGTATCTAGACCCTCAACGTGCCCTATGGATTTCAAGGTAAGCTGGACTAACCCTTAAAAATATTTAATTCAAAATCTTCCTTTAATCTAATATACTTATCATCGTACTCAAATACAAAGATAAATATGATTATTTTGCACAAAATTGAGAACATTTAAAATTTAAGTAGATAAAATAAACGAGATTGAACCCAGCCTTTCCTCCTCAATATCCACTATAACATACAAGTCGACTGTAAATTACGGGCGGTAAAATCAAACATTTGACATAATATATAACAATATATTGTGTCAAATGTATATTGTATATATTTAAAAATAAATCACGGTATAACAGCGCTATATGAGCATTGTTATATGGTGTCTGGAGTCTGCTTTTTCCTGCTTTGAGTAGGGTGAAAAATGAATCTCGCTCACGATATTGGAGCTAAATTGGTTCTATTTCCGAGAAAGTCTCTTTGTTGCAATATATCAAATTTCTAGAAGTACTACAAATTTTAGTCTGTTGAATATCTATTATATTAAGCCCTATGACAAAATATATATTTTCATGATATATATATATATATATATAATGTATATATATATGTATATATATATACATATATATAGCCATATATATATGCATATATATATACATATCTACATATCTACATATATATATATATATATATATATGTATACATATATATATACATACATATATATATATATATATATATTTATATATATATGTATATATATATATATATATATATATATATTTATATATATATATATATATATATATTATATATATATTATATATATATATATATATATATATATTATATATATATATATATATATATATATATATATATTGAGACCACAACATATATTCTTGCACACAAGTGGTCATATATCTACATAAATGTGTATCTATCTATCTATCTAAATGTTTGAGTGAGTATGTTTGTTTATAGTTCTAAAAAACAACGCTTAAAAACACAAGACCAATTCATATATCAAGGAAGAAGATCGGCTTTTAAACTTTGAAAATTAAAATTTTTTTTTATTATTTCACCTGATAAAGTGAAACTTTGTGAATGGTATTTTTTTGTTTGCTGTTTAAAAACGAAGTCGAGTTAGGATCAAGTTTATGGTTAGAAATATATAAATATATAATAGGGAATATGTGGATACTGCATTTGAGCTTCATATGTATATACTTTTAGATTTATATTTGTTTCTGATAAATATTATTTTAAAGTTATGGGAAGCATTACTTTAAAACTAATAAATATAGTATTTAAAAATCTTTAATAATTTTTGTACCTGGTAATTTTTATAATCTCTACCTATTTTAAAATGAGTGCATTTAATATTTTTTTAAACATTATCATACACTTTTTTTAATTTTTACATACATTAAGCCGAAATGTTTTCATACAAATTGTAATACATACATCATAAATAGGTCATAAACAAGTTTAAACATTTAACTTTTCATGAACAATAATTTTTATTAAGAATGTGTGCTAAGTGCTTTTATATAAAAATGGGAATAGGAAAAATAAATTATTCTCTATATAAAATTTTCTGCTACGATCTTATTTTTCTTATTATACAATTTGATTAATGAATTTTATATTGTTAATCTTTAAAAACTGCTTGATTTATAAACATAGAAAAACAGTAACCAATGTTTGTATATAGTTGAAATATCGTTATTATATAGAATTTCAAAGGGGTTTAATTTAAAAGGTAGCCAATATTTGAATATAGTTAAAATATTATTATGCTAAAGAATTTTAATCACCCCTTTAATATCTTTTATACACATGGCACTTTTTTCTTTCCTTTTATGCATTTTAATAATTCAGAAAATATTTCAAAACATTTAAGTAATATTTACGTATCATTTATATTTATGACCACTTTTTATTTCTGTCTATTTACCTACCTCTCTAATATGATTCCTTCATTCTCTTAAGGAAATAAAATGAAATGGTGAAAAAATAATTTTCAATACTAGAAAGTCAAGCTCTCAATAACAATTTTCTCTCGATGGTTATTGAAATTATTAAATTAAAGACTTTTGGCGATAATCCAGCTTCATTTTCTTCTCTTTTTTAATTAACATCCGGGTTGTGTGTACACAAATTAAAAATGAAAATGAGTTTCGAATTTTTTGTGGTATTTACTTCTTTATTTTCTTTAAGAGGACAGTGATCCTAAAAGTCTCCATTGAGACTGATAATTGTTATCATCAGAGGGAATTATTCTACAAATGTATCTTAAAGAAGTTATTTAGTTAAAATATATAATAATTTTAAATTCTAAGCTTTTTTTTAACCAAATACTTAATTAAAAAAATTAAATGCTTTTTGCACCACAATTTAGGAAGTTTCTTTTTATCCTGCATCATAATACCTCAAATAATTTAACTTAAAAATTAGGTATCTATTTTATAATCAAAAGGAAATTACTTTTATTATAACTTCTTTATTTCAAGGTAAATATTTACTTCAATAACAACTTGTTTAAAACAGTACACATTTCAGAATCCAAGCAATTTTATAAAGCAAATGGAAGCATTTGGGGAGGCCCCATGACAGATGGAAGTTAAGTTTTCTGTACATTTTTTTTTTTCATTTCAAGGTCAATATTTACTTTAGTAACAACTCTATTAAACCAGTATAAATTTCAGAATCCAAGCAGTTTTATGAAGCAAATGGAAGCATTTGGGGAGGCCCCAAGACAGATGGAAGTTAAGTTTTCTGAAAATTTTTTTTCATTTAAAGGTCAATATTTACTTCAATAACAACTCTATTAAAACAGTACACATTTCAGAATCCAAGCAGTTTTATAAAGCAAATGGAAGCATTTGGGGAGGCCCCAAGACAGATGGAAGTTAAGTTTTCTGTACAATTTTTTCATTTAAAGCTCAATATTTACGTCAATAACAACTTTATTAAAACAGTACACATTTCTGAATCCAACCAATTTTATAAAGCAAATGGAAGCATTTGGGTAGGCCCCATGGCAGATGAATGTTAAGTTTTCTGAATATTTTTTTTTCATTTAAAGGTAAATTTTTACCTGAATTACAACTTGTTATATCTTTAGAGCCAAGTAAAAATTATAAATTTTTCCGAGTTCTAAAAAAAAACACATATTTTAAAATACTAATAAATTTATAAGCCAAATGGAAGCATTAGGGAAGGTCCCATGATAGATGGAAATTCCTTTGTAATATTTTTTTTTATTTCAAAAGTCAATATTGACAACCTGAATTACAACTTGTTATATATTTTAGGACCAATTCAGAGTTATAAATGTACACGGAATCTTAAATAGTACGTATTTTTAATATAAGAGTTTTTATTCCAAGTGTAGAACATTTCAACTTTTCTAGAGAAACACGTCGAGGAAAAAAAGTCTCCATAATACGCTAAAGGTTTATTGAGTCAGTGGCCAAAGTGTTCTATGATTTTTTACTACACCCTTAGTCGACTAGAATTGAATGCGGGAAACCCACCATCGTTATTGTTTCTTTACCTCCGGTTATAAATAGATATATAAATAGATTTTAATTATTAATACACATAAAACTCGTCAAGTCTCGAAAATCATCCCATAAGAAATAATGGATTCTAAAAGTACAAATAAAAATATTCTTTGAGAGACTTATTTATATTTTTTTACAAAAGTCATCCAAGATATTTAAGTGGTGCAATTAGAGATACATCTGTTATCGTAAACGAAATACTTCGAAATAGAGATTTACAAAGCCAAGGAAATATATCAAAGTATGTGCCTCAAGGAGGTAGGGGTACATCCCTCAATAAATTTTAGTCAAAGAGGGGTGCAGTTCCTATACAATCGACCTGACCCTCCAACCGCAAAACTCCATGGGGGAAAGCACTGGCAAAAATTTACACTACATCCATTTTCGGAAAGTGTTTGTAGGTCGAAAATTGTACATGGCAACCGCTTTGAAGACATCATCGGTTTTGCGGAATTGTACAGGCGAACCGCTTAGAGGGTTAAACAAAACATATGACACAAGGAATTGTCTGTGTAATTAAAAATTGGGAAAATATCATTTGGTGAAAAATGGCATTTCAAGTTATTCTGGTATCTCACCTATAATACAAGATAAACTCAGTAAGTCATATTATAAAAAAAGAATAATTAAGTACTATTTTTATAATCAATGTATTTTTAACATTATTGGTATAAATACTAAAAATATAACTTCACTCCATCGTTCCTTTAAATACATTAATTAAAGTACGTGAATATGTTTAAAATATGGTGGTTGAAATTTAGTTGCAAATTTGATATTTTTAACTTATTAAATTGGGAAATGTAACTAAAAGTAGTAAGCATAAAAAGTTATGGATAATTTATATTAATGAATAAAACTAATGTTACAAAATACAATGAAGTTGATGATATTTTTCGTTTGATTGCCATATATCTATAAAATTAAACTGCTTGTTACTTTACACCATGTATAATAAAAGATTTTTGATCGATATTTTGTCCCAAGTCAATATTTGTATTAAGCTCCATTTTGAATTTAAAATACAAAAGCGTAATATTTTACCATTTTTTTACATAAATGTTAGTTTAATCATCAGTTCAATATAATTTTCCCCAATTTGAAGAAAAGTAGAAACACCATGTATAACAGAAAAATTTCTCAGAAATAAAAATTTCAAATTCTAAAAATGATACTTCTTTGAAACAGCAGTGCCCTCTGGAATGATCCGTTTTTAGGTATTTTCAGGTTTCAGGCACCTGAGTGAACTTCCTGTTATAACTGGTAGTCTTATCTTGATTTTATCTTGTAAACTTTTACCAGGTTGCACTAAATTAACACAGACCATGATGGATCTTTACAGATCAGCAGCTACCTTATAACTGCTTCGGCTTGCTGTTGGGATGGTTAATCTTCCAGCAGCATTGCATGTATTCAAACTCAGTCATTGCATGACTCAGCCTTTCATCCCTTCAGTGGGTAGAGAAATTGAGGACCAAGTATGCTTGGGAACTAAACACTAGTGGTTCCGCTTAAGATTGACCACCTAACCGGAACTTCGCACCCCAGGGCCTTTGGTCACGCAAATGGAGATTGGCACCATAAGCCTTGGCCCCCTAGGGGCTGTTGCGCATTTTTTGAATATATATATATATATATATATATATATATATATATATATATATATATATATATATATATATATATATATATATATATATATATATATATATATATATATATATACATATATATATATATATATATATATATATATATATATATATATATATACATATATATATATATATATATATATATATATATATATATATATATATATATATATATATATATATATATATATATATATATATATATATATATATATATATATATATATATATATATATATATATATATATATATATATATATATATATATATATATATATATATATATATATATATATATATATATATATATATATATATATACATTTACAATTTAACTTGACATTTTCCGTGTATCTGTATTTTATTATCAATAGAATCAATGAATATCATTCAGATGTTTAATCATTTTAGTGCTACTGAAAGAGTAAACAGTTCTAGTTTTATTCTATTTCTACTGTTATTCAAATTTTCCGAAATTTTTTAACATGTAAAAAATTTTTTTGTATTTTTAATTTCTTCTATATAGTAATGTTTTGCGATAGCTTTAATTTAAGTTTAATTTAAGTTTAGGGTATTCTCTTGAGTCTAAATTAAGTTATTCTGATGTTTGCACTATAACAGAAAAATCTTTTTTAAATTTCTTTAGATTAATTTTTTTCATTACAATTAGTAAGACTATCTATTTAAGAATTTACTAAAAACGTTGAATCAGGTATTAAATATCCCATTAAAGATTATTTAATGTTATTAATTTTTGTAAGGCATTTGGTCTGTTGAAACAGATGCATATTCTAAATCCACCTGTATATCTTTGAATTGGGTATTTAATATGCTGATTTAGAAAAGTGTAATTAATTCCTTAGAGATGTTATTAAAAGAACGACTGTTATAAAAATCCCTATTTGATTTCCTTTAACTAATAAATTGTTCGTTCTTGAATAAGATTTTCTTCAATATATAACAATAGAGACACTTAAAATAAACTCTGTTATAAAAGGTTATTTTTATGCCTAAAAAGTAACGAATTTGTACCATAGCAAAAAATAGTGTTTCCATGGGAAGATTTAGAATTTTTTGCTACGACACAAAAACTGGTTCACTAAACGGAACACATCCAAGAATTTTATTTATGTCCTAAAACGCCGTTTTCCACAAACTTGTTATCGTTCATTATAAATGGCTTGTTCAGAGGATCATAGAGACATAGTTTGCTCATGAATTTCCTTTGTTTAAATTGCACTCCTTTAAAACCCTGTTGCTTCAGAGTGATTAACATCATTTTGCACTGGAAGGGACAAATGTTTTCCAATTTATAGTTGAAAAATATTCTATGGGATATATTAAAGGGATATATTAAATAAGAAATGATTTAAATGTATGCTTTCAATAATTGTAAATTGTTATAAATATTTCAGTCTTTAACGTCAGATTTACTTATAGTATAATAAAAGACTCCTTAAATTAACTCTATTAGAAAAATTTATTGTTTAAACTCCAAATTATTGTTTTCGTTCCGAAATAAAAATAGTGTTTTCCATAGAGTGCTTTAGATTTTTTTTTCTTAAGAAAAAATAAGAAAAATATCTTTTGCTAAAAGGAACACACCCAAGAATATTACTTATGTATTGACACCCCATTAAGATTTCATAACCGTGTCACCATACATAATATATATCTTGTTTAGAATATAATGGTGAAATTACAGTTTACACTGAAGTTTCTTCTGCTTGCATTGTACTCCTTTTCTATCGTTCTGCTTTCACAATGATTAACGATTATTTTGACTGGAAGTAATAACCATTTTCAAATTTCTATTTCAAGGTAATCTGAGGATAAAATGGAGATTATGAACTAGTTATTGTTTTTATTCTGACACTTTAAGAATTGTAAATTTTTAGCAATTTTTTGTTCTTTAATATACGATGTTTTACCTGCATAACAATGAACTTTACCATTAATCTTATTAGACAAATTAATCATCACTAAATTTTTGTACTCTAGTTTTCCAAAATAAATTTTAGTTACTTTTTCTACAAAACTACAACAACAACAGAAATTGCTAAACAGAACACACCCAAGAATCTTATTTATGTCCTGATATCCCATTAAGAATTCATAACCATGTCATCATGGTTTATAAATAACTTGTTTAGAATATCATGGTGAAACTACAGTTTGCACTCAAGTTTCGTTTTAATACACTCCTTTACTGTCGTTTTGCTCTCAGAATGATTAACGACATTTTAGACTGGAAATAATATACATTTTCAAATTTCCATTTGAAAGGAAATCTGAAGATAAAATAGAGATTATGAAATAGTTATTCTTTTTATTCTAACCTTAAAAATATGTAATTGTTAGCAATTTGTCTTTCTGTAATATGCGATTTTCTTAACTGAATATAAACTGAAGACTTACAATTAAACCTACTAGAAAAACTAATCATCACTACTCATAAGGAACATTTTTGGATTCTAGTAAAAATGGAGATTTTCATAGTAAGTTTTAGGTACTTTTCCTAGAAATTTTTCTTTTGCTAAACAGAACACAACGATTAATCTTATTCATGTCCTGACACCCCATAAAGAATTAATAACCGTGTCATCATTCATTATAAATGGCTTGTTTAGAATATGGTGAAACCACAGCTTGCACTCAAGTTTCTTTTGCTTTCTATGCACTCCTTTACTACCTTTCTGCACTCAGATTGATTAACGACCTTTTCGACTGAAAGTAATAAACATTTTCAAATTTTCATTTCAAATGTAATCAAAGGAAAAATAGAGATAATGAATTAGTTATTGTTTTTATTCTAACACTTTAAGAATTGTAAATTGTTAAAAATGTTTTGTTTTTTAATATAGGATGTTTTAACTGTATAACAAGTGGCTTGCAATTAATCCTATTAGACCAATTGTTAATCACTACATTTTGTACTCCCGTAAAAATTTACTATTTTTTGTACTCTAGTTTTCCATAATAAGTTCTAGTTACTTTAAATACCAAAATAAAAAATTGCTAAACAGAACACACAATAATCTTATTTATGTCGTGGCACTTCATTAAGAATTCATACCCATGTTATCATTCATTATAAATGACTTGTTTAGAATATTTTGAAACCGCAGTTTGGACTCAAGTTTCTTTTGTTTAGAAATTGTTTGCTATGAACTCCTTTACTGTCGGTTTGCTTTTAGTAAGATTAACAACATTTTCGATTGGAAGTAATACATATTTTCAAATTTTCACTTGAAAAGTAATCAAAGGCTAAAACGGAGATTATGAAATAGTTATTGTTTTTATTCTAACCCTTTAAGAATTGTAAATTATTACCAATATTTTTCTCTTTAATATGCAATTTTTAAACTGTATAATAGATTTAGAATTCCTATCAGAAAAATTAATCATCACTACTTATAAGGAACGTTTACTTGCTCTAGTAAAAAATGGAGTCTTCCATAATAAGTTTTAGATACTGTTCCTACACACACACACATACAAAAAACCTTTTTTTTTTTTTGCTAAGCAGAACACACCCAAAAATCTTACACACATACAAAAAACCTTTTTTTTTTTTTGCTAAGCAGAACACACCCAAAAATCTTGTTTATGTCCTGACACCACATTAAGAATTCATAATCATGCCATCATTCATTATAAATGGCTTGTTTAATATCAGGGTGAAACTACAGTTTGCACTCAAATTCCTTTTGCTTGCTATGAACTCCTTTACTATCGTTCTGCTTTCAGAATGATTAACGACATTTCCGTCTGGAAGAAATATGCATTTTCAAATTTCCATTTGAAAGGTAATCTGACGATAAAATGGAGATTATTAAATAGTTATTGTTTTTAATCTAACCCTTCAAGAATTGTAAATTGTCAGCAATTTTTCATTCTGCTCAAATTTATTAACTGTATAACAAAAGACTTACAATAATCCTATTAAAAAAATTAATCGTCACTACTCATAAGGAAAGTTTTTGTACTCTAATAAAAAATGGAGTTTTCTTTAGTAAGTTTTAGGTACTTAAAAAATTACTAATCAGAATACACGTAATAATTTTATTTATGTCCTGACACGCCATTCAGAATTCTTAACCTTGTCATCATTCATTATAAATGGCTTGTTTAGAATATCATGGTGAAACTACAGTTTGCACTCAAGTTTCTTTTGCTTGCTATGCACTCCTTAACTATCGTTCTGCTTTCAGAATGATTAATTGAATTTTCAACTAGAAGTGATAAACTTTTTAAAATTTCTATTTTAAAGGTAATCTGATGATAAAATGAAAATTATGAAATAGTTAATGTTATAATTCTAACCCTTCAACAGTTATAAATTGTTAGAAATTTTTCGTTCTGTAATATGCGATTTTCGTAAGTGTAAACGAATAGACTTACAATTAATCTTATCGGAAGAATTAATCGCCACTACTTATAAATAATGATTTCGTACCTTAGTAAAAAAAGGTGTTTCCCAAAGTAAGTTTTGGACATCTTTCCTTAGATAAAAAAAATTTAGCAGAGCACACTTAAAAATCATTTTTATGTCCTGACAAGCCATTAACTCATAAACCTGTTATCATTCATTATAAATAGCTTGTTCAGAATATCACGGTGACAAATAATTTCTCCTAAAATTTCCAAAGTTCTTTCAGAAGGACATTTCAACTGGACATTAACGACACTTTCAACTGGAAGAATAAAAATTTTCAGATTTCAATTTGAAAGCTAATTTGAGGATTAAATAGAGATTATTAAATAGTTATTTTTTTATTCTATCCCTTCAACAACTGTAAATTGTTAACAGTTTTATTGTCTTTAACACGTAATTTTCTTAATTATATTACAAGAGATTTACAATTGTTACAAATATTAGAAGAATTAATCGTCAGCACTCAATAATGTTTTCTTACGCTAGTATAAAATGTTGCTTTCCATAGTAAGTCTTAAATTTTTTTCCTATGTTCTGACACGCCATTAAGCATTCCCAACCTTTTCATTAAAGATGACTCTTCATTATACATAGCTTATTCAGACATGGGAACACAGTTTGTCCTCGGGTTCCTTCTAATTATTATAAATTTCTATACAATGGTTCTGCTTTCAGAATGATTAACAACTTTTTCTACTGAAAGTAATATATATTTTTGAATTTCCGTTTGCAAGGTGATCTGAGGATAAAATGGACATTATGAATTAATTATTTTTTGTTATTCTACCCGTAAAGAATTGTAAATTGTTAAAAAATTTTCTTTTTAATAAGCGATTTTCTTTATTGTATAACAAGGACGTAGAACTAATTCTGTTAAAATAATTAATAAAATCCCCACTCAACAAAAATCGTTTTCGAACCTTAGTAAAAAATGGTGTTTTTCCTAGTAAGTTTTAGGTTTTTTCCAGCGAAAAAAAAAATCCTTTCATTCTAAATGGAACACACACAAGTACCTTATTTATATCCTGACACGCCATTAAGAATTCATAACCGTGTCATCATTCATTGTAAAAGGCTTATTCAGGCAATCATGGTGACACAGTTTGTCCTCGAGTTCCTTCTAATTATTATACACTCATTTACTATCGTACTGCATTCAGAATGATTAACAACATTTTTTGCTGAAAATAATATTTTTAAATTTCCATTTGAAAGATGATCTGAGGATTAAATACTTATTCTGAATTAATAATTTTTTTTATTCTACTCCGTCAATAATTGTAAATTGTCAAATTGTTTTGATAAGCGATTTTCTATATTGTATAACAAGAGACGTAGAACTAATTCGATTAGAATAATTAATACAGTCCCCACTAAACACAAAAAGAAAACATTTTACAACCTTAGTAAAAAATAGTGTTTTTCATAGTAAATTTTAGATTTTTCCCAACGAAACAAAAACCTTTTTCGCTAAACAGAACACACCCAAGAATCTTATTTATCTTCTGACACACAATTAAAAATTCATAACCGTGTCATTATTCATTGTAAATACCTTGTTCAGGCGATCATGGTGACACAGTTTGTCCTCGAGTTCTTTCTAATTATTATGCATTTCTTATACTATCGTTCTGCTTTTAGAATGATTAACAACCTTTACGGCTGGAAGAAATAAATATTTTCAGATTTCCATTTTGCAAGGTAATCTGAGGAAAAAATGGAGATTATGAATTAGTTAATTTTTTATTCTACCCTGTCAAGAATTGTAAATTGTTAAAATCATTTTTGTTTTTAATATGAGATTTTCTTTATTGTATGAAAGTTATTCTAATATAAGAGTTAGAACTAATTATATTAGAATAATTAATACAGTCACCATTAAACAAAAAGTTTTTCGAACCTTAGTAAAAAGTGTTTTTATAGTAAATTTTATATTTTTATCAACGAAAAAGGAAAAACCTTTTTAGCTAAACGGAACACACCCAAGATTCTTAATTAGCTCCTGACACACCATTAAGAATTCATAACCGTGTCATCAATTATTGCAAAAGGCTTATTCAGGCGATCATGGTGACACAGTTTCTCTTCGAGTTCCTTCTAATTATTATACACTCCTTTACTGTCGTTCTGCGTTCAGAATGATTAACAACATTTTTTACTGGAAATAATAAATATTTTCAAATTTCCATCGCAGAGTGATCTGAGGATAAAATGGAGATAATCTCCATTTTATCCTCATATTTTGAATTGATTATTTTTTTATTCCACACCATCAAGAATTGTAAATTGTTAAGAAATTTTTTGGTGTTTAATATGCAATTTTCGTTATTGTACAACAGGAGACTTAAAACTAATTATATTAGAATAATTAATACAGTCACCATTAAAGAAAAAGTTTTTCGAACCTTACTAAAAATGGTGTTTTTGATAGTAAGTTTTAGATTTTTCCTACGAAAATAACTCAACTTTTTCGCTAAACGGAACACACCCAAGAATCTTATTTATCTTCTGACACACCATTAAGATTTCACAACCGTGTCATCATTCATTGTAAATACCTTGTTCAGGCGATCATGGTGTCACAGTTTGTCCTCGAGTTCATTGTAATTATTATACACTCCTTTACTGTCGTTATGCGTTCAGAATGATTAAAAACATTTTCTAGTAAAAATAATAAATATTTTCAAATTTCCATTTGCAAGGATATCTGAGGATAAAATGGAGATAATGAATTAGTTACTTTTTCATTTCTACCCCGTAAAGAATTAATATTTTTAACATTTTTTTAATATGCTATTTTATATATTGTATAACAAGACTTAGAACTAATTATATTAGAAAAATTAATAGTCATCATTAAAGAAAATGGTTTTTGAACCTTAGTAAAAATGGTGTTTTTATAGTAAGTTTTAGACTTTTTCCAACGAAAAAAAAAGAAACCTTTTACACTAAACGGAACACACCCAAGAATCTTATTTACCTCCTGACATGCCATTAAGAATTCATAACCGTGTCATGAATTATTGTAAAAGGCTTATTCAGGCGATCATGGTGACACAGTTTCTCCTCGAGTTCCTTCTAATTATTATACACTCCTTTACTGTCGTTCTGCGTTCAGAATGATTAACAACATTTTTACTGGAAATAAAAAATATTTTCAAATTTCCATCATTTAGTGACCTGAGGATAAAATGGAGATTATGAATTAGTTATTTTTTTATTCTACCCCGACAAGAATTGTAAATTGTTAAGAACTTTTTTGGTGTTTAATATGCAATTTTCGTTATTGTACAACAGGAGACTTAAAACTAATTATATTAGAATAATTAATACAGTCACCATTAAAGAAAAAGTTTTTCGAACCTTACTAAAAATGGTGTTTTTGATAGTAAGTTTTAGATTTTTCCTACGAAAATAACCCAACTTTTTCGCTAAACGGAACACACCCAAGAATCTTATTTATCTTCTGACACACCATTAAGATTTCACAACCGTGTCATCATTCATTGTAAATACCTTGTTCAGGCGATCATGGTGTCACAGTTTGTCCTCGAGTTCATTGTAATTATTATACACTCCTTTACTGTCGTTATGCGTTCAGAATGATTAAAAACATTTTCTAGTAAAAATAATAAATATTTTCAAATTTCCATTTGCAAGGATATCTGAGGATAAAATGGAGATAATGAATTAGTTACTTTTTCATTTCTACCCCGTAAAGAATTAATATTTTTAACATTTTTTTTAATATGCTATTTTATATATTGTATAACAAGACTTAGAACTAATTATATTAGAAAAATTAATAGTCATCATTAAAGAAAATGGTTTTTGAACCTTAGTAAAAATGGTGTTTTTATAGTAAGTTTTTAGACTTTTTCCAACGAAAAAAAAAGAAACCTTTTACACTAAACGGAACACACCCAAGAATCTTATTTACCTCCTGACATGCCATTAAGAATTCATAACCGTGTCATGAATTATTGTAAAAGGCTTATTCAGGCGATCATGGCGACACAGTTTCTCCTCGAGTTCCTTCTAATTATTATACACTCCTTTACTGTCGTTCTGCGTTCAGAATGATTAACAACATTTTTACTGGAAATAAAAAATATTTTCAAATTTCCATCATTTAGTGACCTGAGGATAAAATGGAGATTATGAATTAGTTATTTTTTTATTCTACCCCGTCAAGAATTGTAAATTGTTAAGAACTTTTTTGGTTTTTAATATTCAATTTTCATTATTGTACAACAAGTGACTTACAACTAATTATATTAAAATAATTAATACAGTCACCATTAAAAAAATTGATTTTCGAACCTTACTAAAAATGGTGTTTTTGATAGTAAGTTTTAGATTTTTCCTACGAAAAATAAAACAACTTTTTCGCTAAACGAAACACACCCAAGAATCTTATTTATCTTCTGACACGATATTAAGATTTCACAACCGTGTCATCATGCATTGTAAATACTTTGTTTAGGCGATCATAGTGTCACAGTTTGTCCTCGAGTTCCTTGTAATTATTATACACTCCTTTACTGTCATTATGCGTTAAGAATGATTAAGAACATTTTCTAGAAAAATATCAAATATTTTCAAATTTCCATTTGCAAGGATATCTGAGGATAAAATGGAGATAATGAATTAGTTACTATTTTATTTCTATCCTGTAAAGAATTGAAATTTTTAACATTTTTTAATGTGTTGTTTTCTTTATTGTATAACAAGACTTAGAACTAATTATATTAGAAAAATTAATACAGTCATCATTAAAGAAAATGGTTTTTGAAACTTAGTAAAAATGGTGTTTTTATAGTAAGTTTTAGACTTTTTCCAACGAAAAAAAAGAAACATTTTTTGCTAAACGGAACACACCCAAGAATCTTATTTATCTCCTGACACGCCATTAAGAATTCATAACTGTGTCATCATTCATTGAAAATGGCTTGTTCAGGCGATCATGGAGACACAGTTTGTCTTTGAGTTTCTTCCAATTATTATACACTCCTTTACTGTTGTTCTGTGATCAGAATAATTAACAACATTTTCTACTGGAAATAATAAATATTTTTAAATTTCCATTCGCTGGGTGATCTCAGGATAAAATAGAGTTTGTGAATTAGTTATTTTTTATTCTATACTCTCAAGAATTGTAAATTGTTAACATTTTTTAATAAGCGATTTTCTTTATTGTATAACAAGAGACGTAGAACCAATTCTATTATAATGATTAATATAGTCTCTATGAAACAAAAACGTTGTCCAACCTTAGTAAAAAATAGTGTTTCTCATATTAAGTTTTAGATTTTATCGAACGAATTAAAAAAACTTTTCTCAAAACGGAACAACCCAAGAATCTTATTTATCGCCTAAAGCACTATTAAGAATTCATAACCGTGTCAGCATTCAATATAAATGGTTTATTCAGGCGATCATGGTGACACCGTTTGTCCTCGAGTTCCTTCTAATTATTATACACTCCTTTACTGTCATTCTGCGTTTAGAATGATTAACAAAATTTTCTACTGGAAGTAATAAATATTTTCAAATTTCCATTTTCTAGGCGATCTAAGATTAAAAAGGAGATTATGAATTAGATAGCTATTATTCTACCCCGTCAAGAATTGCAAATTGTTAACATTTTTTTAATATGGGATTTTCCTTACAGTATAACAAGAGACGCAGAATTAATTCTATTAGAATAATTAATACTGTCATCATTAAGCAAAAAAGTTTTTCAACCTTAGTAAAAAATAGTGTTTTTCATATTAAGTTTTAGATTTTTTCGAACGAAATAAGAAAAACCTTTCTCTCTATACGGAACACACCCAAGAATCTTATTTATCTCCTGGTACGCCATTAAGAATTCATAATGTCATCATTCATTGTAAATGGCTTTTTAAGGCGATCATGGAGACACAGTTTGTCCTCGAGTTCCTTCTAATTATTATACATTTCTTTACTGTTGTACTAATGATTATAAAATGATTACTAATGATTGATGATGATTACAGAATGATACTAATGATTACAGAATGCTTTCAGAATGAGTAGCAACCTTTTCTACTGGAAATAATAAATATTTTCATATTTCCATTTGCAAGCTGATATGAGGATAAAATGCAGATTATGAATTGGTTATTTTTTTTATTCTACCCTTTCAGAAATTGTTAACAAGTTTTTATTTTTTAATATACGATTTTCTTTATTGTGTAACAAGAGACTTAGAACTAATTATATTAGAATAATTAATACAGTCACCATTAAATAAAAAGATTTTCGAACCTTAGTAAAAAGGGTTTTTCTTTCATTAGATTTTTTCCAACGGAAAAAAAAACCTTTTTCGCTTAACAGAACACACCCAAGAATCTTATTTAGCTCCTGACACGCCATTAAGAAATCATAATCCTGTCATCATGCATTGTAAATGGCTTGTTCAGGCAATCATGGTGACACAGACTGTCCTCCAGTTCCCTCTAATTATTATACACTCCTTTAACGTCGTTCTGCGTTCAGAATGATTAACAACATTTTCTTCTGGAAATAATAAATATTTTCAAATTTCCATTTGCAAATTGATTTGACATTATTTAATAGGTGATTTTCCTTATTGTATAACAAGAGATTTAGTACTTATTATATTAGAATGATTAATACAGTCACCATTAAACAAAAAGGTTTCCGAACCTAAGTAAAAAATGGTGTTTTTCACAGTAAGATTTAGATTCTTTCCTACGAAAAAACAACCTTTTTCGAAACACACC
>CM063500.1:40141622-40144122 GCA_032207245.1 Pardosa pseudoannulata
ATTGTCAAATTAGTCCAATATATGTCCACAAGATGCTAGTTTTCGAAATGTATTTAGTTTGGTTTAAAAGCGTGGGATTTCTGATAGGTTTTGCATTACTCCGCGAGGTTTTAGAGTTTTTGTCTTGAGGTTTTGGGATACTGACCAAAAGAGATTTTTTAGCAGCAATTCCGCCTACAGATAAAAACTAAGACCTGTAAACTAGTTCAATGTGTGTTCACTGGAGAAAAATAACATCTAGAAAAGAATTAAAAAAGAGTAGGTATTTTTGTTCGGACTGTGACGTTGGACTATATCTCTTACTGTCTTTCAAGATTTATCGCACTAAATCTGATGTTTGAAACAACAGGTTAAATAAATGTACTTGTAGCATTTGCATTGGAAAATAAATGTGTAGTAATTGTAATCTAAAATATTTAAAATTTTTTTTGCAAAACTGTAAACGTAACTTCTCTTTCTGGGGTACACGAGACAGAAAAATCAGTTTCCAGGTAAAACATACTTTTATTTACTGTAAAACAGTTGTTATATATGCTTAAAATAGTTAGAAGTATTACTTTTAATAACATTTTCCAGCTTACAAATGTAACATGAACTAAAAAAAATATAAAAAAGGGACATTTTTGAGGACGAATTCGTGAAAAAAATTAAATTGTTAAGGGGTTAAGCGAAGTCGTTCTTTCACCTTAATGGGGCTCATTGAAACGAAAGGTGTTTCCCTTGGCTTTAATCCGAGATCCAGCTGGCTCAATCATGCTTGGTTTATCCAAGTGGCATATTAAATAACAACAACTAAAAAAGTTTAATTGATCTAAACTTTCCCAGGTCATTGAGTCCTTTAGGTTAAGATGGCTAGGGCATATTTTCAGAAGTGATGATTTGAACCCAGTTAAGAAGCTAATTTTTAAAATTGTTGAGTGTCAGGTAATCCTCGTTTATATTTGGGTATTAACCTGTCATCAAATTAATAGTTGCATTTATTTTGGTTGCGTTGTGTAAAAATATTTTAGTACTCAATTTCACCACAGATTCTGAGAAACTACTGACATAAAATAAGAAATTAATTAAAATAAGAAATTAAAAGCTTAATTAAAAGCATCTGAAACCAGCTTAAAATAAAAAAAAATATTATAATGATATATATACATCTATGTACACACCATCTGATTCTAACTTCATAAACTTTACTTTATCAACACCTTCAAATTAGGTGCCAATTTAATTTAGTTCTAACAATAATTTATCATCACTTAAATATAAGAGAGAGTACCTAATCTCAATTTCAAATATGTGTAAAAGGGGGTACCTTTGTGAGTTAATATAGTGTGCCCGGAACACTGCTGGTTGAGGACTATTCAGGATTGGGTATGTATGGATCTTCCGTTGGTCTGGTCAGGGGCTTCCTTCTGAGTATCTGGTGTGCGGCCGTAATATTTGATACAGGAACACTGCTGGTAGTCGCTAGATGCTTTGAACTTTTCCGGAGTATCTGTCGAACTCTCGACCTTAGAACTCTGACAGTCGGACTTGTCTTCTCGACTCGACTGCTCTGCTCCCTTCGGACTGACTCCACTCTCCACCAACTCCAACACCTGCTGTCAAACTTGTCTCATCGACTGGACTTCTGAACACCTTCTCTTTTTTATTTTACTAATTTCGTCCTTGTGCCCTCTTCCTTCTTATCGTCCAATCGGGATCGTTGTAAAAATCTAATTGGTCTGCTTAAACCCCGCCTTGAGACCGCCAACGTGGAAAACCTTATCCCTTCTAATTGGGCACTGTCAATTAGGGACTCACAAATAACTCCCCCAAGGTACATTCTTATTTGGTGTCAAGTACGGAGACGGGATTCTAATCTGGGACTGGGATCAGAACCCCACCCGAGACTACCGTACAACACAACAATATCCGTAGAATATAATTTTATGGTTCTCTGTCTTTTACAAAGATGTGATGAGGTCAGATTTAGATCCCGAGCATTTTACTTCTTGTATGAATGAATCAATTATATTACTGATTTAAATAGCCTCATCACATTGAGCATTCCAGAAGGTGAGAAAGACTTCGTACTAGATGGTTGGACTGTGTTTAAGCATATCTTTAATCCCAGAATCAATCGTTGGCAGATCGTGGCTTTTAACCCAGTGCGCTGGAGGAAAATTGTTGAGACAGCTTTGGCTTGTGTCAGGCTGTAGTGCCTAAAAGAATAAGATTTCATATTAATTTTTATCACTTTATTCTACAAATTTATTCATAATGTTTCGAATAAAAATATTAACCCTCTAAGCGGTTCGCACGTACAATTCCGCCAAACCGATGATGTCTTCAAAGTGGTTGTCATATACAATTTTCGATCTCTAAAAACGCTCTGAAAATAGATGTAATATACTTTTCTGCCATTGCTTTTCCCTATGGAGTTTTGCGGTAGGAGGTTCAAATCGATTGTTTAAGAACTGCACCCCTCTTTGACTAATTTATTGAGGGATGCAGCCCTACCACT
>CM063500.1:40149122-40156622 GCA_032207245.1 Pardosa pseudoannulata
ATTTTATTAAAATCTTTTTCACAGCTAATCAAAGGAGTGTCCTCGACTTAAAATTCTTTCGATACATTTCCCAAAGCTTTCTGTAATATAGATGTAAATTTTCTGTCTATCACGTTTTCCAGTTGTTGCGGTCAAATGGCTCAGCGTTTTTCCTGATCGCTGCCTAATTCTTTCGGATGAATCTCTGGTAGAGCAGAATGATTTTTGTGTCTTTCTCTTGTCTGTCGTTGTCTAATAAATTTGTCCGTTTTTAAAAGCTCTACAATAAAGTTTTAATTAGACTTGTGCCGTTCTATTCAATGAAAGCCAAACTGCATCTTACGTTGTTATTGCTAGCTGATTATGATTCTCCTTGCCCAGTGATTTAAAATTATCCCATATGTACCTAATCTATTATTTCAGACAAATATAGAATAATATCTAAGTTCAGTGATAAAATGTATCAAAATAATGCAGCCGACATTTAAATGATTTAAAGTACAAAATGATTAAATGAGATGGGTAAAGGAATGACGTCATAATGCTAGAAAAAATTATTTGTACCTATTTATTATATGACGAATTGATAAATTAACTGGGGAAAATATGGCTTTGAGTAATTCAATTAAAGGCTCGAAAAAGGGAGAAGGGGTGGATTTCGAACTTTTAAAAGACAACGTTTATTTTGCTGTGATATGATGATTTATACCCATTTATTTTAGAATCAGATCGATAGTTTAGGAGAAGATAAACTTTCTAGCTTTGAATTTTGCTAATTCATCAAAAATTCAATATGGATGCCTCTATCCATTCCAGGTTGAACCGCTTCATAAATTCGCAGACAGGAGGACAGTTAATTTAAGCTATTATTATATTGGGGATACTTAGTAACCTTTATTGACATTTCCTGCTAGTCAAAACTAGGCCATGTGTATTACTTATTTTATACCTATGCTTTATCAATATGTTTCAACATAACATGCTCATACAATATTGCGATCGAAAAATATATTTTGAATAACAGATGATGAAAACATATGACTGACTGACTCACAAAAACGAAGAAGTTTTTGCTGTCGAAGATGCATGAAATGCATCGGTGAAGATAGGTATATTTTGTTAAATCTACCAATGCAGCAAATTCAATATGAAACATTTTTCGTGCTTCTAAATGTGGGGTTCAAACTGAAAACATCATAAGGTTAAGCTTCTTAATTTATGACAATGTTATAATTTACTTTTCATTTTCAATATGCATGTAATTACGCAGATATAAATATATAATGAACACTTAGTTTACAGTTTTTTTATTTTCTTGTTCGAAATAAAGTTTTGGTTTGATTTAATTTAGAGAGCAACGTTCTCTTGTCCTGGTACACGAAAACTAATGAGACCAAGACACTTCAGCCGAACGCTGGCCGATTGGTTAGGGCGCTGATTGTCAGTACCGGAGTTCGTGGGTTCGAGTCCCATTATGGCATGGATGTTCGTAGTCGTTCGGAATCGGCTTTAAGCAGTAGGTCCCGGTTTCATGAGCCGTCGAGTGCAAAACAGTAGACAGTAGAGCTCCAAACCAAACCAGTATTTCTGTCTGGTATATTTCGACGTCCCTCCCACCCCAAACGTGCAATGGTTGAGTCCAGCGCTCCTCTTTCTTCTCTTTATGTACTGTAACCAGCGTGTGATCGTTCGGACCCCATCTAGGTAGGTCGAACCGTTGTCGGCGTCTCCCATGAGAGCGCTTGTTTAAAGCCCATTGATCTTATATATCCCATATATATTTTGATTGTCAGAGCCCATTGATCTTACGTGACTCTGTCATATTTTTGTTAATTAAAGTTTTTGTTAAGCTTTAAAATTACAGTCCACTTTATTATTGTCCTTTAACATTCTGTCAAGCCGGATTTTGGTCATCGAATTGAACTGAATTTTACTGCACTTAATTGAGGGTGCACTCTGAGGCACAAAGAGGCTATAGCTTTTCACGGCTTTGTAAATCTCTATTTGAAGATTTCGTTTGTGGTAACAATGTATCTCTAAATGCATCAAAATACTTGGATGACTATCGTAAAAAAAAATATAAGTCTCCTTAATATTTTTATTTGTACTTTTGAATCCATACTACGAGATCTTCAGACTGACGAGCTTTATGATATTAAAAATTAACAAGATATCTATATGTATTTATAACTGGAAGTAGAAGCTGAAAAATCAGAGGTGAGTTTGAAATTCCTCCTCTGTAAAATGAAAAAAAAATGCATACAACTCTTTGGCCAGACACAGTACACCATTCGCGTATATTATGGAGACTTTTTTTCTTCAATGTGTTCCACTCGGAGGGTTAATTAAAGTTTTTGTTAAGCTTTAAAATTACAGTCCACTTTATTATTGTCCTTTAACATTTGGTCCGTCAAGCCGGAGAGATCGAATTGAAACAAGGAATTTTACTGCACTTAACCGACATCGGGGTGCACTCAAATCTAAGATTACAAATATTTCTAAATTTGTCAGTGAATATATTGAAGACCCCAAGTATGATAAAAATAAACTTCTGCTACAAAAGAATGTGGATATCATATTAGAAGGTGAGAAAAGCATCTCGGCTTTACAACTGAAATACTACGAGCTCCCTGAAGATGTAGATATTACGGAATCGGTTAACTCTTTGAAGAAACTGGAAGTAGAAGCTGAAAAATCAGAGGTGAGTTTGAAATTTCTCCTCTGTAAAATGAAAACCGATAATGCAACAATTTACAGCTGTAAATTGTCTCGTTTTAAATTACCAGAAATCCCCCTTCCTTAATTCTTCGGCTTCTATTTCCAGTTGCTGCAAAGAGTTCACTGATTCCGAAATATCTACAATTTTAATTTGCAGTTAAAGTAAGAGACTAAAACACATCACTATCATTTAGATAGAGAAGATCAATGTTTAATCTAACACTGGAATCTATGATATCAATAAATGCAACTGTTAGGAAATTAAAATGCAGCACCTGCAGAATACAAAATTAATAATTATAACTGTTTCCATTTATTAAACACCTGTTATTATTAAAAAATAATTTATTTATTTTAACAATAGGTTTGTGGTATAATGAGAAGTACTAGCAACAGTACTACACGTTACTAAAAAGTGAAATCTGTAAAAACTATTTTAACAATTTTATAATTCTTTGAAAAAATATACTAAGGTTTTAAAGGATTAATACTGTCTAGTATTGTTCTTAGTATTTAATATTATTTTTAGCATTTATATGCATTTATTTTCTGATTTACAATACTACATTCCTCGAATTTATATGTCACATTTATAAATTCTCTATATATCTTTAATTTTATTTATTAAATGTATAGTTCTTAAATTTTATGTTCTTAAATTATTTGTGGTGTTTCAGATATAATGAGAAGTACTAGCAACAGTACTACACGTTACTAAAAAGTGAAATATGTAAAAACTATTTTAACAATTTTTAAAATTCTTTGAAAAATATACTAAGGTTTTAAAGGATTAATACTGTCTAGTATTGTTCTTAGTATTTCACATTTATTTTAGCATTTATATGCATTTATTTTCTGATTTACAATACTACATTCCTCGAATTTATATGTCACATTTATAAATTCTCTATATATCTTTAATTTTATTTATTAAATGTATAGTTCTTAAATTTTATGTTCTTAAATTATCTAAATTTTGAAGATAAGTTTATATTTTCAGACTTAATATGTAAGGCTTTTTATATTTTCTTAAAAAATATAATTCTATGGTAAATTATACCCCGTTATTTCCACTTACTAGTTCTACAACACTTCTTTTGAGTCCTATAAAAAATACAATGAATTTCTCTATTTTCTTTAGATTTAGCAGTTCTTAGCTTTTAGGTTCTTATATCAACCAAACGCAATTAAAATATGGAGCAATTAAATAAACAGATACCTTAAAGTCAACTTAAAAACGGAAATAAAAAAATGAAATCTGTAAAAACTAAATTAACAATTTTATAATTCTTTGAAAATATACATCAAGGTTTTAAAAGATTTATACTGTCTAATATTATTATTAGTATTTAATATTATTGTTAGCATTTATATGTATTTATTTTCTGATTAACAATACTACAACCCTCGAATTTATTTGTCATATTTAAATATCCTCTATATTTCTTTAACTTTATTTACCGAATCTATAATTCTAAAATTTTATCCTCTTAAATTCCCTAAAATTTGAAGATAAGATTATATTTTCTAACTTATTATCTAAGGCTTTTTATATTTTCTTAGAAAACAAAATATAATTCTCTAGTAAATGATACCCCGTTATTTCCACTTGCTCGTTCTACAACACTTCTTTTAAGTCGTCTAATAAATACAACGTATTTCTATAACTATTTTTTCCGTATTTAACAGTTCTGAGCTTTTAGGGTCTTATATCATCAAAACACAATAAAAATATGTAGCCATAAAATAAACACATATCTTAAAGTGAACTAAAAAAACGAAACTCAAAAAGGGAAATCTGTAAAAACTAAATTAACAATTTTATAATTCTTTGAAGATATACATCAAGGTTTTAAAAGATTTATACTGTCTAATATTATTATTAGTATTTAATATTATTATTAGCATTTATATGCGTTTATTTTCTGATTAACAATACTACAATCCTCGAATTTATATGTCACGTTTAAATATCCTCTATATTTCTTTAACTTTATTTACCGAATGTACAGTTCTTAAATTTTATGTTCTTAAATTCCCTACATTTTGTAGATAAGATTATATTTTCTAACTTATTATCTAATGCTTTTTATATTTTCTTAAAAAATATATATAATTCTCTAGTAAATGATACCCCGTTATTTCCACTAGATCGTACTACAACACTTCTTTTGAGTCCTTTAACAAATACAATGTATTTCTATAACTATTTTTCCGTATTTAGCAGTTCTGAGCTTTTAGGGTCTTATATCATCAAAACACAATAAAAATATGTAGCCATAAAATAAACACATATCTTAAAGTGAACTAAAAAAACGAAACTCAAAAAGGGAAATCTGTAAAAACAAAATTAACAATTTGATAATTCTTTGAAAAGATTCATCAAGGTTTTAAAAGATTAATACTGTATAGTATTGTTATTAATATTTCATATTAATTTTAACATTAATATGCATTTATTTTCTGATTTACAATACTACAATCCTCGAATTAATTTGTCATATTTAAAAATACTCTATATTTCTTTAACTTTATTTACCGAATGTACAGTTCTTAAATTTTATGTTCTTAAATTCCCTAAATTTTGTAGATAAGATTATATTTTCTAACTTATTATCTAATGCTTTTTATATTTTCTTAAAAAAAATATATATATAATTCTCTAGTAAATGATACCCCGTTATTTCCACTAGATCGTACTACAACACTTCTTTTGAGTCCTCAAACAAATACAAAGTATTTCTATAACTATTTTTTCCGGATTTAGCAGTTCTTAGGTTTTAGGTTCTTATATCATCAAAACACAATAAAAATATGTAGCGATCAAATAAACAGATATCATAAAGTGAACTAAAAAACGACACTAAAAAATCGAAATCTGTAAAAACAAAATTAACAATTTGATAATTCTTTGAAAAGATTCATCAAGGTTTTAAAAGATTAATACTGTATAGTATTGTTATTAATATTTCATATTAATTTTAACATTAATATGCATTTATTTTCTGATTTACAATACTACAATCCTCGAATTTATTTGTCATATTTAAAAATACTCTATATTTCTTTAACTTTATTTACCGAATGTACAGTTCTTAAATTTTATGTTCTTAAATTCCCTACAATTTGTAGATAAGATTATATTTTCTAACTTATTATCTAATGATTTTTATATTTTCTTAAAAAAAATATATAATTCTCTAGTAAATGATACCCCGTTATTTCTACTAGATCGTACCACAACACTTCTTTTGAGTCCTCAAACAAATACAAAGTATTTCTATAACTATTTTTTCCGGATTTAGCAGTTCTTAGGTTTTAGGTTCTTATATCATCAAAACACAATAAAAATATGTAGCGATCAAATAAACAGATATCATAAAGTGAACTAAAAAACGACACTAAAAAAACGAAATCTGTAAAAACAAAATTAACAATTTGATAATTCTTTGAAAAGATTCATCAAGGTTTTAACAGATTAATACTGTATAGTATTGTTATTAATATTTCATATTAATTTTAACATTAATATGCATTTATTTTCTGATTTACAATACTACAATCCTCGAATTTATTTGTCATATTTAAAAATACTCTATATTTCTTTAACTTTATTTACCGAATGTACAGTTCTTAAATTTTATGTTCTTAAATTCCCTACATTTTGTAGATAAGATTATATTTTCTAACTTATTATCTAATGCTTTTTTATATTTTCTTAAAAAAATATATAATTCTCTAGTAAATGATACCCCGTTATTTCCACTAGATCGTACTACAACACTTCTTTTGAGTCCTTTAACAAATACAATGTATTTCTATAACTATTTTTTACGGATTTAGCAGTTCATAGCTTTTAGGTTCTTATATCATAAAAATACAATAAAGATATGTAGCGGTCAAATGAACAGATATCATAAAGTGAACTAAAAAACGACACTAAAAAAAACGAAATCTGTAAAAACAAAATTAACAATTTGATAATTCTTTGAAAAGATTCATCAAGGTTTTAACAGATTAATACTGTATAGTATTGTTATTAATACTTCATATTAGTTTTAACATTAATATGCATTTATGTTCTGATTTACAATACTACAATCTTCGAATTCATTTGTCATATTTAAAAATTCTCTATATTTCTTTAACTTTATTTACCGAATGTACATTTCTTAAATTTTATGTTTCTAATTACATAAATTTTGATGATAAGATTATATTTTCGAAGTTATTATGTAAGGCTTTTTATATTTTCTTAGAAAAAAATATAATTCTCTAGTAAATAATACCCCGTTATTTCCACTAGATCGTTCTATAACACTTCTTTTGAGTCCTCTAAAAAATACAATGAATTTCTATAACTATTTTCTTTGGGTTTAGTAGTTCTTAGCTTTTAGGTTATTATATCATCAAAACACAATAAAAATATTTAGCTATCAAATAAACAGATATCTAAAAGTGAACTAAAAAACGGAACTGAAAAAATGAAATCTGTAAAAACTAAATTAACAATTTTATGATTCTTTGAAAAGGTACATCAATGTTTTAAAAGATTAATACTGTCTAGTACTGTTCTTTGTATTTCATATTATTTTTAGCATTTATATGCATTTACTTTCTGATTACAATACTACAATCCTCGAACTTATGTCATATTTAAATATCCTCTATATTTCTTTAAATTTATTTACCGAACCTATAGTTCTTAAATTTTATGTTCTTAAATTATCTAAATTTTGAAGATAAGATTATATTTTCTAACTTATTATGTAAGGCTTTTTATATTTTCTTAGAAACAAATAT
>CM063500.1:40166622-40189122 GCA_032207245.1 Pardosa pseudoannulata
GCTGTAGGTCCCCGTCTCATTAGCCCTCCTGTTGCAAAAAGTAGACCGTAGCTCTCCAAACCAAACCAAACCAATCTCGTATAGCAGTCCCATAGAGCATACACTTTATTCTAGAATAACAAGTGTTTCACAAGTATAAAAGATAATTATGAGTGCAATGTAACCTTTTATAGATATTTAATTTCTAATTTACACTAGTGTTACATATGTATAATTTCATATTTCTCATATTTCTCGGACGATGATTCTACCAATATTTTCCCGTTACAAAGAAGATAATTTTTAAAATAATTTACGAGGAATATGCATGCACTATTTTGTTGCAAATCTTAGAAATCGGAAACATTATGCATGCTGTAAAGAATAATATAAAACATTTTGAGTCTCAAAATAAGAGGAAATGTTTAGTCTATATTCCTTATGAAAATTCCTCCGCACTTTTCTAGAATTTCATAAATATTCAAATTCAAATATTTACTAATATTTGCGGTTCTTACAGTTTTATGAATGAATTTAATATTCTGTTTTAATTTTCAATGAGGGGTTACACAAAAGCAATATTTGTTATGTTTATTTTCCCTTGAGGCTGTATTAAAGATTTTAAGCTAAGTTAAAACTATAAATTTATGACAGTTAGAAACTGTTTTCTGAAAATTCTATTTTAATTAAAATCGAGTACCTGGAAATTGTAATTTGGAAAGGTTTTTAATTTTTTTTTTAAATTTCAGAAAATGGATGTTATTCAAATATGCATTACATTAAGAACATTTTATCCGGAAACTAATTCAGTTTTAATTAAACTTTATTATCAATATTCAAATGGCGTGAAAAATTACCCGAAGCATATCACTTCAGTATGTTATGTGAAAAGTCCTTTAAATTTTATAAATATTATAAAATTCTGCATGATTGCGAAGTGGGGGCAAATCCATTTATTAAAAATTATTTATTTTCTAGTTTTAGCTTAATAGGTTTTCAAAATACAATTGTTTTAGAAGTAATATGCTCTTAAAGTTCTTACACTGTTTTAATGTTTAGAAAGTATAACACTGTTTTAAGATAAAATCTTGATGAGACCTTAGGTATTTTCTCATCCTGTAATTTGAATATGTATTGATACATACTCTAAGAAATACGAGTCTACATAAATATACAGGGTGTTAATAACTACCGTATAAACTCTGCACAGCTAGATTCCTCATTGGAAGTACATAAAAACTACCCCAAGAAGCGATCCTGTACAATCCATAGGTTACGATAAAATACGAAAAACAAAGTATGACGTCACTTCCGGTGCAAGAAAAAAACACTTTATTGGACATATCAACAACACTATTTGCATATATTTGAAGACTATAATGTTTAAAACGTTCACAGTGCATATCGCGTTATGCATGCGAGCGCGGCATGGAATGACGTTAAGCCGCTGTTGAACTGGTATTTAAAAGGCTGAATCTTGCAACTAGCGGTAGTCTTCGTATGGTGGCCATATATTCCGTTCGTGACTACTGCGACATGTACCTGATGTACGGCTGATAAAATGGAAATGCTTTCGAATTGTTAGGGAGTATGCCCGTGCATATAATGCTGTTGATATATTCAATAAAGTGTTTTTTCTTGCACCGGAAGTGACGTCATACTTTGTTTTTCGCATTTTTCTCGTAAACTATGGATCGTATAGGAACGCTTGTTTGGGCAATTTTTATGTACTCTCAATAAGGAATCTAGCTGTGCAGAATTTATGCTGTCATTTTGGGACACCCTCTACACATATATGGTGTTTTTTGTAAAAGTATTTCTTCATAGATTAGGATGTTGTATGTTGCTATTGTTGAAGAGATACAGATCTTGCAAGTACATAAGTCTTTTCTATTAGCTATATGTTCTAGAAAACCAGTATTATTTTCTCTTGATCAGTTAGTGTAGATCTGTGAAAAAGTGTAGATTTCTTGATTATTTACCTACCTATATTTCCAAACTTCTGAATTTTCTTGTAAGGAAACCTGGGAGATATTCTTGTATTTCTTGTTTTTTAGCGTTCACATTAACTGTTAAATTTGATCTATTCAATCTAGATTATTGGAATTACAAATGGAATTAACATAAATGCATATAAGTAATCATGCATGCGTACATTGCAGAATTGAGATCGAATAGTTAGGGAGTTATTTATAGGCAACAGTGGAAATTATGCTTGGATTCCTTTTAACCCTCCGAGTGGAACACACCAAGGAATAAAAGTCTCCAAAAATACGCTAAAGGTTTCTATAATTTTTTACTTCACCCTTTATCGACTAGAATGGAATACGGGAAACACACACTCGTTATTTTCCCTTTACTTCCGGTTATAAACAGGTATATAAATAGATATTATAGATTGTTAATTTTTAATACACATAAAGCTCACCAAGTCTCGAAGATCATCCCATAAGAAATAAGGGATTTTAAAAGTACAAATAAAAATATCCTTTGAGAGACTTATTTATATTTTTTACGAAAGTCATCCAAGATATTTAAGTGGTGCAATTAGAGATACATTTGTTACCGCGAACGAAATACTTCGATATAGATTTACAACGCCATGAAAAACTATCAGCGTTTTTGGGCCTTGGGGGTAAGGAGTGCATCCCTCAATGTTAGTCAAAGAGGGGTGCAGTTCCTAAACAATCGACCTGACCCTCCTATCAAAAAATTCCATAGGGGAAAGCACTATCAGAAATGTACATTACATCCATTTTCGGAGCGTTTATGGAGGTCGAAAATTGTACGTGACAACCCCTTTGAAGACATCATCGGTTTGGCTTAATTGTACGTGCAAACCACTTAAAGGGTTAAATTTTTCAGAATGTTATGTTTTGAATTATCTAGAAGAAATAAGTCTCGATAAAATAAGAACTAGTGTTCCAAAACGTGATTTTAATCCTCAAATTAGTTCTAAATATGAAGATGTTTTAAAATTAATAGCAATGCTTAATGAAAGTTTTAGAAACTAATAATTACGGGGTGTAGGTGAGAAAGTACATGGAATGTAAAATTTAAGAAAAAGAAAGATTCTTCACAATAGGAGTATATATTTTCACACTATTTATTACAACGAAAATCCAATATTTATATATAAATTCATTGCTGATATGATTTAAATGCTTTGATTTTATCTATGAAGGTGAGTACGGTAGTACCATCCATTCAGTTGATATAAACTGATTCCATTGCATTGAATTTAGCTGTTTGGTGTTACGGTCATCCGAGTGAAGTTGAGTTGTTCTGGGAATACACTACATGTGAGGAAAATTGCACACTATTAAACAATCTGTTTCTTTCACAAACAGTGTTTTAGACCTAAAACGTAATGAGTTTTAGGAAATCATCCTGGTCTACAGTCACTCAAAGGTTTGTTATTTTTGAGCGAGAAAGGAGGCAAGATTAATTATTAGGATTATTTAAAAAAAACTTAAGTAATTTCAAAAATGAAGATATGATCTTTTTGTGAATGTTTTACATCTGATCATAAAAATGTTATAGAAGATTAATTATTAAAGTCATGTCAAAATGAAGATAGGGTCTTTTTGTAAATCTTTTACATCTGATGACAAAAATGTTATAGAAGATTAATTATTAAAGTCATGTCAAAATGAAGATAGGTTCTTTTTGTAAATCTTTTACATCTGATGACAAAAATGTTATGAAAAATTAAATATTAAGGTGATTTTAAAATGATGATATGATCTTTTAGTAAATCTTTTACATCTGATGACAAAAATGCTATAAAAGGTTAACTATTAATTTCATTTCAAAATAAAGATATGGTATTTTTCTAATCTTTAACATCTGATGACAAAAAAGGAATAAAAGATTAATTATTAAGGTTATTTCAAAATAAAGATATGGCCATTTTGTAAATCTTTTACATCTGATCACAAAAATAATATAAAAGATTAATTATTAAAGTCATTTCAAAATAAAGATATGGTCTTGTTGTAAATATTTTACATCTGATGACAAAGATGTTATAAAAGATTAATTATTAAGATGGGTTTAAAATGATGATATGGTCTTTTTGTAAATCTTTTACATCTGATGATAAATGCTATAAAAGGTTAACTATTAATGCCATTTCAAAATAAAGATATTGTCTTTTTGTTAATCTTTTACATCTGAGGGCAAAATTGTTATAAAAGAATAATTATTAATTTAATTTTAAAATGCTGATATGGTTCTTTTGTAAATCTTTTATATCTGATAACAAAGAAAAGTTATAAAAGATCCTTTAATGAAATCAGAAAGCACCTTTCTTTCATTTCTTCTCATAAACTTAGAGGTAATGAAATATTATGAATAGATATTCTAGAAGGTTTTGTACTTCCAGAATAAATTACCTATTCCTTATGCATGCAAAATTAAAGAACTTATCATATCAAAGTATTTCATATTAAAGATTTTGCGATGAAATAAACTTATAAATTAAAATTGATAACTTCATGGATTTCTTTCTCGGTAAAAGTGAAAAGCACTTTGAAAAACTTCAGTGTGACTCCTACACAAAAATGGTAGCTATAGTGGATGAATGATTAAAACATTAAAAAAATAGGAGGCAAGACATTTTTTAGTACACTTCGTTCAGTTTCACTTGAATGTCTTTCTGCAAAACGTAAGCCCACTTAGCGATGCATATAGATGGATTCCATTAACAAATTTCAGTGATAGAAAAATATAAATCAAAGAACGTGGAGTGCATGTATGCAACAGTTACTAGTGGAACTGTGAAAAAGACATTTAAAAAAACGGTGTCAGATTGTGCTAAACTTTGAAAAATTATGCACATTTGGTATGCATACCCAAAATGCATATGTTCTTAATGTAGAATGTTTGCTTAACTTCACTGAAAAATCCTTACATATTAACCAATTAAAATGGAAAAGTACTATACAAATCTGTTAATAAACATTTTGGGACAGAAAAGAAAATTTTGTAAACTAATATAAAATATTTTTTTTCTTCTCCGATCACTAGTACTACCTTCTACTTCTAACAGAAATAATAATAATTATTATTATGAATGTCCTGATGCCAAACTTAAAATACAATTTTATGATTTTTTAAAAATCTTGATGTATTTTAAATTAAAATGCTTAATGCTTTTCCTTTTATTCTATAGGATTTCAGAAGAAGAGGAAGACTCCTCTCCAGCTGTCAGACTTCTTCGATTAATAGGTATTTAATTTATGTCTTTATTTTGAATACACAAGTTATATTACACAAATTATCTATTGCGTATTTCCTAGTTGAATACGTATCCTTTTGAGCTACTTGTAATTTAAATGGATGATTTATTTATTTTGAATACATATGTTATATTACATAAATTAAATATTGCGTGATTTCTTAGTTGAAAGCATATCCTTTTGCGTTACTTGTAATTTTATTTTTTTTACATTATTTCTTTATTTTGAATAATACATTACATTACATAAATTAAGTATTGGGTATATCCTTAGTTAAAAGCATGTATTTTTGTGCTGCTTATAATTTAACTGGATATATTATTTCTTTATTTTGCATACGTTTATTACATAAATCAACTCTCCGTATTCCATTAGTTAAAAGTTATCCTTTAGCGCTATTCTTAATTTAAACGAATAATTTATTCCATTACTTAGATTATATATGTTATATCATAATTTAGCTATTGCATATTTCCTTAGTAGAAACCATAACCTTTTACGCTACTTGTAATTTAAGAGGATAATTTATATTTTTATTTTGAATACATACGTTATATTGCATAAATAAACTATTATGTATTTCCTTAGGTAAAAACATATCTTTTAGCGCTACTCATAATTTAAATGAGTAATTTATTCCATTACTAGAATATATATGTGATATCATAAATTATCTTAGTTCTTATTTACTTAGTTGAAAGCATACTGTTTTCGCAACTTGTAATTTAAATCGATAATTTATTTATTCCATTATCTTGAATACATATATGTTATATAAGTTAACTTATTGACCATATCATGAGTTGTATGCATAACATTTTGTGCTAATTGTAATTTAAATGGATAATTCATTTCTTTATTTTGAATACATAAGTTTACTACATAAATTAACTGTTCCATATTTCTTTAGTTAAAAACATATCCTTTTGCTGTACTCATAATTTAAATGAATAATTTATTTCATTACTTAGAATATATATGTTATATCATACATTAGAACATTTCTTATTGCATATTTCTTTAGTTGAAAGCATAACCTTTTGAGCTATTTGTAATTTAAATGGATAATTTATATCTTTATTTTGAATATATACGTTACATTACATAAATCAACCATTGCTTATTTCATAAGTTAAAACATATCCTTTTGCGGTACTCATATTTTAAATGAATAATTTATTCCATTATTTTGGATATATATATATATATATATATATATATATATATATATATATATATATATATGCGTGTGTGTGTGTGTTATATCATATGTTAACTTATTGCATATCATGAGTTCTATACATAGCATTTTATGCTAATTGTAATTTAAATGAATAATTTATTTCTTTATTTTGAATACATACGTTTATTACATAAATCAACTAGTGAGTCCTTAGTATGTCCTTAGTTAAAAACATATTATTTTGTGGTACTCTTAATTTAAATGAATAATTTATTTTATTACTTAGAATATATGTTATATCAAAAATTGGCTATTGCATATTTTCTTAGTTGAAAGCATAATCTTTTGCTCTATATGTAATTTAAGTAGATAAGTTATGTATTTATTTTGAATACATATGTCTTTCATATAAATCAACTATTGCTTATTTCCTTAGTTAAAATCATATCCTTTTGCTCTACTCGTAATTTAAATGAATAATTTATTAAATTACTTAGAATATTTATGTTACATCATAAATTAACTCAGTGCTTATTTACTTAGTTGAAAGTATACCGTTTTCGCAAATTGTAATTTAAATCGGTAATTTATTTAATACATTATTTTAAATTTATATATATATATATATGTTATATCATAAATTAACTTATTTTTACACAAATTAATCCTGAGTTGTATGCATACCATTTTGTGCTAATAGTAATTTAAATGGATAATTTATTTCTTTATTTCGAATATATATGTTATATCATAAATTAATTTATTGCGTATTTACCTAGTTAAAAGCCTATTCTTTTGCACTTCTTGTAATTTAAGTGGATTTACTATAATAGTGTTGTGTTCAAAGTGTAATAAAAAGCTTTTAAATTTGACTATATTATCCTGTTAACACTTATATACATACAAGAAAAAATAATATCAATTTTAATGTGATTATAAAATATTGCTAATAACGTTTATATAGTATTTCAAACATAATCGATAGTTTATACTTACAATTATACCCTTTCATTACTACTGGGAATAATAATATGAAATTGAAATAATAATATCTAGCTGTTAGAGAGTCTTTATTTCTCAAGAACATATTCCGTTAGAATACATCTAAGTCGATTGATCGATACCATCATTTAAAATTATCTATAAATAGAATGATATTCTTCAGATATATGCAGTTAGAATTCAATCAGATTGTTTTATCAATACCTTGTGGTTAGTAATGTGTCTGCGTTTATAACGATCATTTCACTTTAGAATAAAACTAGATCAATTTATCGATAACCATTGTCTGAAAAAGGTATCTTATGCTACAATTTATCTGGATTGATTTATATTCTACTACGTTAAAGACATAAAAATATCTATTAAACATCCGAGGGTTGGAATTTTAATAGTGACAACTATTTATTTACACGGCATACAAACGTGATTCATGTTACCATGTTTTACAGTCTTTCAATATAGTCGCCAGCATTGTGTATAACCTCTTTTCAACGATGTGGAAGTACCTGTATCGCAGAACACCTGTATCAGCACCTGTTCTGTTGACAGTTTGAATGGCCCGTTCTATTGTCGCAAGAATCTCTGGAACAGTTCTGAAGCGAATGCCAGCATACGTTTTAATACATAAATCACTATTCCGTATTCCCTAAATAAAAATATCCTTTAGAGCTATTCGTAATTTAAATGAATAATTTAAATAATAATAATAATATGAAATTGAAATAATAATATCTAGCTGTTAGAGAGTCTTTATTTCTCAAGAACATATTCCGTTAGAATACAATTGACTCTATTGATTGATACCATCATTTAAAATTATCTATAAATAGAATGATATTCTTCAGATATATGCAGTTAGAATTCAATCAGATTGTTTTATCAATACCTTGTGGTTAGTAATGTGTCTGCGTTTATAACGATCATTTCACTTTAGAATAAAACTAGATCAATTTATCGATACCCATTGTCTGAAAAAGGTATCTTAAGTTACAATTTATCCGGATTGATTTATAATCAACTAGGCTAAAGACATAAAAATATTACTAAACATACGAGGTTAGAACTTTAATATGACAACTATTTATTTACATGGAATAGAAACGTGATTCATGTCACGATGTTTTACACTCTTTCAATTGTGTAACTTTTTCAATGATGTAGAAATTGCAGAACACCTGTATCAGCACCTGTTCTGTTGATAGTTTGAATGGCCCGTTCTATTGTCGCAAGAATCTCTGGAACAGTTCTGAAGCGAATTCCCCGAAGTGGTTTCTTTATCATAGGGATTCAGGCAAAGTTACAAGGGCTTAGATCCAGGGAGTATGGTGAATGGTAAAGCACTTCTTAGCCCCATCAATCGAACAAATCAGTCGCAGCTTGCGCTGTATGTGGACAAGCATTGTCATAAAGGTGTTCTTCAGAAAGTGCAGAATTTTTCTCATGCTCAGGTGTTCCTTCAGAATATGCAACAGAGTTGTATGCTGAAATCCTGTCTTTCTCAACTCAAGAATCGTATGGTATTGATAACTGTCAATTATGTGGCAACAAATTTCTGCATTGGTGACACTAGGATAACCTAGCCGATGCATGTCTGCCACATTTTAGCATCCCCCCATCTTGCTACAGCTCTGTAGGTCAATGCAGATTTCTCGTAAACCTCTTGAATCTTAGATAACATTGTCGTGATGTATGACTTCTGGCACATTGAATTATCTATTTTCTTTGTTCTTGTTTTGAAAACGTCCTAAAACACTTACTTTAGACAGCAAGCTAATACAAGTATCAGTTCTTCGCGTCACTTCGCATTCGTATGACGTATGAAGGACGAGTCTTATTTCTGGGAGGTAAGGTAGGTATGTAGCTTACTTGTGGCATACGAGACATTCTTTGGTTTAGTTGCGTAGCGATTTTACAGCAGTGTTGCTACTATTAAAGTTTCAACCCTCGTATATTCTCTATATTAGGCACTTAGGGATTGTTAAAAGTTTATAAATCTTGACCTTTGACTGAGTAGAAACCTTTTTAATTGAAAATATTAGAAAAAAAACCTGGCCCTAAGATATGTAGAAATAAGAAAGTAAATAGTTGGGAAAAGTAAATTTTTCTTTCAAAACGTATATTTTTAATCATTGCAAATGAAATTTAATTACAGTACCGGTTCTCTTTTTAAAGATCTGTATTAAAAATATGATAGTTTAATAATTAACTGTCATCCTATCCTCTATATAACAATAGACTAATTTATTTCTCCGTCTGTCCTCGAATTTATGAAGAGGTTGGGCATAGAATGGGTAGAGGTATCCATATTGGATTCTTGATGAGGTAAGGTTAGCACAATTCAAAGCGAGTTAGAAAAAGTTCGAAATTCACCCCTTCCCCCTTTTACTAGAGTTTAATATCATTATTTCAAGCTCTATTGTCCTTGGTTAAGAGCAGGAGATTAAATTTATCACATAATAAATAGGTAAAAATAACATTTTTTCTACCATTATGACATCGTTTCTTTAACCATCGCATTAAGTCATTTCTTATTTTAAATTATTTAAATATCGTCTGCATTATTTTCTTACGTTTTATCACTGAACTTAGATATTATGTAAAAAATTTTCTTTTGTATTTGGTTTAAATAATATATTAGGTACATATGTAATAGTTTTATATTTAATTATGAATCATTCTTTGCTGCAATGCAAATTTTATCACCGGTATTAACAATAAATTCTATCTACCTCCAAGGTGTAGTGGAAATTATAGTTTAATTTTTTTATTTCCATTAATTACTGTGCAAAACAGATTCTGAAGAATCTAAAAATTTCGACGTAGCTAAGAAAACTTTGAGTTATCTTTCTAAATGAATTCAAGGTGATTCTAAACTACATTCACAGTATCGGAAAACTTTAGGAGTAGGAATATAAATTATTGAACATGTGTCAGATAATTCTCATCAAAAAAAACAAACCATTTTTTTACCTGCCTCATAAATTAAAAAACTTACTGGTCCCGTCATATGACGGGCTACATGCTAGTTCCAGAAATTAAAAAAAACCTGGACTTTAGGTTATTTAGGAATAAGCAAGTAAATAGTTCGGAAAAGTAAAAAAAAAATTTTTTTCAAAACATATATATTTAACCATTGCGAATGGAATTTAGTAAGAGATACCGGTTCTCTTTTTGAAGATTCTTGATTAAAAATATGATAGTTTAATATTTAAATGTCATCCCATTAATAGCATATTAAATTTAATTACTAGAATAAAATATGCAAACTTTTCTCCGCTATACACATCTATTAGAGGGAAGTAGAACTATTGCCTTTATATAATCTTAATTACAACATCTTGTAGCTAATTGATCATTAAAAAGTTCTCCTTTTACAGTAAATTTTTAAAGTTCTTTAACAACGCTCTGACTTTAAAAATATTGTTTTGTTTTTTCAGTAGTATATTTTCTATAAAACAAAAATCATACTTTAAAAAGTAAAAAAAAGTTTTAAATTAACTTACTCGTAAGACAACTTTAGATAGAAGTATATTAGAATTTACTCTTTTATACCAAACTGAAGGTATATTAAAAACACTTCTTTTTCCATTCTGAAACCTAAAACTTAAAAGATATCAGATATTTTAAAATTGAAAAAAAGTAGACTGTTAATTAAGTAAAAAATTCTTTATTATGCAGTAAAATAAACTATGTCGTTCATTTAAATATTATTGACGTACACAGAATAAAAAAACAGGTAATTAGATTCCATTAAAAAAAGAGATTCTAATTTACAAATTTCAAAACTTATATTTTCGGGTAAGAGGATTTACCTTTTTTTTTAACGGTGCATAAATTTTATGATTTTTTTTAAAGTACTGGTTCCAAAACAACATATTTTTTTACAGTTAGACCCTTGTTTATGTTCTACAAAACTTTTATTCTTTATAAAGAATTTTTTTATATTGAATCACAAATAGGGTATTTTAATATAAAAAATAATGAAAATTAAACGAGCTATGCTCCTTTAAATTATATTCCCTTAAATATGTCCCAAAGATGGTTATACTCTCCTGAAAAATAATTATCGAAAACGAATTCCTCTTCTATGTAAGATTCAAAGCCAAATATATGTTCACCGCCAACAAAAAAAAGTTCAACAATTTTGGTTTTTCTTATTTTTAATATTATAAAAATTTTAATGATTTTTAAATACTGGTAAGTATATTATTTGAGAACGTGTTCAATTTAGGTTTTATTTTTAAAATAAATATAGTTATAATTCCAAGATATTTAAGTGTATATGCTAAAATCAAAACTGTTTAACCTCAAAACCGAAAATAAAATAAAACTTAATTGGGACATTTTAGAAGAAGCTATATACGTTTTCAATACGGAAAAATGTTTATGAACTAAAGAGAAAATTTGGACCTCAAAGGTTTAAAATATATTTCTATCTCTCTCTGCCTCTCTTTCTATATATATATATATATATATATATATATATATATATATATATATATATATATATATATATATATATATATATATATATATATATATAATATATATATATATATATATATATATATATATATATATATATATATATATATATATATATATATATATGTGTGTGTGTGTGTGTGTGTGTGTGTGTGTGTGTATGTGTAAATGATATATTTATCCTAAAATATTAACCAACGTAAATATATTTATATTAAAATAACTTTCTGGCGATTCTTTTCTTTTCTAGCAACCTTGATGAATATTTTTATTTTTCCTATTAATTTAGCGACTTCGCACCTCTAAGCTTCCTGTGGCGTAAGTACATTAAAAGAGCTCGTGATGTTCTATATAATCGGTATCATCCATGTGACTTGTAATTACATTTCTGATTGGTTGTCGCAGACTTTTATTTAACCGAGATGTACATGATTTACGGATAGACTTTCGTGCGAAAAATTTCCTAGATAAATTCTATTAACTTTAATCCTAAAATTTCCTTTATTTCTTTGTTCAACAAAGTCTTTCTATTTAATTATAAATCTTTATGACTGCATGAAATTCAAGGTAGACTCGCTTCCCTTTCTCTGTAATACATGAATAATTATTTCCCCTTTCAAAGATCTTCGAAATTTTCCCAATTCACATTCTAATTTCCTAATCTTTGTTTCCTTAGAAATCTTAAACAAATAAAGAACGGGATCTAATGACATCGGTTTCCATTCATTGATTTCAAAACGAAAGAGTGCTTGCTGATTTAAAGATGTGATTAACTGTGATTTTTTTCATTTGTTCTAAATCAGATATCACTTCTTCCAGGAAAAAACGAAGATCATTGTTTTTATCCTGCTATGCATTTTTGCCGCCTTGATTATTTTTACAAGCCAGAGCGGAACATCATTTCTAGTGGATGTATTGTGAGTCTTTACTATATAAGGTGTATTTAGCTTTCCTTTGACTACGATCTGCCAAAAAATAATAGATATTTTTTTAATTCTTTCGCTGGTCGAATATTTCTACGAGAAAGCTTTCCTCGACATAATTTAGAATAAGTTACATTGTCAAGCAATTCATGGAAATTAAAATATGGTCTGTCTAGTTCAAATGTAATTGATGAAAGAAAGTTTTACTAGTTACATATAGAAATTATGAAGCATATGTAGCCTATTACTTAATGGTTTCTAGCCAAGTTAGACATTCATCTGTAACCTTTCTAAACTTACTCCGCATTCTCAGTTCGCGTGCAATTTCCTGCATTTAAAAGCTGTAATATAACATCCCATCTTACAGATTTAGTGGAGTCCTTCATTAGCACATTATGCGCGGGTACATTTTGCAGGGGAATTGTACCGGGAGCGGGCGTTTGAGCGTAAATTTAGTTATTCAGTAAAATCTCAATAGATTGAAAATTATTTCATTTTTTAATCAACTCTTCTTATTTTATATTGAAATATATAAACAACTATACAAATAGAAATATATAAATAAAAACTATAAGATTTTTGTAAACTAAAAATGTATTTTTAGTGAATAAATTTATAATAGTATCGTAGATATGAAAATCAAATAGAAATAGTAGTATATAGTTTTAATTTTTTCGAATTAAGTTATATATAAACATTTTTACATTATAAAAAATGAAAAGAGCAATCATAAAACCAGGGCTTCGAACCGGAACTGAACCGAAAACCGAAAACCGGAAAAAACCGTTATTTTGGTCGGAACGAAAACCGGAACTAAACCGAAAAAAATATCGGTTTATTTCGGTTCGATATATCTTTCAGTCATTTTGTTACTGTTACCAACTTATCAATATTTTCTAATTTAAACTCAACTTTATAATTACATATCCGCATTTGTATAAGATTGCAATGGTGGTTTTGGCAGCTCCAGCTACACAAGTTAGTGTTGAAAGAGCGTTTTCAGGTTTGAAATTTATTCTCCGAGACAACAGAAGTAATCTCAGTGAAACCACGTTAGAAGATATATTAATAATTAGAGGCAATTTTCATATGTTAAATAAATAATATATTTTTTACATAATTATTGCAAGGCCAAGTGCACGATGTGAGAGTCAAACGACGAATGTGGGTAATCATGAACCTAGTTGTCAAATGCGATTTTGATAATGGATAACAATGCCAATGCTCGCCGCTCTTATCGTACCTGCTGTTTGTATCAATTCACATAGTGTACCAATTAAAAAAAGAATAAAATCTTCTAAATTTTGATAGAATTACATTTTTTGTTTATGATAGAATTATATTTTTAGTACAAATAAGAATATACATAAAATGAAATTATTCATTTGGAACTGAAACGAAAACAGTTATTTTTGGCGGAGCGAAAACCGGAACTGAACCGAAAACCGTTATTTTTGGCGGAGCGAAAACCGGAACTGAACCGATATTAATTTTTTAGTTGAACCGGAACGAAAACCGGAACAAAAAAAATTACGGTTCGAAGCCCTGCATAAAACTAATAATGATTTACAGTGTCGTAACGTTCAAATCATTTTCCTCTATGAAGATATACATTGCAAAACCCTTACTAACATTTGACCCGCACCCAAGTATCAATCTTCAGAAAACGTACTAGTACATGTCCCGCATACAATGTGTTAACTTTTAAAGACCCATATACTGGAATTTTAATTGTCCTCCGATTCGCAGCCCAATAGCCCAAAATTTGCATGTTCTAGTCTTTTTTTCATCTGTCAGTCTAAGTGAACAAGTTCAAAATAGAATAAAATATCAATGAAATGTGTTATATTATCCAGCAACAAGTAGTATTTCTTAGTCCTCGTGTTTCAAAAAGTATACTGTAGCACTTCAAACCAAATTAGGGTGTTGTATAAATCTCAGGGAAAAGCATCTTCTAACATCGGATGTTTACATCGGATGAATCTTTTATTCACAGCTATCAGTATTACAGGAGGTTATTTGAAGTCACGCTTCTAGATGGGAGGAAATTTCTCAGATTGCTTCAGCTATTCTGAGATCCTGAGGTCTCGGCTATCGTAGGTCTGGGAACGAAAGGGTTAAATAAGTAATCCCACTAGAGTAAGTTCAAAACAGTTGAAACAAATCGAATACCATAAAAGTTTTTCTTCCATTTATTATATTAACGGCTGATCTCACCAAAGTCCTTTAATGCTAACTACGATTAATCTCAATTTAAACGGAGAATTGCATACCACCATTGGTTGGCGCCATGGGTTAATCGCTGTTAGTTGTTAAACAACTTTGGTGAGACTGGCATTTAGATTAAATCACGTAATGCAGTTACATTTACGAATATACAAAACCGTCTACTTTAGAATAATACACAAAGAAAATGTTAAGCGTTTGATCCATCAAAGTTTCTTTTATAAAAATCTTATTTAAACTTAGAATGTTCGTAGTATTTACATAGAATGTAATCCTGAAAACTATATAGGAGACATGTAAATATATAAATTCAAACATTGAATTTTACGTTACGTCATCAAAGTCATTCATCTTAATATTTCTTTTGTTATTTAAAAAAGGTACTCCATCTTCAATTCTCTGTTTGTTTTCAAAAGCAGAGCACTTTTAAAGGCAAAAGACAAAACTAAAAAATACCATATATTTTCATGAGTATAGGTTAACATTAACTATCCTTCTAATATACGTCTTATCATGTACTAATAGATTTATAATCCAATATTAACATCAAAATGTAAAATATAATGATTAGCCATTTTTAAGCTGTAATATTTCTGTAATGCTTTGTTTTTTCCTGTATATATACCTTATAGTCTTATTCTTAAACAGATAATTGTCGCATTCATTTTTAAAACGTTAATACTCACTGGTTTGCTGTTCATGACAATTACCTAAAAGAAAAGTTTCCATTTAGATTTCTAAAGTATTTTTAATAAAGTTATTACAATAAAATTTCTAGCATACTGTAAAAATAATGTTTCGTTGATTTAGTGTTTAAGAAAGAAGAAATTAATGCTCATTAAATAACACACCAAGACAAATATGTCTTGATTAAATAATTTTATATAATTAAATGCCTAAGGAATACAACTAGAATACAACTTATCATTTGTAGATATCGAAGACTCCTCTCGACTCGGTGTTGGCCATAAGAAAATGGTGTCTCTTTTCCTTTTTCTCGTGTCGCTACAAAAAAAATGTCTAACCTGCAAGCAGCTGATACCAGCAGCGTTCACCCTCTTCTATCCTCTGTTAACAATCTTGTCTTTGCTCTGAGGAGAGAAAGCAGGGGTCAACTCAAGAATGGAGGGGTCAGAATACTGCCAAACCAACGGGCCCTGCTATTGGTCTTATTTAAGAGGGCATTGTATGTCCATATGGTTTTAGATACATGTAAATTTGACCTTGCACTCAATATGAGAGTAGTATGATACACATACACGTGGTTTTTGATTTATAAACATCAGGCGAAAGGAATGTTTCCGAATGATATGTTTTATGACGGCTCTTTAAATTCGCACGTGGTGTTTGTTTATGTAAGCAAGGGAGATTTATTTTTGCTAAAGCATTGTGTATTTCGGTTTGCAGTCCAGTTTTTAGTGGAGATTGAGATCTGACAGACTTGATCTCTTTTTTCTCTTTTTATTGTTAGATTTTCGAAGTGTCGAAAGTGTTTAACTAGCTTGAAATAGCTGAAATGACTCAAAATATTTCAGATTTTGATTCTGATACAGATTAGGATAGAGTAATAGTGACACTGTAATATATTCGGATTGTTCTTTCTGTTCATGATGGATCTAGTGATTCTAATGATGAGGATGACATTTCTGACAACAATGATGATGATGCTTCGTTTTTTCACATTCCCGGAAAAATCCTCCAAAACGGCAAATGAGTTACTAGAGTGCAAGGATTGTAACGTAGGATTGTGTGTAGATATCTGTTTTTAAAATGTTTCATAAAAAATAATATTAAATAACATAGTATTCAGTTTTGTAACGTTAAAAGTCATTAAATAGTAAGTAAAGAATGAAAAAAAGGTGTAAAATATATATTTAAATAAGAAACAGCTTAACTAAATAAAGTATCTATAAACATATAATATAAATCGCATTCCGTTTAAATACTTTAAGCAGTATTATTGAATACCGCGTTTCTACGTTAGTTTCATGAATTTAGGCTTAATAGCATAAAACCCTCCGCCCACGATAATCACTCGCGAAAGTGACTGCCGGCCTCAGAGAAAAGCGCGTGTTTGCTCTTCCCGAAGCGAAAGGGTTAAATAAAGCAGTTTTCTTTACACTGACCTATTAAGATACCGGAAATCGGAGTAATACAATATAGTCGAAAAGATTGATTTCTTATGTAAAAGGGAATATAATGCTGAAAAAATACGATATTGAATACAAAAAGTAAAAATTTAACGTTAGGAGTTCCCAATTGCAACTTTAAAGAGTGATGGGTTAATGCCATTTAAAAAAATAATGATTGGGGAAACTACCAAATCTCGCTTTTTTCGTCAAAATTTCATATCATAAATGTAATTTTTGTTTTTAGAGAAAACACATAACACATTAAATTTTTTAAAATATGCTCAAATAACACAAATTGGAACTAATATCTACCTAAAACAAAAGTAATAATTATAATTTCAATTAAAAAACATATCAAACAATATATCGTTTTGGTTCATTCTATTTTCATAAAAGGTTTGCATTTACAAAACTAATTTAAATGTTTCCACTTATAGCTTTATTTTTATGATTGAATTGTATTATTAAAATAACATTTCTTTCACTCTTTTCGATTTCATCCATCTCTTGAGAAAACATTAAATGCAAACAAGATGTACTTCTAATTTTACATTTGATTAATTTCAGTATTTATCGAGGCTTTTCGTAAACCGGAGATGAAATCAAACTGACAATCTTGCGTAAAATACATTTATTACTTCTGGGAATATTTTACAAAAGAAATTAAATTCTTTTATAATAGACTCATTTTATATTTTATATTTTTGATTAACCATCATTGTTTCGAAATTTTAAATACCATTTTCATCTTTTAGACACCTTTCGGTTTCGAAATATAACTCTATTATATATTCTGTTTTTCATATTTTATGTGGTAATGGTTTAGAGAATTATTTCTATACTTTCTCACTCGCCATAAAACCTATGGCAAAAGCAGTAATTTTTATTTTATCTGTGTGTAATGCGCATGCGTATACAACCCGTGTTTTTTTGTAGAAAAAAAGGCTGAAATTTATGTAGGGTCTGGTGGGATAAAATGGGTAGAAAAAGCTTGATTTCTTATTCGACACTCTTTTTCATCAAAAAAAAAACTATAAACAAGGAATATTTTGCATGTATTCATGCAATGAGTTTATTACTATTATTGTTAAAATAGTTTTATACATTTTCTTAAATTGCAAATTTATAATTTTTTACTTATGCTTTTACTTTGCTATTAATTATCAAAAATTTCATTAAAACTTTATTTTATAGCTACAAATACATTTATATATGATATAATTACAATTTATATTGGAAAACTGTTATGAACACAGTTATTAAGTTGAGCTAAGTTCTGCTACATCAGAAACAGTCATCACTTCTCCGGATTTAGTCTGTACTCGCTTTCTTTTTCGTCTGGCATTTTCCAAGGCTTTTTTTCACAACTGCAGTGGTGAAATTGTTCTAAGGATAGATAGCCTTTTTAAAATCCTATCTGGAGAAGAAAATACAAAATTCGAAATGGTTGAACTAAAATTTTGCGTAGAAAGAGTTTCCATTGTAGCTGTTGTTGAAGTCTGTTCGCATCATTGTTTACTGTTAGTTATCCATATTTTTCATTTAACACTGTTTTGTGTTTCACATGGTTTTCCATCATGGTATTAAATAGCTGTTTCAGCAGATTAGGGAATGTTGCTTTGGGCAATTTTTAAAGACGGCTCTTTGTGTACCACATCTTCAGAATTTTTCTCCAGACACACTTTATAGCGTTAAATCCTTCGACATCCAAAGGTTTCAGAGTATGATTTGAGTTTGATGGAGGCAGTTAAGGGTGATTCTTTTGTCCATTGCTTGTTTTTACTGTCTCATATGTCAGTGACCATCTAATATAAAAAAAATGGATTTTTCCAGCTAATCCACTTGTTTGAGAAAATATCTAAATAACTTGTTGAGAAAATATATAGGTTAGGGAATGTCGCTTGGGGTACTTTTTGAAGACGACTCTTCGTATACCACATCTTCAGAATTTTTTCTCCAGGCACACATTATAGGGCAAATCCTTCTACAACCAAAGATTGCAAAGCATGTTTGAGTTTGATACGAGGCAGTGAATAGTGATTCTTTTGTCCATTGCTTGTTTTACTATGTTATATGTCAGGTGACCATCGGATATCAAAAGAATGAGTTTTTACAGGTAACCCACTTGTTTGAGAAAATGTCCCATTTTCAAGATTCAAACATTGTATCATACATCCACCCTACTCTGTGCAGCCATTGTAATGCACCAGGCAAAATTCGAAGGGGTTGAACTGAAAGTTTGCTTAGAAAGAGCTTCCATATTAGATGTTGTTTAAGTCTGTGCAACACTGTTTTCTGTTATTTCTCCATTTTTTTCAGTTAACACTATTTTATGTTTAGCAGCCTTTTTCCTTCACGGTATCAAATAGCTGTTTCAGCAAGTTAGGGAATGTCGTTTTGGACACTTTTCGAAGACGCCTCTCCATGCACCAGATGGGATGCAGTGAACGCTTATTCTATTGTCCACATCTTGTTTTACTGTCTTATATATCAAGAGACCCTCAAATATCAAAATAATGGGTTTTTCCAGGTGTTCCGCTTGTTTGAGAAAATGTGCCATTCAAGATTCAAACATTCTATCATGCATGCAATATGACTCCGGGTAGTCATATAATGTACTAGGCCCTTAAAAAAGCTTAATTTTACAATTATTATATTAATTTACCATATACCAAAGTAAATAAATTTTTAAAAATACAAAGTAATATTATTTTCACTAAAATTGAAGAGGCTGGTTTCAATCATTACATCTAAAAATTTAGAACTTTAAATAATTTGTTAAGCCTAACCAATAACCAGTTTCCCCCATCATACAAAAATAATCGTTAAACATAAAATATTTAAAATATTTCTTGAATGTGTTTGAAAAAACTGTTGTTCAGAAGCCCTTGAAGTTGATTATTTAAAAATTAATGACGATAAAAGAAATAAAATATTACTTTTTTAAAGTTTTTAAGACTTTAGTAAAGAAGAATGTATCCTGACTTCCAAACTAGGACATTCTATGTTACTAGATGCAAAATATAACACTTCTTAAAGAAAATAAATATTGCCCACAAATGCCTACAAATATAATAAATAAAATATAATTGTTAAAAGATATGATGTGTCTTTTAAATAAATTATAAAAAATACCCATTCAACCCCACCAGACCCTATCGTAACATAAGACTAAACATAAGACTAACATAAGGCTAAATTTTGACAAGTGACTCTTTGCCGATTGCTAATCGGGCTCAATCTCTCAAATTCTGACTCTTTCAATGTCATTCTAATGAATACTCTTTTCTTAATTAAATCATTCAAGATTGTTAATGTTTAGGTGGCTTGCTGGGAGGGTGTTGACTAGAATGAAGTGGTTGGCGGTTGGTTAGTTGGTTAGTCTGAAGCACTACGGTATAAATGTTTGCTACACAAGAGCTTATGGGACCGATACCTAATACTCAAAGTCATTTCAGACTTACAACGATCATCCATGCCAAAATAGGGATTCGAACCCACACAAACCGGCACTAAAGAGCAGCGCTTTACCCATTGTACCATCATTCGGCTAATGACTGGTGAGAGTATAAGCTGAAGACAAGGTAATCCCCTTCGCTTTTATGGGGTGTTTATACAAAGGATTGTTTCTATCTTTATTCCTTTCCATTATAAAATAATATAATCATTGTAACAATGTTTGAGTTAGATGGTGAAGAGGAAGAGTTTTACTGCAGCATTTAAGTTGCAAGTAGTACAGTATGCAACATATTATAGAAACAGAGATTAAGGGAAATTGAGCATTCAAATTTAGTAATTTGTGTTACTCTCGAGGCTGTATGAATGATGTGCAGTAGGAATAAAATGTAGATACAACAACTTCTACAGATTAAAAACTTACAGATTAAAACTTACAGATTAAAAATTTTAAATTTTATTTTCTTTCGTAATACTTTTCATTATAATATGTGTATCAAGTAATCCCCTATATAATAATAGCCAATGTTATCTGTCCCTCTGTCCGCGAATTTATAAGACGGTTGTACTTTGAATGGATAGAAGCATCCATATTGTATTTTGATGGTTTAGGATTAGCAACGTTCGAAATCCACCACTTCCCCACTCTTCTAGCATTTAATGCAATTATTTCAAGCCCTATTTTATTAGCGATTAAATTTATCAATTTGACACTTAATAAATAGGTAAAAATAGCTTTTTAATAATGATCTCATACTCACAGTTATATAAATGTTCAAATTACACGAGATATTAAAAATCATACATACATAAATTCATTTATTAAGATATTTTACAGTAAACTTAAATACGAAAAGTTTTTCCGTGTGTAATGTATGCTTTGAGTCTTTAATCCCTATATTTCTAACAGCGCATTTTGCACGACTAAGTACAGGATTAAAAATTACCCAAGACGTTTAATTTCATACATAGATAATTTCTATTAAGATGTTTGCCGAGAAATTTCTTCTTTTAAATACCTGTCATTATTGTACATATATCACGTGATTACAGAAATCACTCAATATTTTTTCGTGTGTAGTTTATTGCTTTAATTTTTGCCTTATAACTTTAATACACCGTTATGCACGAATGAATACGGTATTAATATTGCACAGAATATTAAATAGCATACATATAACTTACAATATTAATATTCATTTTCAAAGCTGGTTTATCGGTTATGGCTTACACAAAATAAACATAAAAATGTTAAATTTTAGTTAAATTAGTATTTTCATAGATATTTAATCATAAAGGAAAGAAGATTGGATTTGATGTATGAGTTAGATGTTAGTAAGAGAAGGAATTTATTTAATCTGTTTTGAAGAATAAAAAACGGAATGAATTATTCTTTGTCACCTATAGTAAATTTTGATCTCCTAATTTTAAGAGAGAATATTTTGTGTTTTAAAAGTAATTAAGATGTGTTAAATTAGAAAAAGAAATAAGGATTAAGTGTTAATTTTAATAATTTAACTGAATAATTTGCTAAAGTTATTAAATTTATTCAAAATGGCGTATAGTTGCAACTCATTTCATATTTAAAATTGAGTATAACTGCTTTTAAATTTTTGTATAATCAATTAATAATCTTTATAATTTGAAAATCTCAATTTGATTCCATAATTATTTAATTGACAGATTGAAAGCATATAAGAATAATATATTAATATGTATATACATATGTATATAGAAATATGTGAAATAGTATCTTTATTGTAAAAATAAACTAATGGAAATATGTCTATCTTAAAAAAAAAAATAATTTCTCGCAATTCTATCTTTTTCTGGCATTTTTTTCTAGCAACTTTGGTGATTATCTTTATTTC
>CM063500.1:40196622-40206622 GCA_032207245.1 Pardosa pseudoannulata
AAATGCTGTTAAAGTTTAAATTTAATTTATTTACCAACAAATAAGGATCGATCGACAGGATTTTGAACCCAGGTTGAACTACATCATATTTTTTGTGATGTAGGCAAACATTTCTGTAATAGTATCTTTTTAACTCTCAATATCGGTGCCAGTTTCTTGTGTCATTGGATTATGAATATAAAAGAGCATCAGCGTAAGATAATGGTAGGCCATGTGTATGTTTTAATATGTTGTTAGACTTTAACGCTTTGACAGTTTCATTTTTTTCCAAAATTCTGTCAAAAAATGTCATTTTTTTTATTGCATTTTTTTGTTCATTTTACATTTTTAAGTAAAGATATGTTATTAAAATTAACATTTCTAATATTTTTAAGCATTTATTACAATTTTTTTCTTTCTATGAAAGCATCATAGAACTGAAGTTTACCTTTAGTCTCATCGATATCCAAGTTAATTTTTGGAATTCCAGTGAAAGCAAATCTAGGAGGCGGATCCGAAGGATTATCACAATTAATTTAAAAAATTGTCTTGCTTGACTGATTCCATCTGTACTACTATCAGAGTCACTACTATCCAGGTCATCTAGTAAACTTTCGCTACTATCATTTACAGATAATTCAGTTTCTGATTCCGAGTCACAGTTCGAATCACAAGAAATTAGCTCCATACGCTCTGAATTATCCATTATTTAAAAGTAAAAATATATTATTCAACTCTTACATCAATAAAATTATCAGGCGGTTAGTAAAATATAACCAGAAAGCTATACACTGAAAGATAACAATTCGTCTTCTGATACAAAACATGCGAAAAAACCCGCTTTTGAACCAATCAGAGTAGAAAATACAATAAACTGAAAACTATCATTTACTGGACATCTATACGAATAATTTGTTACTAAAATTGGAAAAAATACGACCGAAATAGTGCTAGCGCAATAGAAATCAGATTGGGCAGTACGGGCAAAACAGGGAAAGGGTTAATTAAAATTATTCACAAATAAATGACGTTTAAAAGACAAACAAAGAGAGGCAAGGAGCCCGGGTCATCAAATGCACAATATTCAACAAAAAGGAAGTTTTTCATACTTTTGCCACAGTCAAAAGTATATGGCAGAATACCAATAAGGCATTACCACGTGCTCACGTAGTGATGGACAAACTAGGGTGACGTGGAAGAGAGAAGCAAATTTCGCCAGAAAATAGACTAGTAAATTACTTATTGTTTAAAAATTCCGATTTTCTAAAAAATCCAACCTCCAGCTTGAAAACTGCTTCAAGCATTGTCAGTTTTGGTTAGATTGGGTTTAGAGCACTACAATCTATGCAAGCCGCGGTAACTCAGTCTGCAACGCTCTCGTAACTGGAGGATTGTAAGTTCGAAATCCGAGCCAACCTAAGATCCGCCTTGTTCGTTAAAGCGGACTGGGGTATGTAAAATATGTTTATGGTCAAAGAGTCCTCCAAGTCATAAATCAATATCTCAGGGGATGACAGGTCAAGCCTATGGCTTTTCGGCTTTATCCCTGGTTCTAAATTACGAGGACCCACATGAGAGAATGTCGTACTTTCACCGTAGTGATGCTCATTATAACGAAAGACGCACCTTTTTGCCTTAATACGAGTTTTGTATGGCTCAATCGTGCCTTGTCTGACCAAGTGGCATCAGAAACAACAACATAATTTATGCTTTTGCTACGCTCAGAAGACCATGACGTACTGCTTAATGCCGATTCTGAACCGCTCTAACCATCCATGGCATTACCTGTACTCGAAACCACGAATTATGGTAGTGTAAAACAATTTCCTATAAACATGCGTTGTGTGCGGGTACATTTCGCAGCGGAATTGTACCGGGAGCGAGCGTTTTGGGCGTAAATTAATTATTCAGTTAAATCTCAATAGATCGAAAATATTTTATTTTTTAACCAACATTTCGTATTTTAAATTGCAATATATAAACAAATATATAAAAAAAGGTATAAATAACAACTATAAGATTTTTGTAAACAAAAAACATATTTTTAGTGAATAAAATTATAATAGTACTGTAAATGTTAAAAAATCAAATAGAAATAGTACTATATAGTTTTTATTTGTTCCAAGTTTTTCCAGAATCTATGCAGTAGACAAGAACATTCGGATTCCTGTATATACCTTTTAGCTTTTTATACGGTTTTCCTGTATATACACTTATTTTTGTACACATAAACAAATCAGGTTGTTACACTAACACGTATTAGTACGTGCCCCGAGCTTAATTATCAATCGTCAGAAACGTACTAGTACGTGGTTCAATCGTCAGAAACGTACTAGTACGTGGTCCGCATGTAGAGTGTTAATTCAGCCATTATTTGGCTATACATAAATCTAGCATAAATTCAAGTGTTTTTGAAAGTCAGACGTACTGTTAGAAAATGTAAACCTTAGAGTACGGCAATTTTCGCTATTAATACATAAAAATAAGTTCAAATCAATGTAATTATTCTTTTAATCTAGTAGTACATTGTAAGTTTTGAAAAATATAAATGTAGTTATAATTAAAACAGAAATTAATTTACTTCAGATGATTTTGTCAAAACTGATGGCTTTTATTTAAAATGTTAAGCAATTATTTCGTAACAAAAGCAAGTTAAATATTCACTGATAAAATATTTATTTAATGTAGATATTTTGTTAATTTAATTTACCATTACAATAGTACAAAGTGAAATCTAATTTAAACTGCAAATCTAATTGAAACATTAGCGAAACGTGGATTGTTTACCGTCTCGTCTGCTGTCAGCAGTCTAATTAATGAACTACCTGATTTAAATTTTTCCGTAGAGACAAATTACGGGTTTATAATAAATAAAATGTTACTGAAAAGAGAATGATGTAACTGTTACGGCAGTCAAGTAGTTACATAAATAACCTGTAATAAAAAATAATTGTATATAATTGTATATAAATTGACTATGTATGGATATATGTGTGTATATATGTATATATTTATATATACATATATATATATATGAATATATATATATATATATATATATATATATATATATATATATATATATATATGTATATATATATATATATATATATATATATATATATGTATATATATATATATATATATATATATATATATATATATATATATATATATATATATATATATATATATATATATATACATATGTATGTTTGTTCATGTGTACTTCAAAAATAAACCGCGAAATATTGTCAAGAGTTACCTAATACATATATATATTTTACATCTGTTAATAAACCTGAAATAAATTTATCTGAAATTGACCCTGAAACTTGAATCAAAAATTTTTATACAAAACTTCGGGACGATAATAAATATGTATACACACATCAAAAGATCGGCACGGACCAATTAGCTTTAAATAACAAAGATTTACAAAGTATTAACAACAATGTTTTAAAATATTTGTTAAGTTATAACTTTGATTAAGTGAGTAGAGTCATTTAACCTCGGAGGAAACTGGATAACCCTGTTAGTAAATAAATAAAAGTTTATTCTTGGAATAAAAATACATCTAACTATCGAATACAAAATTAAACACATACGACATTTTCACGGGTAAGAAAAGCTGATTGTAGAAGGAATATATGTTAGTTATTCATATATAAATTAATTTAGAATTGAAAAGAATAGATATTTAAGGTTTTAATTTTTGAAATTTTAAACATTCTTTTAATCTAATCTAAAGAATTATATATCTCTTACAGAAAATTATGTGAAATTATGTATACATGAATTAGAAAATAATTAAAATGTAAAAATTTATTATCATTTTATAGGAAATTTGCATTTAAGTGTTCGTTAGCGTATTTAGATCAATATTTGAGATTTTTAACTTAATATTTTGTTATTTTTTTATATAGATTGAAATGCCGAATAATAAACATTAAAAAAAACTTCCAAAATTGATACATGATTTTAGCTTACGTAAGCTCTCCTTCAAGGAAAACTGTTTGCATGAATATATTATAAAGCGATGTAAAAATCGAGGAGGAAAACTGTTTGCATAAATAAATTATAAAGCGGTGCAAAAATCGAGGTTTTTGTATTCCAAAGTTAGATGTCTTTATATATGTTAAATTTCAAGAGGTAAAAATGTTTACATGAAAGTAAAAATGGGAAAATGATCTCCGAGTTAAATTCTAAGACGGAATATCTATAAAGTATTTTGATCCCAAAAGCAAATTTTACTCTCTTTAAGTATCGTTGAATCGAAACTGAAAAAGCATTCTGACATTGTCAGTAAAATCATTTGTAAAACTCTGAAGTTAACAAAAAAATAAGTTTTATCTGCTTTTTCTAAAGAAATCAGAAAATAGAAAAGCTGTTTAGAGAACATTATATGAATAAAACCTCTATGCGAATAAATGAAAATATTTAGTAACCATCGATAATTTACGAGTATATTTAAGTGCTTATGTTTAGAGCAGCATGGTCTACTGCTTTGCAACACTTGGGCTAATGAGACTGGGAATGCTTAAAGCCGATTCCAATAGGCTACACATACCCATGCCTGTAGTGGAACTCCAATGTACAAACTCTACCAACAAGTAGAATACTACCATTCGGCCATGTTTCTTGGTAATATTTAAGTGACTATAATAGTAACAGAGCAATTTTCTTTTGTTGAACAGACAAAGATAGCCTATGTATTTGCTCCTTCCAATGAACTATAAACAAGTAGAATACTACCATTCGGCCATGTTTCTTGGTAATATTTAAGTGACTATAATAGTAACAGAGCAATTTTCTTTTGTTGAACAGACAAAGATAGCCTGTGTATTTGCTCCTTCCAATGAACTATAAACAAGTAGAATACTACCATTCGGCCATGTTTCTTGGTAATATTTAAGTGACTATAATAGTAACAGAGCAATTTTCTTTTGTTGAACAGACAAAGATAGCCTGTGTTCCTTCCAATGAACAGTAAATATCCGAAATTTTTTTATAGATGCAGGAGATTGTTGCAGTAAAAAAAACTAAAAAAGTTCCAAATTAAACTAAAATGCATTCACTCTGCCATCTCACTATTTGAGATTCAATTTTTTTAAAAAATCATCCTTATGGGGAGAGCACATCAATATATTCCCATTCTTGTGGAAAAATTCCATGATGGATGGGTGTTCATTGTTTTTTGGTACTAGAGCTCGTACACATGGACAGCTGACACGGATGTTCGTAGCAGTTCAAATCTGCTTTAAGCAGTTGATCCTGGTGCAGCCAAAAGCAGAGCATGGCGCTCTGAACTTTGCTTATGATACTATGGATAAATAGATATTTAGTCAAGCTTCTAATTTAACTTCAACTATTTTACGAAGGCAAAGGGAGCCGTGGTAGGTCAATTGACAAAGTCAAAGCTCTCGTAACTGGAGGGTTGTGGGTTTGCAACTGGAGCCCTCCTAAGATCCATCGTGTTTGCTAAAGGTGACTAAGGCATGTAAAATGTTTGTGGTCATCATGTCCTGCAAGTTCACAATCAATACCTCTGGGAGTGGCGGGACAAGCCTATGGATTCTTTCCTTGTTCCCTGATACTAAATTATAAGGACCCACTTGATTATAAGTCGTACTCTCACCCTAGCTGTGCTCATTAAAGCAAAAGGCCCACCCTTATACCTTAATACGAGTAACGTATAACTCAATCTTGTTGGTTTTATCAAGCGGCATTAGAAACAATAACAACAAAAACAGGAAAGAAAATATCAAGCAGAGGAATAATATGCATCACGTTTCTTAAGCATTATTTTCGTAGAATCGCAATATTTATCAATATTACGATTTTTTCCTTGTTCCCTGATACTAAATTATAAGGACCCACTTGATTATAAGTCGTACTCTCACCCTAGCTGTGCTCATTAAAGCAAAAGGCCCACCCTTATACCTTAATACGAGTAACGTATAACTCAATCTTGTTGGTTTTATCAAGCGGCATTAGAAACAATAACAACAAAAACAGGAAAGAAAATATCAAGCAGAGGAATAATATGCATCACGTTTCTTAAGCATTATTTTCGTAGAATCGCAATATTTATCAATATTACGATTTTTTCCTTGTTCCCTGATACTAAATTATAAGGACCCACTTGATTATAAGTCGTACTCTCACCCTAGCTGTGCTCATTAAAGCAAAAGGCCCACCCTTATACCTTAATACGAGTAACGTATAACTCAATCTTGTTGGTTTTATCAAGCGGCATTAGAAACAATAACAACAAAAACAGGAAAGAAAATATCAAGCAGAGGAATAATATGCATCACGTTTCTTAAGCATTATTTTCGTAGAATCGCAATATTTATCAATATTACGATTTGAGTGTAAAAGAGTCTTAGAAAATCTGAACTTTGAATAGAATGTACATCAAAAAGTGCATGTTCTGATTCAAATTATTTAAAACAATTTGGCAATTTCTTACCCTTATTTGCTGTGTAACTGCAATTTACCCAGTCAAGAAATTAAAAACATAAGAATAACTTATATTGCATCTTTTTAAATACTTGTAACACCTTTGGTTTGTTTGGTTTAGAGTGCTACGGTCTACTTTTTTGCAACACGAGGGCTAATGAGACCGGGACCTACAACTTAAAGCCGATTCCGAACAGCTACGAGCATCCAGGCAACAGTGGGTTTCGAACCCACGAATCCCGGAAATGAAGGCCAGCACCCTAACCATCACACAAGCCATCGTTCGGCTTGTAACATCTTTGAATACTGATATTAAGGATATTGCAATCTTCAGTTAAAAGTGTCTTTGATAACATGTATGCATTATCCTGGTATATAAATTATATAACGAAATGCATCTTTCTATGAACAAATTCCTTAGCCAAATTTCTAATTCAATTGCGCTTATTTATCAAAGAACGCTTCATTCAGTAATAATATGTATCTCATTTCATTAAATAACTGTAGCACCTTTCTGACACTTCTATAAATATTTTTATTTTGGTCGGATTTGAAATCCTGTATCAATGAGCGTTTAATGATGGACTTTAGAAATAGCTCAAAATGTAAAGTATGATAAACAAATGTAAGAAAACGTTTCTACTTATGAAATATTTTTTCAAGATATATATTCTCGAAAATCATATAAAAGTAATTCATCATAAGAAATACGCCCTTAGTACATAAAAATTAATTATCCAAAAATTGTTGCTATAAAGCAAAACGAACCTCAAGGTAAGACACAACAAGAATTTTTTAATATTAAAAAGAAAGCGATTAAAACATGTATGCTCATAAATATTTGTTAGGTGAAACTACTTCGGAAAGACCGAATAATAATCGAACTTATAAAGACCTTAAATGACCTGAAAATATTTATTCATATCATCTTCAGGGACGAAAACAATTTAGAATGAAAATGGAAATTTATTTTGTTTCTAGCGAAACTTAAATAATGAGTTTTCAAATAGTTGAAGAGTAATCCTAAACATATTAAATGTTTACCAGGTTATAATAAAAATGTACTGATATAATAAATTATGCCATTTTTGCTTGTTTATAATTTACTTTTTATTTCTTATAGAAACTTTTCATGATGAAACCTACACAGACATGCAGTTGAAAATTAACGAATATGTAAGTACATTTTTATGAAATTCTTCAAGTTTGTGAATTTATCTTTTATATTTCTAATCTAACGAATTTGTTTTCTTTGAGTTGTCGGTTTAGATTGCTCTATTCTTCTTTTAGGATTTAGATCCTGTTAAATAAACATAATACGTGTAATGGAGAAGACAATGTTAGCATTTTAATTTAAAATACAGGGTGTCCAAAGCAAACCACATAAACACTAAAACGTCCTGTGTTTGTTCTAAATCATTGTATATAAAATTTTTTGGTAATCAATCTCCTAATCTTAATTTAATCATCGGGGAAACTCCACATCCAAACTTGTTCCCCTTTCTTCATCAAACTGGTTTTTATTCCGAAATTTAATTTTTGTTTGTGTTTCAATTTTTAATCATTAAATGTTCAATTCACTCAATTTTCAATTCTTGTTAATATGTATATAACTTAATTTTTTTTCGTGTTTTTATGTTGTATGTTTTTTTTTTAATAATTGCTTTAATCTGTTTTTGAGCCTGTAATTTTTTTCATCTTGTTTGGCGGAGTTTGTCCCTAGAGGATTTAGCGCCATTAAACTTCAATCAACCAACCAACCATAAACACTAAACGGCTGGATTCCTCGTTGGGGGTACATAAATTCTGCCAAAAGAAGAGTTCCTGTACGATCCATAGTTACGATCCATACGAAAAACAAAGTATGACCAATGCTCGAGCAAAAAAAAAAAAAAAAAAAAAAAAAACAACTTTATTAGGCATATCAACAGCAGTATATGCACGGGCATACTCACTCACGTTTCGTAAGGTATTTCCATTACGTGGACCGTACATCAGTTACATCTCGCAGTAGTCACGAACGGAATACATGGTCACCATACGAAGACTACCGGTAGCTCCAAGATGCAGCCTTTTAAATACAAGTTCAACGGCTGATTAACGCCATTACATGGGGCGCGCATGCATGGCACGATATGCGTGGTGAACGTTTTAAACATTACGTCTGGAAAGATATGCAAATACTGCTGATGATATGTCCAATAAAGTGTTTTTTTTTATTGCACCGGCAGTAACGTCATACTTTGTTTTTCGTATTTTTCTCGTAAACTATGGATCGTACAGGAATGCTTCTTTGGGGAGTTTTTTATGTACTCCCAACCAGGAATCTGGCTGTGCAGAGTTTATGCGGTCGTTTTGGGACACCCAGTATATTCATGAACTCATTTTTTAGAGTATGTATCTATGCTTGTTCATATTACAAGCTGAGAAAATACCTAAGGTCTCAACAAGAACTCATAGAAAAACAGTGTAATACTTTCTAAACATTAAAACAGTCTAAGAACTTTAAAAACATATTGCTTCTAAAACAATTGTATTTTGAAAACCTATTAATCTAAAACTAGAAAATAAATAATTTTAATAAATAAATGGATTTACTCCCACTTCGCAATCATGCAGAATTTTATAATATTTACAAAATTTAAAGGACTTTTCACATAACATGCTGAAGTCATATGCTTCGGGTAATTTTTCACGCCATTTGAATATTGAAAATAAAGTTTAATTAAAGCTGAATTAGTTTCCGGATAAAATGTTCTTAATGTAATGCATATTTGTATAACATTCATTTTCTGAAATTAAAAAAAAATTAAAAGACTTTCCAAATTACAAATTCCAGGTACCCGATTTTAATTAAAATATAATTTTCAGAAAACTGTTTCTAATTGTCATAAATTTATAGTTTTAACTTAGCTTAAAATTTTTAATACGGCCTCAAGGGAAAATAAACACAACAAATATTGCTTATTACGTCATACTTTGTTTTTCGTATTTTTCTCGTAAACTATGGATCTTACAGGAATGCTTTTTTGGGCATTTTTTTATATACTCACAACCAGGAATCTAGCTATGTAAAGTTATGTGGTCGTTTTGGGACATCCTGTATATTATTTACGAATTTACTTGTCACTTTTTATTGTACAGCATATAAACGATAAAAGCTTTGATTTTATCAGATATGTGTCTAAATAATATTTTAAAATGTGAACACTATATCTTTCTGAACTTCTTTCTCTTACATTACGCTGGAAGTGTACGTGTTTATTCGATACATTTCCTACATTCTGTGGGGAAAGTTTGTTGATTGATTTAGAGCATTTATTTTAATTTTTATTTTCAAAATTGTAACTAAAATTTAAAAAATTGAAAATTTAAAAAAACTTTTATTAAGTTATTTTTAAAATGCGTATATGAAATTTCCACTACCATACATCTGAAAGTGTGACAGATTATTATATTTTTTACCATTATATTTAACCTTTATTTGTTCCCAATTCATCACAAAACTTATCTTTTCTCTCTCTTTTTTACTAAAATAATAGCTGATAAAACTTTT
>CM063500.1:40211622-40214122 GCA_032207245.1 Pardosa pseudoannulata
TAGAACTAAACTTCAATGACGCATTTGAAGAAACCGCAGTCGGGCCACGAGTTGTTTTGAGCAAAGGAAGTAAATAGTAATAAAATCATTCGCACAAAACCTATTATGTTGGCTGATGGAATACTACGATACTCTGTTTACTCTGTCAAACACTCTGTATATACTATCCCCCTCCTAGTAACCTAGTTAACGGGAATAATTCAAATAAATAATCTCACCTAAGACAGAAGTTATTGGTAGTCTCATGGTATCAACCAATCTTAAATCTTTCTTATTATTATTATTAATTCTGTCCAGTGATTTTTTGTGATGGACACATTTTAATAGACTTGGAACGAGAAATAGAAAGTGTGTGTGAGATAGTATAGATGCTGGGAAATATAAAAGATGAAATATAAAAAAAATAAAAGACAAAATTTCCTCAAATGAATGACTTCTATTTTAATCTGTCTTGGGGTAATTTTGGATATTAAACAATTGTGATGCAAATAAAAAGACTCCTCAGAATTGATGCATATCTGGAGATATGGAGCATTATGTATTCACCTGAAACATAACATCAATGACGCATTTCAAGAACCTGCAACCGTGCCACGAGTTGTTTTGGACAAAGCAAGTAAATTGTAATACTGTCATCCGCGTTAAGGCACAAGATATATTATCTTGGCAGATGGAATACCATGATAATCTGTATAATCATTCAAACACTCTGTATAGACATGACCCTCTCCTAATAACCTAGCTAACTTGAATAATACAAATAAATAATCTCATCAGAAAGTCAGAAGTTAGTAGTAGTTTCATAGTATCAACATCTCTTAAATATTTCTTCTTCTTCTTTATATTATTTATTCTTTCAAATGTTTTTTTCTGATGCACACATTTTAATAGACTTGATATAAAAAAGAGAAAGTGTATGTGAGGTAGTATATATACTGTGAAACATAAACGATAAAATATAAAGAAAAATAAAAGAAAAAATTTCCTCAAATGAATGACGTCCATTTTAACTTGTCTAACGGGTAATTTTAGATATCCCACGATTGTGATACAAATCAAAAGATTCCTCACAATTATTGCATATTTGGAAATTTGGAGCATTATATATTCACCTGGAATTAAACATCAATGACGCATTTCAAGAACTCTCTGTCGGGCTACGAGTTGTTTTGGGCAAAACAAGTAAATAGTAATAAAATCATTCGCGTTAAGGCACAAGACCTATTCTCTTGGTTGATGGAAAACCATTATACTCTGTATACTCTGTCAAACACTCTGTATAGACATGACACTCTCCTAATAAGCTAGTTAATGGGAATAATACAAATAAATAATCTCATCTAAGCCAGAAGTTATTAGTAGTTTCATAGTATCAACCTCTCTTAAATCTTTCTTCTTCTTATTATTATTATTTATTCTTTCCAGTGTTTATTTTTCTGATGGACACATTTTAATAGACTTGATACGAGAAAGAGAAAGTGTGTGCGAGGTAGTATAGATACTGCGAAATATATAAGATAAAATATAAAAAAAATAAAAGACAAAAATTTCCTCAAATGAATGACTTGTCCAGGGGTAATTTTTGATATTCCACAATTGTGATACAAATCAAAAGACTACTCACAATTGTTGTATATTTGGAGATTTGGAGCATTATATTTTCACCTGGAACTTGACATCAATGACGCATTTCAAAAAGACGCAGTCTGGCCACGAGTTGTCTTGGCCAATGCAAGTAAATTGTAATAAAATCCTTCGCGTTAAGGCACAAGATATATTCTCTTGGCTGATGGTAAACCATGACACTCTGTATACTCTGTCAAACACTTTGTATAGACATGTCCCTCTTCTAGTAACCAGTTAATGGGAATAATATAAATAAATAATCTCATCTCAGCCAAAAGTTATTAGAAGTTTCATAGTATCAACCACTCTTAAATCTTTCTTCTTATTATTATTATTATTTATGCTTTCCAGGGTTTTTTTTTTTGTGATTGACACATTTTATTAGACTTGATACAAGAAACAGAAACTGTGTGAGAGGTAGTATAGATATTGTGAAACATAAAAGATAAAATATAAAATAAATAAACTTCAAAATTTCCGCAAATGAATGGAGTCCGTTTTATCTTGTCTAGATGTAATTTTTGATATTACACAATTGTGATACAAATCAAGACTCCTCACAACTGTTGCATATTTGGAGATTTGGAGCGTTATATATTCATCTAGAACTTAACATCAATGACGCATTTCAAGACTCCGCAGTTGGTCCACGAGTTGTGTTGGGAAAAACAAGTAAATAGTAATAAAATCTTTAGCGTTAAGGCACAAAACCTATTCTCTTGGCTGATGGTAAACCATGACACTCTGTGTACTCTGTCAAACCCTCTGTATAGACATGATTCTCTCCAAATAACCTAGTTAACGGGAATAATACAAATAAATAATCTCACGTAAGCCAGATGTTATTAGTAGTTTCATAGTATCAACCACTGTT
>CM063500.1:40224122-40229122 GCA_032207245.1 Pardosa pseudoannulata
AGCAACATGCGCCATTTTCATTAATCGACCCGGAGTTATGCGTGATGTTCTTGACCACTTCATGTCCACCCACCAAATCAAACTTATCTGCTTGCAAGCTCATCTATTAGCTGAGAAATGCTTCCGCCTGACCGGATTATCCTGAAAGCTTACGCGAGCGTGGGTCTTTTTCATTTATTTTATTATTATAAAAGAGTTCTCTTTTTATAATCGTTTTTAATTTACATAATTTCCAACTACCCGTTTATTAGACCTGATATATATAATATATATATATATATATATATATATATATATATATATATATATATATATATATATATATATATATATATATGTGTGTGTGTGTGTGTGTGTGTGTGTGTGTGTTACATTACCTATCTGATTTAAACTTTTCATTATCAATGTTTTTGAGTGTTTAACTTACATTTGTAATTTATACGTGTTATATACATTCTTTTATTCACAAACATATACATTTGGGGGAACAGGCATTTCTTTCTTTCTTTCAATTAATATTATCCACGTAACGGGCTTATTGTTGTAACCTTAGTTATCCATGACAGGCTTATTAGAAAGGAGAAAAACGTGTTTGTATCTGTTTACAGATCAATATATTTTATTACCTCTCTTAATATCCCTATTAATTTAATTTACATGATTTCTTTTCAAATTTATTCCATACAAAGTAAGAACATTCCAAGTGTAAAAATACTTTCTTTTCTTTATAGACAATGAGCATATTCTGAAAAAGAATGCAACGTAAGGAACAAAAAGGATCTAGCTTTTCCTACGGTTATGAGTACTTATATATCTCAGCAAAAGAAAAATAATTTTATCCCTTATACGAAATGTAATGTAGCGTGACAAGGCATAGTTTCCGAATCACGATCATCGCCCAAAATGACACACGATGGTCAAAAGAATACGATACGATACGGAATTAGAGTGGGAAAGAGTGGGCGAGAATTGCAATGATAGAATTACAATAATAAAGGGAAAAAGAAAAATAGAAAAACCTATGATGCTTTGATTTCATGTAAGGTAATTATTAATAAGTCAAAATTTCATTTATTTTTACAACAAGAGAGTGGATATTTTGTTTGTATCCAGCGAATTTAGGATAAATAATTTTGAAGGACATTTGTAATCCCTGATGTATTTCTTAAACGGGAATAAATAGAAATAGCTCCTAGTTAAATTTCTTGCAAAAATATGAAATAATTTTGGTGGATGATTTTAAATTCAAAAATATTCCTTACACCAGGGATAAATAAATAAATAAATAAATAAATATATATATATATATATATATATATATATATATATATATATATATATATATATATATATATATATATATATATATATATATATATATATATATATATATATATATATATATATATATATATACATATATATATATATATATATATATTTATATATATATATATATATATACATGTTCAAAAGTATTATTTACACCTGGGATACATATATATATATATATATATATATATATATATATATATATATATATATATATATATATATATGTTCAAAAGTATTATTTACACCTGGGATACATATATGTATATATATATATATATATATATATATATATATATATATTTATAGTTTTTATCCAATACATTTCTACTCATTATTTACTTAACAGTGTATAATATGTTAAGATATTTATAATAATAATTGAGTAATTACAGTACTAAACTATAACTTATAATAAATAAATAATTTTATTAAATTAGTAATTAATTTATCTTATATTAATTATATCAGTAATTTCATTCACTGTCTTAATGAATAGGATTATAATTAGGATTACGATTATTTAATAAATAGAACTTTATTAGATAATCGTATCCCACATTCAAATAAAATAAATTTATATAAATTGCAGAAAAATTGTGTATAAATATATAGATGTGCTATGAAATCATATAGTATATACTATTATTCAATACATTAGTAATTTTATTAAATTAGTAATTAATTTATTTTATATTAATTATATTAGTAATTTCATTCACCGTATTAATAAATAGGATTATAATTAGGATTACGATTATTTAATTGATAGATCTTTATTAGAGGATCGTATCCCACATTGAAGTAAAATAAATTTAAATAAATTGCAGAAAAATTATATAAATATATAGATGTGCTATGAAATCATATAATGTATACTATTAGATATATTTTGTTAAAGGCACTTGAAATAAAATATATAGAATTAGAAAAAACCACTTTTTTCTTTTTAGTGTTTTACTTAACTCTCTCTTACCTTCTAACTTTTTTCTATTAAATCATAAAGCGTATACCATTAGATATATTTTTTTATACTTGCACTCAAAATATAATATAAAAATTTTTTAAATAATTCAATTTTTTCTTATTAGTGTTTTACTTAGCTCTCTTTTACTTTTTGTCTTTTACTTTTACTTTTTGTGTTTTCTCTTTTACTTAGATATATTTTTGTTAACTGGCACTCAAAATATAATAAAATAAAATTAATAAAAAATTCACTTTTTTCTTATGAGTGTTTTACTTAACTCTCTTTTACCTTATATCTTTTTCTATTAAATCATATAGTGTACACCATTAGATATATCTTTGTTTACTGGAACTCAAAATATAACATATAAAATTTTTAAAAAAATTCACTTCTTTCTTATTAGTGTTTTACTTAACTCTCTTTTACATCTATATTTTGCTATTTAATCGTATAGAGTATACCATTAGATACATTTTTGTTTACTAGCACTCAAAATATAATATATATAATTTTTAAAAAATTCACTTTTTTTCTTATTAGTCTTTTACTTAACTCTCTTTTACTTTCTATCTTTGGCTATAAATCATGTAGTGTATACCATTAGATATATTTTTGATAACTGGCACTCTAAATATAATAAAAAAAAATTTTAAAAAATTCACTTTTTTCTTGTGAGTGTTTTACTTAACTCTCTTTTACCTTATATCTTATTCTATTAAATTATATAGTGTACACCATTAGATATATCTTTGTTTACTGGCACTCAAAATATAATATATAAAATCTGAAAAAAATTCACTTTTTTCTTATGAGTGTTTTACTTAACTCTCTTTTACCTTATATCTTTTTCTATTGAATCATATAGTGCATACCATTAGATATATTTTTGTTTAGTGGCACTTAAAATATAATATATAAAATTAAAAAAAAAATTCACTTCATTCTTATTAGTGTTTTACTTAACTCTCTTTTACTTCTATATTTTGCTATTAAATCGTATAGTGTATATCATAAGATATATGTTTGTTCACTGACACTCGAAATATAATCTATATAATTTTTTAAAAAAAGTCACCTTTTTCTTATTAGTGTTTTACTTAACTCTCTTTTACCTTCTCTCTTTTGCTATAAAAATCATATAGTGTTATACCATTAGATATATTTTTGTTTACTGACACTAAAAATGTAATATATAAAATTTTAAAAAATTACTTTTTTCTTTTTTGTGTTTTACTTAACTCTCTTTTACTTTTTGTCTTTTGCTAATAAATCATATAGTGTATACCATTACATATATTTTTGTTTACTGGCACTCAAAATATAACATATAAAATAAAAAAATCACTTTTTACTTATTAGTGTTTTACTTAACTCTCTCTTACCTTCTATCTTTTGCTAATAAATCATACAGCGTATACCATTAGATATATTTTTGTTTACTTGCATTTAAAATATAATATATAAAATTAAAAAAAAACCACATTTTTCTTATTAGTGTTTTACTTAACTCTCTTTTATCTTCTATCTTTTGCTATTAAATCGTATAGTGTATACCATTAGATACATTTTTGTTTACTGGCACTCAAAATATAATATATATAATTTTTAAAAAATTCACTTTTTTTCTTATTAGTCTTTTACTTAACTCTCTTTTACTTTCTATCTTTGGCTATAAATCATATAATGTATACCATTAGATATATGTTTGTTAACTGGCAGTCTAAATATAATAAAATAAAATTTTAAAAAAATTAATTTTTTCTTGTGAGTGTTTTACTTAACTCTCTTTTACCTTATATATTTTTCTATTAAATCATATAGTGTATACCATTAGATATATTTTTGTTTGCTGGCACTCGGAATATAATATATAATATTTAAAAAATTCACTTTTTTCTTATTAGCATTTTGATTAACTATCTTTTACCTTATATTTTTTTCTATTGAAACATATAGTGTATACCATTAGATATATGTTTGTTTAGTGGCACACAAAATATAATATATAAAATTTAAAACAAAATTCACTTTTTTCTTATTAGTGTTTTACTTAACTCTCTTTTACCTTCTATTTTTTGCTATTAAATCGTATAGTGTATACCATTAGATATATTTTTGTTTACTAGCACTCAAAATATAATATATAATATTTTAAATAAATCACTTTTTTCTTATTAGTGTTTTACATATATCTATTTTACCTCATATCTTTTGCTATTAAATTATATAGTGTATACCATTAGATATATTTTGTTTACTATCACTCAAAATATAGTATATAAAATTTTTAAAAAATCACTTTTTTTTCTGATTAGGGTTTTACTTACCTCTCTTTTACCTTCTACCTTTTACTATAAATTCATTTAGTGTATAATATTAGATATATTTTTTTACTGGTACTCAAACTATAATATATAAAATTTTTTTAAAAATTCACTTTTTTCTTATTAGTGTTTTACTTAACTGTCTTTTACCTTCTAATTTTTGCTATTAAATCGTATAGTGTATACCATTAGATATATTTTTGTCCACTGGCACACAAAATATAATATATAAAATTTAAAGAAGTATTCACTATTTTCTTATTGGTGTTTTACTTAACTCTCTTTTACCTTCTACCTTTGGCTATTAAATCATATAGTGTATATAAGATACATTTTTGTTTACTGCCACTCAAAACATAATATATAAAATATTTTTA
>CM063500.1:40234122-40289122 GCA_032207245.1 Pardosa pseudoannulata
ATGTCTACAATACCATGAGTTAAAAATAATCTTTCCATATAAAAATTATGATTTATTTCTCTGTATGTATGTCAAATTATATAAATTACCATGAGTTAAAAATAATATTTCCTTATGGAAAATATGATTAATATCTCTATATACTTACCTACACACATAATACATATAAATATATATATATATATATATATATATATATATATATACATATATATATATTCATTTTATATATATATTATATATATTATGTATGTAGGAGTGTAGTACAATATTTTCATTTTTTTACTATCCATATTAAAAATCACAAGAATTATCAATTAATATAATTCGTAATAGAACAATGCACTATATATAAATAATAAAATTGTATCAAAAGATTACTTTAAAGAAAGTGAAATATTTAACAACGTACTGTGTAAACGATTAGATTAAAAAAAATTAATTACCTAGCAGTTTTGTAAATAACTTCGAAAACCAACTTTCAAAAACATCTATTGACACAAATTAACAATCCAAAAGGAAAAATTCCATGGATGCAAAGTAAAGAACAGTTTCCATTGCCCTTAATATACAAATCGCGAAACAACTGTTCGAAGAAGTAGACATATAGATTATCAAACAGTGTACATGCGTGATATAACCAGATTCCGAATTTGAATACAACGGAGTGAAGTAAAACTTCTTAAATCTAAAATACCCTAACTAATCAAATTTAAAATATGATAATAAGAAAAATAATGATATTATGTAATTGAAAAGTTGGCTTAATGTCATGGATATTTAAATGTTATTTTATTAAAAGTGTATAATATATTTAAATAAGGAAAAACTAGCTGTTATTATGTAAAGAAAAAATGAATTAATTATATTTATTTTAGCTATTTTTAAAAGATATAAATTTTGTGAACTGTGATTTGAATTATTTACAAAAAAGTAAAACAATAATAAGTACATACATTTGATTAATTTATTTGAGTGACATTAAAAAACCGATTTAAGTGTACATTTTTAAACAGAAATTGTCTTAGTGTTTTTCAAACCAATTTTATTTAAGAATCTTATGCAACTAATATAAAGATATGGTTAAACATTTGCATTAATGTTGCAATTAAAGAAATTAAATATAGGAATCTTTTAAACCTTACGTTACATACAGTTTTAATAAAATATTTCTTATTTTACAAAGTTTAAAAAATTAGAGTGTTAGATTACAAACTTTTTATGTTCATATAATTGATTTTAACTGTAACTGTACCAAATACTTAAAAAAGATATCATAATTTTTAAAGTATCGTCAGTTAATATATTTTAAAGAGATATTTTAATTCTAAAAATATTCCAAATAAAACTTAATTGCATTAAGATTGAAGTCATTATTGTTTTTATTGTTTAATTAGTTTGTATTTACAATTTTTATCAGACTATAGAATTATCAATAGCAGTATTAATATTAAGCATTATTATAACTTTTAATAAATCTCTTCCTAATAAAATTTTTCCGCAAACGTAAATGGTATGTCAAGAAAGTAAAAAGCATTTTGAAACCTATTAAATTTAAATACCCTAACTAATCAAACTGTTTTAATAAGAAAAATAATGAAAATATCTATGTCTAAAAGATGGATTAATGTCATGAATATTTAAATGTTATTTTATTAAATATGTGTACTATATTTAAATAAAGAAAAACTAGCTGTTTTTTAAGGAAAGAAAATAAATTAATTATATTCATTTTATATATTTTTAAAAGATATAAATTTTGTAAACTGTGATTTGAATTATTTATTTACAAAAAAGAAAAACAATAACTACATAAAATTTGATTAATTTATTTGATTCACATTAAAAATCTGATTTTTGTGAACATTTTTAAAACAGAAATTGTCTTAGTATTTTTCAATCAATTTTATTTTAACATCTTATGCAACTAATATAAAAACATATTAAACATTTGCGTAATGTTATAATTATATAAAACTAAACATAGGAAGCTTTTTACCTTACGCTACATACAATTTCAATAAAATATTTCTAATTTTACAACGTTTCAAAAAAATTAGAATGTTAGATTACGACGTTTTTAATGTTTCTGCTTTTTATGTGTTTCAGACAGAAATAATTTTAACTGTAACTATATCAAATACTTAAAAAAGATATCACAATTTTTAAAGTATCGTCAGTTAGTATATTTTATAGAGATGTTATAGTACTTAAAAAATTTCCAATAAAACGTGTTTAAAATAAGATTGAAGTTATTATTTTTTTATTGTTTCATTAAACTCTGTTTACAATTTTTATCAGATCACTTAATTATCAATAGCAGTCTTATATTAAGGATTATTCTAACTTTTAATGAATATCTTACTAATAAAATTTTGAGATAAACATAAATGGTTTGTCAAGAACGTAAAAAGCATTAAGGTATTTATAAAACACTTAAATCTAAATACCCTAACTAACCAAACATAAATGTGATAATAAGAAAAATAATGAAAATATCAATTTTAAAAGATGCTTTAATGTCATAAATATTTAAATGTTATTTTATTAAATATGGGTTTATTAAAGAAAGAAATACTAGCTATTTTTAAGAAAAGAAAACAATAAATTAATTATATTCATTTTATATATTTTTAAAAGCTATAAATTTTGTAAACTGCGATTTGAATTATTTTTTTACAAAAAAGAAAATCTATAAGTGCATAAATTTGATTAATTATTTTGAGTGACTTTAAAAAAACTGATTTCTGTGAACATTTAAAAATAGAAATTGTTTAAGTATTTTTCCAACCAATTTTATTCAAGCATCTTATGCAACTAATATAAAAACATGGATAAACATTTGCATAATGTTACAGTTATATAAAACTAAACATATGATCCTTTTTAACCTTATGTTACATACAGTTTCAATAAAATATTTCTAATTTTACAAAGTTTAAAAAAAATTAGAGTGTTAGATTACAAAGCTGTTAATGTTTCTAACTTTTTATGTGTTTCAGATATAAATAATTTTAACTGTAACTGTACCAAATATTTAAAAATGATATCACAATTTTTAAATTATCGTCAGTTAATAAAGTGATATTTTAGTACTAAAAATATTTCCAATAAAACGTATTTACAATAAGATTGAAGTTATTATTTTTTTTTATTGTTTCATTTAATTGTATTTACAATTTTTATCAGACTATTAATTTGTCAATAGCACTTTTAATATTAATCATTATAACTTATGATAAGTCTCTTACTAATAAAATTCATAAATGGTATGTCAAGTACGGAAAAAGCATTAAGGTACTTTTAAAACTTTTTAAATTTAATATACCCTAACTAATCAAATTTAAAATGTTTTAATAAGAAAAATAATGAAAACATCTGTATCAAATGGATGACTTAATGTCATGAATATTTAAATGTTTTTTTATTAATTATGTGTAATATACTTAAAAAGGAAAGAGTAGTTATTTTTTAATAAAAAATTAAATTATTTAAATTTTAGATAGTTAAAATATAGAAATTTTGTTAACAGCGATTTTAATTTTATATTACATAAATGAAAAACAATAATTGATACATTTGATTAATTACTTTAAGTGACATTGAAAAAACGGATTTCTGTGAACATTTTTATAACAAAAATTGTCCTAATATTTTTCCAACAAATTTTATTTAAGCATCTTATGCAACTAACATAAAAACATGGTTAAACATTTGCGTAATGTTTCTGATTTTATTTTAAGGAGGAAAAAAATAAAATTGTATTTTTAGCTACAAATGAAACACGGTTTAAGGGACATTTTATTATATATTAACAAAATAACATACAAATTCTTTGCATGCCATAGATGTAAAAAATTAAAGTTCAAACGGTTTTGTTTTAAATACCGTGTTTCATATTTATGAAAAATGTAATCAAATTCAAGTTTTGTAACTCAAATTAAGAAAGGAATGCATGTGACTTCAAAAAATGCAAACAATATTTTTCTAAGTAAAATGTTTATTGCGTAAACCCCTTGCAAATTTTTTATGGATACTAAAAAATTAAAAGATTATTTCATTTCGAAGATTTAATATGCATGTATGGTGCAGATCATTTTTCAAAATTATCATTTTTAATATCTTTTGAAAAATATCAATGCTGTTATAGGAAAAAATTTGTAACATAAGAAATTGTCAAAAATTCAATACAAGTTCTGTTTTTGATTGAAATTGTCCCACTTTGTCTCTTTTATGTAATTTTATGGAGTAAGAAATATTTAAACTCCGGTTTTAAAACATTTAACTTTTAACTGTATTTTATAATCAACATAGATAATGACGCTATTACATAAAGCATATTAGTCACTGATATTCAAAATATTTTTTTAAATAGAAATAAATATTGTTATGTATTTGGTTGATTTAATGTTTATAAAAAATAGATCATTGAAAAGCATTTATTGGAAATATTTTTTAGTATTACTTATTAGATACTTGTCTTCATTTTTTTTGACTCTGTGTCTAGCATTTATATAAGACTAAACATATTAAACTTTTTAACCCTACGTTAAATACAGTTTAAATAAAACATTTCTAATTTTACAACTTCCAGTATTTTGTTTCTTTTATATTATAAAAACCTATGTATTGACAAAATATCGAAATTTTACAGACATCACACATGTTAAATGACAATCAAGTGTATAGACAATGTACAAAAATTTAAGGAAGACAAAAAAACCCAAAGTAATTTATATAGTTAGATTACAAAGTGTTTAAAATTTCTGGCTTTTTATGTGTTTCAGATATAATTGATTTTAGCTGTAACTGTACCAAACACTTAAAAAAAATATCAAAATTTTTAAAGTGTCGTCAGTAAATTTATTTTAAAGAGATATTTTAGTTCTAAAAATATTCCCAATAAAGCTTATTTACAATACAATTGAAGTTATTATTGTTTTATTAAATTGTATTTACAATTTTTATCATACCATTAAATATCAATAGCAGTTTTAGTAGTAAGCATTATTATAACTTTTAATAAATCTTTTACTAATAAAATTTTTCCGCAAACATAAATGGTATGTCAAGAACGAAAAAACTATTAATGTATTTATAGAACTTCTTAAATCTAAATATCCTAACTAATCAAATTTATAATATTTTAATAAGAAACATAATGAAAACATCTGTATCAAATGGATGACTTAATGTTCAGGAATATTTAAATGTTATTTTATTAATTATGTGTAATATATTTAAATAAGGAAAGAGTAGTTATTTTTTAATAAAAATGAAATTATATTAATTTTAGATAGTTAAAATGTAGAAATTTTGTTAACTGTGAAATGAATTATTTTTTACATAAATAAAAAACAATAAGTGCATACATTTGATTAATTATTTTAAGTGACATTGAAAAAACTGATTTCTGTGAACATTTTTATAACAGAAATTGTCCTACTATTTTTCCAACAAATTTTATTCAAGCATCTTATGTAACTAACATAAAAACATGGTTAAACATTTGCGTAATGTTTCTGATTTTATTTTAAGGAGAAAAAAATTAAAATTGTATTTTTAGCTACAAATGAAACACAATTTAAGGAGTATTTTATTATATGCTAACAAAATAACACACAAATTCTTTGCATGCCATAGATGTAACAAAAATTAAATTCCATACATTTTGTTTTAAATACCATGTATCCTATTTATGAAAAATGTTATCAAATTCAAGATTTGTAACTCAAATTATGAAAGGAATGCATATCATTTTAAAAAGGGCAAACCAAATTTTTCTAAATAAAATGTTTATTGCGTAAACCGCTTGCAAATTTTTTTTCTGGATATTAAAAAATTGAAAGATTATTTCATTTCGAAGATTTAATATGTATGTATGATGCAAATCATTTTTCAAAATCATTATTTTTAAAAGCTATTGAAAATTTCCAATGCTGTTATAGAAGCAAAAATTTGTAATATGGTAACAGATTGTCATACATTTAATAAAAGTTCTTTTTTTTATTTATATTTTCACACTAGCATATAGCCCGTCATATGACGGCATCGGTAAAAATTTTAATATTTTAGAATTGTAAAGTACCTTATAAGACAGATAAAAAATCATTTGATTTTTTGTTGAGAATTATTTGGTAAAAGCTTAATATAACCAAACAAGCAAATTGGTACAAGCGAAACATTTTGTACAAGCAAACATAATTTGTTTATCTTCATACTCCTTTAATGTCTCCCGATATTGTTAATTCAGCTTAGAAACCCGTTGAATTAATTTACAAAGATAATTCAAAGTTGCCTTAGCTACTTTGAAATTATCATTATGTTCTTTCCAATTTTTTCCACAGTAATTAATAGAAATAAAGGAATGAATTATCATTTCTACTACACCCTGGAGCTAGATAGAATTTAATGGTAATATCTGTGATAAAATGTTTCATTACAACAAAAAATAATCCATGAATAAATTTAAAATTTTCACATACGTACCTAATCTAATATTTAAACCAAATATAAAAGAAATTATTTACGTCATATCAAAGTTCAGTTATAAAAAGTATGAAAATAATGTAGACGAAATTTATATAATTCAACCCTTAAATTGACAAGATGTTTTTCAAATATTTTTTAATATTAATTTCTGTTATTTTCCCATGTCTGTATAAACATTAGGATCTGTGTAAAATAAACAAAAAAAATATATTATTTTCCATTTTTGAGATAATTTATGTCCGCTGTGGTAAACACTGACAATTATGTTGTATATTAGTTATAAATATACATGTCCGGTGTAGCGGACCATGTGTCTAGCATTCATATAAAGCTAAACATAGGAATTAATTTAATCTTACGTGAAATACAGTTTCAACAAAACATTGCAAATTACTCAAAGTTTCAGCATATTTTCTTTAACATCATAAAAACATCTGTATTAACAAAATATAATTAATTTTAACTGTAATTGTACTTAATGCTTAAAAAATATATCACAATTTTTATAGTATCGTCAGTTAGTATATTTTAAAAAGATATTTTAGTACTAGAAATATTCCCAATAAAACATATTAATCCTTGCGAAAATGATATTATACATATATATTTATATATTATATATACTTTTGTATTTATTTATATATTTGTTTGTTTGTCTAGTTATATATTTGTTTATATTTCAATATAAAATACGAAAAGTTGGTTAAAAATTAAATAACTTTCGATAGATTGAGATATAACTGAATAACTAAATTTACGCGTAACGCGCCTGCTCTTCCAGTACAATTCCGCTGTGAAATATAATAGCAAACAATGTGTTAATTTCATTTCTTCAATTATCAACTAATTCAACACCATTCTATTTCGCTTGCTAGTAGAATTGGCGTGATACTAGGCAAAATTACGATTATTTAATATTTATGTCATGGGTTTTTTTTTATATCAATATTAACTATTTTTTGCTTTAAATGACGTCACAAAAATTGTTGGCACTTTTTGTTAGTGGGATACTTATCGTGAAATATTACTGACTATAGAACTGATGTGAATCCTAATTTCTTTGACAGTAAAATAGATTATAAAGTGTTTCAAATGAGACCATGTTTGGTTATACACCCCCATACCGATTGTTATGTCGTATAGAATATAGTTTTCCGACGGGACACGTACTAGAAAGTTTTCCGACGATTGACACTTGAGCGCGGGTTAAGTACTAGTACGGGTTAGTGTTACAAGATGGTTTGTTTGTGGGTACAAAAATAACGGTATATACAGGTAAACGAAGCCAAACGTTCTTGTCTACTACATAGGTTTTTGAAAAATTTATACAAATAAAAACTAGTTTTTACATCAGTCTATGCGGAACCACAAAACGGGAAGGTTGATTAAAAAAATCAATTTAGATTCAAAATTAACTTTTTATTTATCCTTGCGAAAATGATATTTTACACACACACACACACACACACACACACACACACACACACATATATATATATATATATATATATATATATATATATATATATATATATATATATATATATATATATATATATATATATATATTCATATATACATATATATACATATATACATATATATATATACATATAATATATATATATATATATATATATATATATATATATATATATATATATATATATATATATATATATATATATATATATATATATATATATATATATATATATATATATATATATATATATATATATATGTATATATGTATATATATATATACATATATATATATATATATATATAAATATATATATATATATATATATATATACATATATATACATATATGCATATATATATATATATATATATATATATATATATATATACTTATATATATACATATATACAATATACAAACATATATATATACATATATATACATATATATACATACATACATATATACATACATATATATACATATATATACATGTATACATATATATATACATATATATATATATATATATATATTATATGTATATTTATATATTATATATATTTATATATATATATATATATATATATATATATATATATTTGTATTTATATATATTTGTTTGTTTGTCTGTTTATTTGTTTATATTTCATAATAAAATATGAAAAGCTGGTTAAAAAATTAAATAATTTTCGATCTATTGAGATTTATCTGAATAACTAAATTTACGCTCAAAACGCCAGCACCCAGTACAATTCCGCTGCGAAAAATACCCGCACACAATGTGTTAATTCATTTCTTCCATTTATCAACTCCATCCACACCAATCTATTTCGTTTCTAGTAGAATTGATATAATCCTAGGGAAAATTACAATTATTTAATATTTATGTCATAGTCTTCGTTTTTGTATATCAATATGTACTATTTTTCTCTTTAAATGATGTCACAAAAATTGTTGGTACTTTCCATTAATGGAGTGTTTATACCCAAATGCAGGGTGCAAAGTGAACCTAATCTGTCTCCCGTTTCGGTGTCTGACACTCTGCCGTTCCTTATATGAGCGGAACTTACGAGTCTCCCGAACGTAATTGCTAAATGTGGTTCAGGTCAAAAGTCGCGGAAGCATACACAAGGTCAAAGCACCTACTTAAAAATGTCTAAAAGTCGCAAAATTCTAGGCTTTTTATAACTGGGGTCAGTTATGACCCCGCTAAACCGTTTTTTCTGGTCAGTTGCGATTCCAGTTACCTGAGAACTCCAGCTTAGGTTGCAGCTAGTTAATTAGTCGAATTCTCATTCGCTAGCTGTCCCGTTCCGGAATTCTCGAGGCAATGCTCTGGAATCATTTCGATCACGGGGTGACGCCTATTCAACAAAACTATCACCATCTCATACACTGCGTCCCTGCGTCTATTGAAGTGTGTTGAACAGGTGATATTCAGATTAGCTGATTTCGGTCTTTAGTGTTCTGAACAAGGGGGGGGTCTTCACAGTTCCCATTCATAGATGTTTACATTTAATTTACTAACTTATAAATCATGAAAGAAACTGATGAAAACAATTACAAGCCTCCTTCATACTGATTTGAAACTTAGATGAGATACATCAATATATACGAAAATAAAAAAAATATTAAATATAGTTAAAAAATTAATTGTGTATTTCTAAAATTAAGAAGCATGAGTGTGTCTCATCTAATCTTTTAACAACTAACTCTCTTTTACTTCCTTTAAAAGTTGTAACTGACTATTTTTATTAGAAAAAAAACCTCTAAAATATATCTCTTACAAACTAATAACATTATATGCAGAATCAATACATTGTAAATCCAAAAATGCGTAAAAATGTCTTTATTTTAAGTAATATAGTTTGTTAATTCATTAGTAGGAATTTGCGTAATTATAGTTATAAATGTTAGATAATTATAATAAATCAAATAGTTACCGCATTAATTATCTACCCAAATAATTACCATATTTAATATCCGAGCAATTAATTATGATACATTTGAGGCATAGTTATTTATCATGGAGTAAATAATCACTTTGTAGATTTATTATAATATATAAAAAAACATCAGAACTCATCAGACTTCATTTTACACATAAGTGATTAGACTCATTCCTTGATTTTTGGGCTTTTATATACAGTGTGTCCCAAAATGACGTCATTAAATCTGAGCAAAAAAAGTGTTCCTGTAAGAACTACAGTTTACGAGAAAAATACGAAAAACAAAGTATGACTTCACTGCTGGTGCAAGAAAAAACACTTTATTAGACATATCCACAACAGTATTTGCATATTTTTCCAGACGATGATGTTTAAAACGTTCTCCGCGCATATCGCGTAATACATGGGCGTGTATCATGGAATGACGTTATGCCACCTTGGAACTGGTATTTAAAAGACTTCATCTTGCATTCATCTTGCTTCATCGGTAGTCTTCGTATGGTGGCCATTTATTCCGTTCTTGACTATTGAGACATGTACCTGATGTACGGCAGATGCAATCGAAATGCCTTACGAAATGTTAGGGAGTATGCCCGTGAATATACTACAGTTGATATGTTCAATAAAGTGTTTTTCTTGCACCGGAAGTGACGCCATACTTTGTTTTTCGTATTTTTCTCGTAAACTATGGATCGAACAGGAATGCTTATTTGGACAGTTTTTATCAACTCCCAACGAGGAATCTAGCAGAGTTTATGCGGTCGTTTTGGAACGCCATGTATATCCCATGAATACCATATTCTACTATTCAAAGGCATAACACAATATTAAGGATAGATTCATGACATTTATAACACTTTGGAAATTCGATTTTATGAAAATCGTACTTGGATTAAAGTGCATTTTAAATAATTTTAATAAAACTCAATATAGTTTATTAGTTTATAATGTATCTCTAAAACTTATTATGATTCATATGTAAATAATACATTAAAATAAACCAGCACATATTTAAAATCTTTAAGAAACGACCAGAGTAATAGCCTATACCTTGGATAAAATCAACAATTGTTCATAAACGTAATATTTAAAAAATGAAATATGTATAAATTTAAATGAAACTAGTTATTATTCCAAAATTTTCTACTAAAAATATTACCAAAGGACATGCGAGTAGGAGAATATTATATTTGCGAACTTTTTGATGATAGAGTTCTATTTTTTTTTTTGGTAATATTAACTTATTATATGCGGGACAAATACTAGTACATTTAATGACGATTGATACTTGAGCGCGGGTGACGTACTAGTACGGGTTTTGCCGTGTACCTCTTCAAAGAGGAAAATGCTTTGAACGTTACCACATTGTAAAACATTATTAGTTTTATAACTGATCGTTTCATTTTTTATAATGTAAAAATGTTTATATATAATATAATTCGAAAAAATTAAAATTATATACTACTATTTCTATTTGATTTTTCATATTTACGATACTATTATAAATTTACACACTAAAAAATATTTTTTTTCAAAAATCTTATAGTTGTTATTTATATATTTTTATTTATATAATTTTTATATATTTCAATATAAAATGCAAAAAGTTGGTTAAAGTATTAAATAATTTTCGATCTATTGAGATTTAACTAAATAACTAAATTTACCAGCAAAACGCCCGTCCCGGTACAATTCAGCTGCGAAATTTACCCTCACGCAATGTGTTAATAGAAGCATATAGTCTTGAAACAAAGCAATAAAAATATTCATATTGCTATGTTAAAATTTATTTTGCCTAAAATTAGTAGTTATAGAAAAGTTTAATATGATAGCTTTAAATGGTTTTTCAAGAAATCCTTTTTATAAAATCCTGTTTTTTGACATTTTCCACGGGTAATGTGTTGAACCATTCAATAGCTTTGTTGAAAAATTAGTTATTGACAACCCAAAGATTCTGTTTTTAATCGCATCCAATGTATCTGTACAATAATTTAAATCCAAGAACTATTGTAAAAATAAAAAATATAAAAGGTATATCTTATCTTGCATTAAATATTTTTTTAGCCCTCTCAGAATTATATAAACTCAATTATTGTTTCGATGAAAAAATAATATTGATGATAAAGCTTTATTACTGTAGTAAATTTTAGAAGTGATTCTTTTTTAATGGTTTTTTTAGATGCAATTTTTTTCTGTTTTCTGCTTATTAGCTTTCTGAATTATTCTTGAAGGAAAAACTTTTATCTTTAACGCAAGAAATGTAGTCTTTAATGTTCAAAACAAATTTCTTCTCGCAAATGATTATTATTTTAGTGAAATGAAATCCACTTTAACCAATTTCGTTTTCATTAAGTGTAATATCCGTAAACTCTCAAAATGTGTTTCATTCAATTTAGATTTGTTTGAAGTCTAATTTACTTTAACGGTATTCTTGCTTGACCAAAAAAATGCTTTCAAATAAATTGACGATATATTTTTATTAAGTTTTCACAACGAAAAAATAGTTAATTATAACAATATCCAATCTTGCAATTGAAATAAATTGAAATGTTTCTTTAGCATAACATGCTAGATTTAAATTTTCAACTTATATAAAGTACATTGAAGAATGCTTCATATTTCAATTTTGTAAATGAAATAGTTTGCTCCTCTATAGCATTTTGTAAATATCTAAAGAATCTTCAATAAATATCATGCGGTAAATAATTGCTGCAGTAATTATTTACCCTAGCAATTAAGTAGTACTCGAGTAATTGCTTTTAGTGAAATAGTTTTTTATCATGCAGTAAATTACTTTGGTTGTAAATGATGTTTCTAAAAACCTGGAATAGTGTTTAATTCGAATATTTTTTTTATCTCGTACGAGTTTAGACTCAAAGTATTGGAAATCTTGTTCTACAAACATACTGAAAATTCATTACTCTCAAAAGGAAAACCGCCTAATAATACCATGATCCTAATACATATCACGTGGTAAATAATTGCAGCCGCAGTTAATTACCGAAGCAATTACGTAATTTTCAAGTAATTATTTTTTATTAAATAGTTACTTATCATGCAGTAAATTACTTTGCTTTTGAATGGGGTTTCTAAAAACCTGTAATTATTGTTTTATTCGATTTTTTTTATCTTATACGAATTTAGATTAAGAGTATTGTAGGTTCTGTTGTACAAACTTACTGAAAATTGTTCTGAAAAGTAAAACGACCTACTCCTAGTGATACCACGATCTTAGTAAATATCACGTGGTAAATAATTGCTGCAGCAATTAATTACCTAAGCAATTAAATACTTTCCAAAGAATTATTTTTAGTGAAATAGTTACTTATTACGCAATATATTAATTTCGTTTTGATTTAGGGGTCTAAAAATTTGAAATTATTGTTTTATTCGAATTTTTTTTATCTGGTACTAGTTTAGTTCAGAGTACTGGTGGTTCCGTTGTACAAACATACTGAAAATGCATTGCTCTCAAAAGAAAAACCGCCTAATCCTAGTAACACCACGATTCTAAAAATAGCAAGTGGTAAATAATTTCAGCAGCAATTAACCACAGAAGCAATTAATTACTTTCCATGTAATTATTTTTAGTGAAAGAATTACTTATCGTACAGTAAATTACTTTGGTTTTGAATGAAGTTTCTAAAAACCAAGAATCAGTGTTTTATTCGAATTTTTTTTATCTTGTACGAGTTTAGACTATATATTGGAGTATGTGTTGTACAAACGGACTGAAAATGCATTGGTCTCAAAGCGAAATCTGTCTAATCCTAGTAATAACACGATCCTAATAAATATCATGTGGTAAATAATTGCAGCAGCAATTAATTACCGAATAAATTAAGTACTTTCCAAGTAATTATTTTTAGTGAAATAGTTGTTTAGCATAAAATAAATTAATTTGGTTTTCAATAAGGTTTCTAAAAACCTGGAATTAGTGAGGGTTTTTTTTTTTGATTTTTTTTCACCTTGTACTAGTTTAGACTCAGAGCATTAGAGGATCTGTCATACAAACTTACTGAAAGTCCATTGCTGTCAGAACGAAAACCGACTAATTCTAGTAATATCCCGCTCATAGTAAATATTTAGGGGTAAATAATTGCAGCAACAATTAATTACCGAAGCAATTATGTACTTTTCAAGTAATTATTTTTATTAAAATAGTTACTTATCGTGCAGTAAATTACTTTGGTTTTGAATGAGGTTTCTAAAAGCCTGTAAGTATTGTTTTATTCGAATTAGAACGGGTTAGAGTATTTGAGGTTCTGCTGTAAAAACGTACTGAAAATTCATTGTTTTCCGAAGGAAAACCGCCTGATTCTAGTAATACCCCGATCCTAACAAATATCACGGGGCAAATAATAGCTGCAGCAATTAATTACCGAAACAATCAAGTATTGTCCGAGAAATTATTTTTCGTGAAATAGTTGCTTATCATGCAGTAAATTATTTTGTTTTTGAATGAAGTTTCTAAAAACCTGTAATTATTGTTTTATTCGAATTTTTTTTTTATCTTGTACGAGTTTAGAGTCAGACTATTGGAGATTCTGTTGTACTATCATATTGAAATTCATTGCTTTCCAATAGAAAATCGCCTATTCCTAGTAATATCCAGATCCTAGTTAATACCATGTGATATTTACTCTTAAACTTTAGTAAATATCACGTGGTAAATATTTGCTGCAACAATTATATACCAAAGCAATTAAGTACTACACGAGTAATTACTTTTAGCAAAATATTCGTTATCATGCTACAAATTACTTTGGTGTTAAATGAGGTTTCTAAAGACCTGGAATTTATGTTTTATTAGAATTTTTTTTTATCTTGCACAAGTTAAGACTCAGAATATTGGAGATTCTTTTGTAGAAACGTACTGAAAATTCATTGCTCTCAGAAGAAAAACCTCATAATCCTAGTAAATATCCCATGGTAAGTAATTGATGTAGCAAAGAATTACCGTAGTAATCAAGCACTGTCCAAGAAATTATTTTTAGTAAAATAGTTATTTATCAAGCAGTAAATTTCTTTGGTTTTGAATGATATTTCTAAAAACCTGTAATTAGTATTTTATTCGATTTTTTTTTATCTTGTACGAGTTAAGACTCAGAGTATTGGAGGCTCTTTTGTACAAAGGTACTGAAAATTCATTGTTCTTAAAAGGAAAACCTCCTAATCCTAGTAATAACACAATCCTAAAAATATCACTTGGTAAATAATTGCTGCAGTAATTATTTATCATAGCAATTAAGTACTACTCGAGTAATTGCTTTTAGTTAAATAGTTTTTTATCATGCAGTAAATTACTTTAGTTTTAAATGAAGTTTCTAAAAACATAATTATGTTTTATTCAATTTTTTTTTATCTTGAAAGAGTTTAGATTCACAGTATTGGAGGTTGTGTTGTACAAACGTACTGGAAATTCATTGCTCTCAAAAGGAAAACAGCCTAATCCTAGTAATAACACGATCCTAATAAATATCACGTGGTAAATAATTGCAGTAGCAATTAAGTACTTTCCAAGTAACTATTTTTAGTAAAATAGTTACTTAGCATGCAATAGATTACTTTGGTTTTAATTTAGGATTGTAAAAACCTGGAAGTATTGATTTATTCGAATTCTATAATCTTGTACGAGTTTTAGAATCAGAGTATTGGAAATTCTGTTCTAGAAACGTACTCAAAATTCATTGTTCTCAAATGAAAACCTCCTAATCTTTGTAATAACACGATCCTAATAAATATCACGTGGTAAATAATTGCAGCAGCAATTAATTACTGAAGCAATTAAGTACTTTCCAAATAACTATTTTTAGTAAAATAGTTACTTAGCATGCAAGAGATACTTTGGTTTTGAATGAGGTTTCTAAAAACCTGTAGTTAGTGTTTAATTTGAATTTAAATTTTTATCTTGTACGAGTTTAGACTTAGAGTATTGGAGGTTCTGTTGTACAAACATACTGAATATTGTTCTCGAAAGTAAAACCACCTAATCCTAATGATACCACGATCCTAGTAAATATCAAGTGGTAAATAATTGCTGCAGCAGTCAATTACCGAACTAATTAAATACTTTCCAAATAATTATTTTTAGTGAAATAGTTACTTATTAAGCAGTAAATTACTTTTGTTTTGAATGATGTTTCTAAAATCTTGGAATTAATGTTTTACTCAATTTTTTTTATCTTGTACGAGTTTAGTTCAGAGTACTGGAGGTTCCGTTGCATAAACGTACTAAAACTTCATTGCTCTCAAAAGAAAAACCTTCTAAACCTAGTAATAACACGATCCTAAAAATATCACTTGGTAAATAATTGCTGCAGTAATTATTTATCGTAGCAATTAAGTACTACTCGAGTAATTGCTTTTAGTCAAATAGTTTTTTATCATGCAGTAAATTACTTTGGTTTTAAATGAGGTTTCAAAAAACCTAGAATTATTCTTTTATTCGATTTTTTATATCTTGTACGAGTTTAGACTCAGAATATTGGAGGTTCTGTTATAGAAACGAACTGAAAATGTATTGCTCTCAGAAGAAAAACCTCCTAATCCTAGTAATACCACGATCCTCCTAACAAATATCACGTGGTAAATAATAGCTGCAGCAATTAATTACCAAAACAATCAAGTAATGTTCGAGGAATTAATTTTATTGAAATAGTTGCTTATCATGCAGTACTTTGGTACTGAGGTTTCTAAAACTTGTATTTAGTGTTTTATTAGAATTTTATTTTATTTTGTACGAGTTTAGACTGAGAGCTTTGGAGGTTCTGTTGTAAAAATTACAGAAAATACTTTGCTCTCAAAACAAAATCACTTAAACCTAGTAATACCATGACTCTAATGAATATCACGTGGTAAATAATTGCAACAGTAATTAATTACCGAAGCAATTAAGAACTTTCCAAGTAATAACTTTTAATGAAACAGTTGCTTATAATACAGTAAATTACTTTTGTTTTGAATGAGGTTTCTAAAAACCTGGAATTAATGTTTTATTCAATTTTTTTATCTTGTACGAGTTTAGTTCAGAGTACTGGAGGTTCCGTTGCATAAACGTACTAAAACTTCATTGCTCTCAAAAGAAAAACCTTCTAATCCTAGTAATACCAAGATCCTAAAAAATATCACATAGTAAATAATTTCAGCAGCAATTAATTACCGAAGAACTTAAGTACAGTCCGAGTAATTATTTTTAGTTAAATGGTTACTTATCCCCCAACAAATTACTTTGGTTTTGAATGAAGTTTCTAAAACCTGGAATTAGTGTTTTATAAGAAATGTTTTTATCTTTTACGCGTTTAGACACAGAGTATTGGAAGTTCCGTTGTACAAACGTACTGAAAATTCTTTGCTCTCAAAAGAAAAACCACCTAATCCTAGTAACACCACGATCCTAAAAAATATCACTTGGTAAATAATTGCTACAAAAACTATTTAGCATAGCCATTAAGTACTACTCGAGTAATTGCTTTTAGTTAAATAGTTTTTTATCATGCAGTAAATTACTTTTGTTTTGAATGAGGTTTCTAAAAACCTGGAATTAATGTTTTATTCAATTTTTTTATCTTGTACGAGTTTAGACTCAGTGTATTGGAAATTCTGATCTACAAAAGTACTGAATATTCATTGCTCTCCAAAGGAAAAGTTCCTAAGCCTATTAATACCATGATCCTAATAAATATCACGTTGTAAATAATTGCAGCAGAAATTAATTACCTAAGCATTTGAGAACTGTCGAAGTAATTATTTTTAATGAAACAGTTGATTAAAAACAGTTTCTAAAGACCTGGAATTATTGTTTTATTCAATTTTTTTATCTTGTAAGAGTTTAGATTCACAGTATTGGAGGTTGTGTTGTACAAACGTACTGGAAATTCATTGCTCTCAAAAGGAAAACAGCCTAATCCTAGTAATAACACGATCCTAATAAATATCACGTGGTAAATAATTGCAGCAGCAATTATTTACTGAAGCAATTAAGTACTACTCGAGTAATTGCTTTTAGTCAAATAGTTTTTTATCATGCAATAAATTACTTAGGTTTTAAATGAGGTTTCTAAAAACCTGGAATTAATGTTTTATTCTAATATTTTTTTATATTGTAAGAGTTTAGACTCATAGTATTGGAAATTCTGTTCTACAAACGTACTGAAAATTTATTACTCTCAAAAGGAAAACCTCCTGATCCTAGTAATAACACGATCCTAAAAAATATCACTTGGTAAATAATTGCTACAATAATTATTTTCTTTAGCAATTAAGTACTATTCGAATTAATTGCTTTTAGTGGTTTTGTATCATGCAGTCAATTAATTTGGTGTTAAATTATGTTTCTAAAAATCTAGAATTAGTGTTTTATTCTAATATTTTTTTATATTGTTGGAGTTTAGAATCAGTGTATTGGAAATTCTGTTCTACAAAAGACTGAAAAATTCATTGCTCTCCAAAGGAAAAGTTCCTAATCCTAGTAATATCATGATCCTAATAAATATCACGTGATAAATAATTGCAGTATTTTAAATTTTTGATTATAAATTTCTATATTATCTTCAAAATACCTAAATTGGCATAACTGAATAGAATATTTATATAAAATATATTTTAGTATGCAATAATTAAAAATCATATATTTTTTTTTTATTTTGATTCTACTTTCCGCTGTAACTCCACAAAACCTTAAAGGGCATAACTAAATAGATTGTTTATATAATAATATATTTTAGAATCTAGAGTAATTAAAAATTTGATTTTATCTTATTTTTTATTTTTTTTTCGAATTAACTTCATAATGTCTAAACGTCCATAACAGAATAATATATTTATATAAAAATATATTTCAGAATTTAGATTAATTCAAAATCACATTTTTAATTTTTTAATTTTAAAATTTTGATTATAATAACGTCATAATACCTAAATTGGAAAAAATAGATAGAATATTTATATAAAATATATTTTTAGTATGCATTAATAAAAAATAATATTCTTTTTTTTGATTTTGAATCTAACTTTCCCGCATTAACTTCACAAAACCTTAAAGGGCATAACTATATAGATTGTTAATATACAAATATATTTTAGAATCTAGACTAATTAAAAAACTATATTTTTATCTTATTTTTTATTTTATTTTTTCGTATGAACATCATAAAGTCTAAAAGTGCATAACAGAATAGAATGTGTATATAAAACATATTTTAGAATCTAGATTAATTTAAAATCCGGTTTTTTAAATTTTATTTTAAATTTTCGGTTATAAGTTTCCGTATTATTTTCAAAATACCTGAATTTGCATAACTGAAAAGAATATTTATATTAATTACATAAAATCTAAAAGTACATCGCAGATAAAATGTTTATATAAAATAATATTTTAGAATCTAGATTAATTCAAAATAACGTTTTTATTTTTTTAATTTTAGATTTCTGATCATAAGTTCCCGTATTAACTTCATAATACCTAAATCAGCATAACTAAATAGAATAGTTATATAAAATATATGTTAGTATTTATAAATTAAAAATCAAATTCTTTTTTTCATTTTGATTCTAACTGTCCGCATTAACTTCACAATACGTTAAAGGGCATAATTGAATAGAGTATTTATATGAAAATATATTTTAGAATCCAGAGTAGTTTAAAACTATATGTTTTATCTTTTTTTATTTTATTTTGTTCGTATCAACTTCATAAAGTCTAACAGTGTAAAAAAGAATAGAATGTTTATATAAAAACAAATTTTAGAGTCTAAACTAAATCAAAATCATGCTTTTAGCTTTTTATTTTAAAATTTTTGATTATAAGATTTCTTATTTTCATAATACCGAAATTGGAATAACTTAATAGAATATTTATATTAATATATTTTAATATGCTTAATTAAAAATTATATTCTTTTTTGTTTTTAATTCTGATTTGAAATCGGCCCTAGTGTATGGTTTGAAATACGAAGCTGCCCAACAAGCTTCGAGAAGGGACAGACATCAGGTGAGAGGAGCAGCAGTAAGCGATGTTGATATGGCGGAAATTCTGAAGGAATTGCGTGATATTGTGTTATCCCTGAATGCTAAATCCAATCGAAACACACAAAAGAAGAATGTAATGTGCTGGAGATGCGGAGCCGAAGGACATATACAAAGAAGCTGCCAAGCTCGCCAAGATCAACGAGCTGATAATGTAACTAGAACCAAGAAACAGGAAAACTAGAACATGGCTGTCTCGTGGGGCGGAGATTGCCAGTTAATAGAGAGCCCCATTTTGAGGTTTTCCAAATTTCTTCAGAAAGTGGTGACGGAAATGGATTCTTTATTGAAGCATATGTAAATAATTTATCCTGCCGGATGATCATCGACACAGGGGCCAATGTTACCATCATGAATGAAGATGTTGCTCAACAACTTAATGAGAAGATTATCTGGACGCCGCCATGCGTTACTCTCCAGACTGTTACCGGTGACAAAATTCCGATTATTGGCAAGATGAATATTAAAATAACATTTGGAAACAACTCGTACCTTCATACTGTGTATGTGGCAAAAATTACGGACAGTTTTATCCTCGGACTGGACTTTCTAAAGAAATACAATTTTATATTAGACTTTAAAGATAATTCTCTACACTCTACGTCAGAAGATGTAACACTGTTCCGGAAAGAAGTTAGTGAAATCAAATCCTGCTATCAAATAATTGCTCCGTTGGATTTCATCATACCAGCCAGAAAAGAATTAATATTGGAGGGCTATTCTGACGAAGAGAAGAATTTTCGACTTGGACTCCTCGAATTTCCTGACTTCGGGAATTTTCCAAAAGGGGTTTTAGTAGCTTCAACACTCATAGATTTCTCAAAAGAAGCCATACCGGTGAGAATTGCCAACATAAGTGATAAACCGAAGATTATTAAGAAAGGTGAGGTGTTAGCCACATGTACCCCAGTGACTTGTGTGGAGCGAAGTTCTTTCCAAACATCAAACGTGTCCTCTGAAGATTTAACGAAGGACTTGCTAACGAAAAACAGAATTAAGTAAGAAACAGAAAAGCGCTGTAGAGAAAATGCTTGGTGAATTTAGTGAACTATTTTCGAAGTCATCCGACGATTTGGGAAGAACAAAGTTAACAAAACACCGAATCGACACAGGAAATCATGCTCCTATTAAACAACATCCTCGAAGATTACCATTCTCCAAAGTAGAAGAAGTGAAAGATCTTTTAAATGATATGCAGGAGAAGGGCGTCATCGAACCTTCTACCAGTCCTTGGGCCTCTCCTATCGTCTTGGTCAAGAAAAAGGACGGTTCAACGAGATTCTGCGTGGACTACCGTCGCCTAAATAACATCACCAAGAAAGACAGTTACCCTCTTCCCCGAATCGACGACACCTTGGACACATTATCGGGAAATGTGTGGTTCTCTACACTTGATTTAAAGAGTGGCTATTGGCAAGTAGAGATGGATCCCGTAGATCGTGAAAAGACAGCATTCACGACTGGTGGCCAAGGACTTTGGCAATTTAAAGTTATGCCTTTTGGCCTATGCAACGCACCTGCTACTTTCGAGCGCCTAATGGAGACGGTGTTGAGAGGACTTTCTCCCGAAGCCTGTCTTGTTTACTTAGATGACATAATAATCGTGGGGCGAAGTTTTGAAGAACATCTTAAAAACCTGAGAAGGGTGCTAGAAAAATTGAAAGAAGCCAATTTGAAGTTAAATCCAGCCAAATGTTATTTGTTTCGCAGCGAAGTAAGCTACCTTGGTCATATAATTTCCGCCGAGGGAGTAAGAACTGACCAACGAAAAGTGGCAGCAGTTAAAGAATGGAGGCAACCTCAGAATGTGCACGAGTTGAGAAGCTTCTTAGGTCTCTGCACTTATTATAGAAGGTTTGTAAAAGGCTTTTCGTTAATCGCAAGACCACTTCATAGGTTGACCGAGAACAAACAACCATTTAAATGGTCTGAGGAATGCCAGGTAGCATTTGACAGCTTAAAAGAGGCTTTAACATCCGCACCTATATTGTCTTATCCGGATCCTGACAAACAGTTTATCTTAGATACAGATGCCAGCCATACCAGTCTGGGAGCAGTGCTATCTCAAGAAATCGATGGTCATGAACGTGTAATCGCTTATTGGAGTAAGTGCCTGTCGAAGACCGAGCGAAATTACTGTGTCACCAGAAAAGAATTGCTCGCCATTGTTAAAGCTATAGAGAATTTTCACAGTTATGTTTACGGACGAAAATTCCTGCTGCGAACAGACCATGCATCTCTCACATGGCTTTTGAATTTCAAGAACCCAGAGGGACAGATAGCTAGGTGGATACAGAAGCTGCAAGAGAGTACGACTTCGATATCCAACATCGCAGAGGATCCTCACATGGAAATGCAGACGCCTTGTCCAGGAGACCTTGTACAGGTAATTGTCGCTTTTGTTCTGCAGCTGAGATAAAATATGGGACAATAGAGCCGGTTGTGCGCCACCTCACAGCGTCATCTACATCACGATTAGACTCTTGGAGTGATGAAGAAATTCGTGAAGCACAAATGAAGGACCCTGAAATAAAACCCATTATTGAATTCATGGAGTTGTCTAGTACAAGACCCAATTGGCAAGATATCTCTAGTTTAAGTCCTGGTGTCAAACGTTATTGGGCTCTCTGGGATTCTCTTCAATTTCGAAACGGCGTCCTGTATAGAAAATGGGAATCCGACGACGGCAAAACATCGAGGTCACAGCTAGTACTCCCACGATCGCGAATACCAGACGTGCTAAAGGAGTTACACAATAGTTCAACAAGTGGACATTTCGGAGTTATGAAAACCATCCAGAGAGTTCGAGAGAGGTTTTATTGGAACAACATAAGAACTGATGTCGAAAAATGGTGCAAATCCTGCGATGCCTGTGGAGCGCGTAAAGGACCCACTAGACGCAGTCGAGGAAAGTTACATCTGTATAATGTAGGGGCACCATTCGAAAGAATAGCATTCGACATCTTGGGACCTCTTCCACGGACAGCGGACAATAACCGATACATTTTGTCTGTCATGGATTATTTCACGAAGTGGCCTGAGGCATACCCGATTCCCGATCAGGAAGCGACAACTGTTGCAGAAGTTTTAGTGGCAAATTGGATTTCTAGGTTCGGGTCTCCCCTTCAACTTCATTCAGATCAAGGGAGGAATTTCATTTCTGCTGTCTGCCAAGAACTTTGTAAAATCCTGGGAATCGATAAAACACGAACAACCCCTCTACATCCGCAATCGGATGGCATGGTGGAGAGATTCAATCGAACAATCCTAAATAGTCTTTCTCACCTCGTTTCGAAGAATCAACAAGACTGGGATCAGAAACTACCGTTATTTTTGCTGGCCTACAGGAGTGCCGTCCATGAAACCACCGGCTTTACACCCTCACAGATGCTCTTCGGTCGTGAGCTCCGTCTCCCCTGTGATCTTGTATTCGGACGTCCACCGGATGCGCCTTCTTCGCCTGAAGCTTATGTTGAAAATCTGCAGGCGCGGTTAGAAGACGTTCATCAGTTTGCCCGAGGTCGGATCAACATCGCGACGGACAAAATGAAGACCAGATACGACGCAAGAGCTACAAGACATGAATTCAACGAAGGTGACAAGGTTTGGTTTTGGAACCCACACAGACGTAAAGGACTTTCTCCAAAGCTACAAACTTCGTGGGAAGGACCTTATACAGTTTTAAAAAGACTGAATGATGTCGTGGTTCGAATCCGTAAATCAACGAATGCTAAGCCTAGGATTGTTCATTATGATCGTCTAGCACCATACTATGGTAACATTACTTAGTTTAATTAATAATTGGCACTATGGTTTCGTAACCTTCAACTTTTATTTATTTGTAAATAGTTCTGTAAATAGTTGTTTTCTTTCTGTTATTTATTCTGTTATTGATTTATTGTAATTTAAATTTATTATTCCATTTATGTTTTGTAAGTATTGTATTTGTGAGTATCGTAAGTTGCTTTCTGCTCAAGTGCACTGCCCGAGACGTGCAGTCTTTGAGGAGGGGGCAATGTTACGAATTTGCGAAAATTGCTTGAGTTTAGCATGGGACTCTATGGATATCTCGCCAAATTGGCGAGATATCGGCTCGTTGGCGACGGATTTGGCAACCTATTTTTGTCGCCAATTTCATCGCCAAGTTCGTCGCCAAGTATCGCCAAGTGTCGCCAAATGTCGCCAAGTGTGGCGTCACGTGGCCACTTCCGGTTCCGGCTTCTGGAGTGTTCTGGCAGTTTCTGTGAGCCTATATAAGGCAGACGGAGTCCCATGCAGGGGAGAGTCGTTAAGAGAATATCTCGGTATAAGAGGAGTACGCACGGTGTGTTGTGCTTGATGCGGAAAGTCTTGCGTGAGCCGACGGCTTTGGGCTCAAAATTGTTCCGCGGAGATTTTGACGTTGTATTTCTTCCAATAAAGTATTTGTCTTCGTGCTGCAGTCTTGCTTGCTTGCTTAAAGTCCATTCAATCCCCGAACCCAGCAGTTTTAGTTTTGGAAGTTCGTAACAATATATATATATATATATATATATATATATATATATATATATATATATATATATATATATATATATTATAGAATATTTTATAAAGTTGAATCTTTATTAATGAAAAAAAATAATTTAACCAAAATTTAATTTAGAAATATGTATATAAGAAATTTAATTTTTATATAAATTCGAACATAATTTTCTTTCATTCTATAAACTTAAAATCTTAGAGCTAACAAAGGTTTTAAAGATTAAAATTTTTAAAAATAGTAGTTATTTTTAAATATTGCAATTTATCTTATAAATATTTATAAAAATATTTATATATATATTATAGAATATTTTATAAAGTTGAATCTTTATTAATGAAAAAAAATAATTTAACCAAAATTTAATTTAGAAATATGTATATAAGAAATTGAATTTTTATATAAAATCGAACATAATTTTTTTTCATTCTATAAACTTAAAATCTTAGAGCTAACAAAGGTTTTAAAGATTAAATTTTTTTTAAAAATTGTAGGTATTTTTAAATATTGCAATTTATCTTATAAATATTATTATTTTTATTAATATATTCGAATATTTATAATAATTCTTGTGAATATTTGATTTAATATTAAGAAAAAGATTACCTTTATTGTACTTTAACATAGAGCATATCATTTTTATTTAATTAATTACGTTCACATAACATTAAAAAATAAAAATCTTCCAATTAGTATAAATAATTCATTCGTATAAATATATTTCATATATTAAAATTTATTTTGTGTTTAATTAGAAAACTATTATTTTACCCTTGATGTATTTTATGCTTCCTGAAAATGTATTGCTTCAAATAACAAAATTAAACAATTTCTTTAGTAGATGATTCATATTAATAGTGTAGGAAAAGTATTGATCTGAACAGATCAGAACTTTTTATTTTATATTGAATAAAAATAGTATGTTAAGACTTTTCAACCGATATCTAATACGTCTCTTATTTCTTTACGCTTAGTTGAGAGCCGTATAACATCCAATATGTTGCTATGTGCGATCTAAAAATAATTCCAGATCTCTAGCAAGCAGTTAATTCCATTCTGCTGAACAATCTATATTAGCAATGGTAATCGGATATACGATCTTTAATAAGTAATATCAGCTTCCAGTTATTTGTTTCAAGTTGTTGTAAGAATATAAAATAATTAACACAAATATATAAGATAATATATAAAGCAGAAACATGATTTTGTTTAATCTGCATTTAAGATATAGGCATTCTATTATTTTATGAACGTTTAGACTTTATGGAGTTAATAAGAAAAAATAAAAAAATAAGATAAAAAATATAGTTTTTAATTTGTCTAGATTCTAAAATATATTTTTATATAAGCAATCTATTTAGTTATGTGTTTTAAGGCTTTGTGAAGTTAATGCGGAAAGTTAGAAACAAAAAAAAAGAGTATGATTTTTAATGAATGCATACTAAAATATATTTTATATAAATATTCTATCAAGTTATGCCCATATAGATATTATGATGTTGATACGGAAAATTATAATCAAAAATTTAGAATAAAAAAAATTAAAAACGGGATTAATCTAGATTCTGAAATATGTATTTATATAAACATTCTATTCTGTTATGCACTTTAAGACTTTATGAAGTTATTACGAAAAAATAAAATAAAAAATAAGAAATAAATATGGCATTTAATTAGTCTAGATTCCAAAATTCATTTCTATATAAACAATCTATTTAGTTATACTCTTTAAGTTTTAGTGGAGTTAAAACGGAAAGTTAGAATCAAAATCAAAAAAAGAATATGATTTTAATTAATGCATACCAAAATATATTTTATATAAATATTTTATTGAGTTATATCAATTTATGTATTTTGAAATTAACACTGAAACATAATCAAAAATTTAAAATTAAAAAATTAGAAACGTGATTTTTGAATTAATCTAGATTCAGAAATATGTTTTTTGAGATAAACATTCTATTCTGGTATGCACTTTTAGACTTTATGAAGTTAATACGAAAAAAAATTTAAAAGTATGGTTTTTAATTAGCCTAGATTTTAAAATATATTTTTATATAAACAATCTACTTAGTTATGCCATTTAAAGTTTAGTGAAGTTAATGCAGAAATTTACAATCAAACTAAAAAAAAAAAGATTAGAATTTTTAATTAATGAATACTAAAATATATTTTATATAAATATTCTATTTAGTAATGATGATTTAGGTATCATGAAGTTAATGCGGTAACTTATAATTAAAATTCTAAAATAAAAAATAGCCGTAAAATAAAAGAAAAAATAAGTTAAAAAACATAGTTTTTAATTAGCCGAGATTCTAAAATATATTATTATATAAACAATCTATTTAGTTATTCTTGTTAAGGTTTTGTGAAGTTAATGCGGAAAGTTAGATCAAAATCAAAAAAGAATATGATTTTTAATTAATGCATACTAAAATATATAAATATTCTATTCAGTTATGCCGATTTAGGTATTATGAAGTTAATACTAGAACTTATAATCAAAAATCTAAGATAATAAAATTAAAAACGTGATTTTGAATTAATCTAGATTTTAAAATATGTTTGTATATAAACATTCTATCTGCGATTCACTTTCAGTTTTTATGGAATTAAGAACGAAAAAAAAAATAAAAAGAATAGAATACAATATATAAACAAAAACATGCATTTAACTAGTCTGGATTCTAAAATATATTTTTTTATGAACCATCTATTTAGTTATACCCTTTAAGGATTTGTGAAGTTAATGCGAAAAGTTAGAATCAAAAACAAAAACAAAAAGATTATGATTTTTAATTAATGATTACTAAAATATGCTTTATATAAATATTCTATTCAGTTATGCCAATTTAGGTATTTTGAAGTTAATACTGTAAGTTAAAATGAAAAATTTTAAATAAAAAAATTAAAAACGTGATTTTGAAATAATCTAGAACCTAAAATATATTTTTATATAAACATTCTATCTGAGATGCACTTTTAGATTTTATGGAATTAATACAAAAAATTAGAATATGAAATATAAACAAAAATATGGCTATAACTAGTCTGGATGCTGAAATATATATTTTATGAAGAATCTTTATAGTTATACCCTTTAAGGTTTTGTGAAGTTAATGCAGAAAGTTAGAATCAAAATAAAAAAAAGAATATGATTTTTAATTAATGCATACTAAAATATATTTTATATAAATATTCTATTCAGTTATGCCAATTTAGGTATTATGAAGTTAATACGAAAACTTATAATCAAAAATTTAAAATAAAAAATTTAAAAACGTGATTTTGAATTAATCTAGATTTTAAAATCAGTTTTTATATAAACATTCTGTCTGATGTGCACTTTTATATTTTGTGGAATTAAGAACGAAAAAATATAATAAAAAATTAGAATATGAAATATAAACAAAAATATGAGTTTAACTAGTCTGGATTCTAAAATATACATTTTTTATGAACAATCTATTTAGTTACAACCTTTAAGATCTGGTTTTAGAGCTCTACGCTCTACTTTTTGAAACACGAGGGATAATGCGACCGGGACTTACTGCTTATAGGCGATTATTAAAAATGTGATTTTGAATTAATCTAGATTCTAAAATATGTTTTTATATAAACATTCTATTCTGTTATGCACTTTTAGATTTTATGGAATTAAGATCACAAAATAGAATAAAAAATTAAAATACAAAATATAAACAAAATTAAATATAAACGAATTTAACTAGTATGGATTCTAAAATATATTTTTTATAAAAAATCTATTTAGTTATACCCTTTAAGGATTTGTAGAATTAATGCAAAAATTTCGAATCAAAAACAAACAAAAAAAGATTATGATTTTTAACTAATGAATATGTCTTACATAAATATTTTATTCAGTTATGCCAACTTAGGTATTTTGCAGTTAAAATGAAAAATTTAAAATAAAAAAATAAAAACGTGATTTTGAAATAATCTAGAACCTAAAATATATTTTTATATAAACATTCTATCTGAGATGCACTTTTAGATTTTATGGAATTAATACAAAAAATTAGAATATGAAATATAAACAAAAATATGGCTATAACTAGTCTGGATGCTGAAATATATATTATATGAAGAATCTTTATAGTTATACCCTTTAAGGTTTTGTGAAGTTAATGCGGAAAGTTAGAATCAAAATCAAAAAAGAATATGATTTTTAATTAATGCATACAAAAATATATTTTATATAAATATTCTATACAGTTATACCAATTTAGGTATTTTGAAATTAATACAGAAACATAATCGAAAATTTAAAATTAAAAAATTGAAAACGTGATATTTGAATTAATCTAGATTCAGAAATATGTTTTTTGTCCTATTCTGTTATGCATTTTTAGACTTTATGCGGTTAATACGAAAAAACTAAAATAAAAAATAATTTAAAAGTATAGTTTTTAATTAGTTTAGATTTTAAAATATATTTTTATATAAACAATCTATTCAGCTATGCCCTTTAAGGTTTTGTGAAGTTAATGCGGAAAGTTAGATTCAAATTTATAAAAAAAGAATATGATTTTTAATTAATGCCTACTAAGTTATATTTTATATAATTATATTATCTAGTTTTCCCAATTTAGGTATTATGACGTTCATAAGGAAATTTATAATCAAAAATTTAAAATTAAAAAAATTAAAAATGTGATTTTGAATTAATCTATATTCTGAAATATGTTTTTATATAAACATTCTATAATGTTATGCACTTTTAGACTTTATGAAGTTAATACGAAAAAATAAAATAAAAAATAAGATAAAATCAAAGTTTTAATTACTCTAGATTCTAAAATATATTTTTATATAAACAATCTATTTAGTTATGCCCTTTAAGGTTTTGTGGAGTTAAAGCGGAAAGTAGAAACATATATATTTATATATATATATATATATATATATATATATATATATATATATATATATATATATATATATATATATATATATATATTTATATATATATATGATTTTTAATTAATGCATACTAAAATATATTTTATATAATTATTATATTCAGTTATACAATTTTGGTATTTTGGAATTAATGCGAAAACATAATCAAAAATTTAAAATTAAAAAATTAAAAACGTGATTTTGAATTAATCTAGATTCTAAAATATGTTCTTATATAAATATTCTATCTGCGATGCATTTTTAGATTTGAATGATGAAATATATATATTATGAAGAATCTTTTTAATTCTTATTAATCTTTTTAATCTTTTTAATTTGAATGATTTAAAATATCCTTTAAGGTTTTGTGAAGTTAATGTGGAAAGTTAGAATCAAAAACAAAGAAGGAATATGATTTTTAATTAATGCATACTAAAATAAATTTTATATAAATATTTTAGTCAGGTATGCCACTTTAGGTATTTTTAAGTTAATACGGAAACTTATAATCAAAACTTTAAAGTAAAAAATTTAAAAACGTGATTTTGTATAAATCTAGATTCTAAAATATTTTATTATATAAACATTCTATTCGAGATTCTTTTTTAGATTTTATGGAATTAAGAATGAAAAATAGAATAAAATATTAGAATACGAAATATAAACAAAAACACATGAGTTTAACTAGTCTGGATTCTAAAGTATATTTTTACATAAACAGTCTTATCTAGTATACGTTTTCATATTTTATGAAGTTAATACGAAAGGACAGAATCAGAAAAATTAGTTTAAAACAACTGTTTAGAACTCCTGTATTAACATATTTTAATACCCCCATTAAAATCTCTCAATAGAAAATTTAATGTAAAAATACATATTTTTAAAATTTATCAGTTTATCTGAAAATATTTACCAATTACTAAAAAGCTAATATCAAAAAAGATTTAATTAAAACTGATTGAATTAGACAGGAATCCTTGTTTGATGGAAGTAATTTTTGCTTCATCCATATTATATTTCCAAGAGGCAGATGAGATAACTAAATTAACTTTTCTCATTAGTGAAACTTTTAATAGAAAAAGAACCCTGATTACAAGTTACGCAATTGTAAAAAGAAAGTCAAAAGATATTATTCCAGCCGTTGTTACAATATTTAAATTTTAAATTGCTAATCTTCATATTCTGTTAACAGAAAATATTTGTTTAGCTTATATTATACTTAGGTTTAACATAAAATTAAATAAATATCTAATACTTAATTACTAACACTGATTTATAAATAAATAATTACTGCATGAATTTTAGTAATTTATTAGGGTACTATTTAGTATTATTAAGTCAGTATTACATAAAAATAAATTACTAAATCCTAGCAGTAAATAAAGCTTTCCGTACCTTTAATATAAAATAAAATAAATTGCTGATACTTAATTATTAAAACTAATTTTAAATATTTAATTAATATATAAACTTTAGTAATTTATTAGGCAAGTATTTAGTATTATTAAGTCCGTAATACATAAAACGAAATTACTGAACGCTAGCAGTAAATAAAGTTTTGGAATTTATAATATAAAGGCCAATATTAGAAAAAAATTTATATAAAATTTAAACTTTCACGATACTGTAATTTATATATGATAAATTTACATTATAGTAATATTTAATTATAAATAAATGTTAGTAATTATTTCTGCAAGTATGAAGTATTCTTTCTTCAGTATATCGATTCCACAGTGAAATCTGTTTTTCTTCTTTGTAAAATGTAAAATAAGTACTGTCATTGGAAAACATCAGTGTTTAGAATTCAACAGAAATATATATATATACATATATATATATATATATATATATATATATATATATATATATATATATATATATATATATATATATATATATATATATATATGTATATATATGTATATACATATATATATATCTATATATATATCTGTATATATATATATATATGTATATATATATATATATATATGTATATATATGTATATATATATATATATATGTATATATATATATATATATATATATATATATATATATATATATATATATATATATATATATATATATATATATATATATATATATATATATATATATATATATATATATATATATATATATATATATATATATATATATATATATATATATATATATATATATATATATATATATCGAGTGGCCATAATCATAATTAAACTGACAGTGCTCACAATGTTCTGTAGCGCGATCTATTTGCGAGAAGGACGCCAAATTTTATAGGAAGATTAAACTAGACGGGGGACGAAAAATTATTTGAATGTAATGTGACTGTTTTGAATGTAATGTACTCTATAAAAATATTTATCAATCTAACAAATATGTAAAGCTTTATAAAGTTAAAAGCCTTTAAGTTTATTAATATTGTGTTAAGGGATACGTTTTCGTAATGGCTAAAACTTATAAAGTGAACTAAGCGTTATACACATGCATGTATATGTGTGTATATATATATATATATATATATATATATATATATATATATATATATATATATATATATATATATATATATATATATATATATATATATATATATATATATATATATATATATATATATATATATATATATATATATATATATATATATATATATATATATATATATATATATATATATGTATATATATATATATATATATATATATATATATATATATATATATATATATATATATATATATATATATATATATATATATATATATATATATATATATATATATATATATATATATATATATATATATATATATATATATATATATATATATATATATATATATATATATATACAATATATATATATATATATATATATATGATATCTGTAGAGCGATCCATTTTCGAGAATGACGCCACACTTTCTAGGAAGATTAAACAAGACGGGGGACAAAGGATTCCACATAAAAAAATTAGTTCCAAAAGTCACCGCTAGGGGAATATTTGGCGCTGTGTTGTAGAAGATAGAGTGTTAACAAATGCAAATTAATACGGAATAAAATTGCATTTTATTATGTCCATTTACTGATTTAGTTCAAGTGCAATATGGCAATACTTTTAAAAAAGCGTAAAATCACCGATAAGCTACATAAACACCGATAAAGTCTCTGATCTGCAATATCACGTAAGCTGAGCAGAAGAAGAAGTTTTTTACTCAAATTTTACTTTACATCCATTGGCACAGTTAAGAAATTAATTTCCGAATCAATGCACATTTTTCTTTACATAAATAAAAGATCATACTTTAAAAGGTATCATTTAAAAATTTTATTGAATACACTGAAACTTTCAAAAAGCCATATATGCAGAATGTGTATAGAAATAAGCTTTTGTACTATTTGAAATACTTCTGAACTCTCAGGATAACCTAATAATAAGTTTAAAAATAATTTTGATTAATATTCAGATTATTATTGCCTGATTAACAATTGATATTTCATGAAGTTTTAACTATTATTTTTCAGATACAAAAGGAGAGAGAATGTGAATCAGCCTTCATTCTTTCAGTTTCCAACGATCAGCATGAAGTCACCTGCACAGTATGTATTAAGTAAATTTTCTTGTATACATTATTATTAGTTAATTTTCTATTAATCCTACATTTTATCCTTAAAGAAGTTTATTGATGATGACAGGCAAATATATATTAGGAAAATAAGTAACTAGAAATATATTATATTAAACAGAAGTAGTTTTTAGTTTATTTTAATTTAACATATCGTTATATAATTAAATTTTTCTTTATTCATATATTCTGGAAAATTAAGTTTTGTAAAAATTATTTATGGTATTAATATATATGTGGAAGTTTATTCACTTTAACCTAATTGAGACAACAGAAAATACTATGGTAAAACAATACATGCTTTTAGTATTTTAATAATAGTAACTTTATGTAACCTACCAGAAAAAAATACATGAAAACCTTTTTAGTTTTAAAATATATAGTACATAATTAAAAAATAAATTTAATGGTGTAAATAATCTAATAATGCCTAACGACCTATAATGTAATTTCGTATACGATCTACATTGCAAATTCCTTACCTAAAACTAGCATATAGACCGTCAAATGACGGGATTAGTAAAATTTTTAATTGTCCAGTATTGTAAAGACCGTATGAGGCAGGTAAATAAAATACGTTTTTTTGGCTGAGAATTACCTGGTACACGATCAATAATTTGTTTATCTTAATACTCCTCTAAAGTCTCCCGATACTGTCAATACAGTTTAGAACCAAATTGAATTCATTTAGTGAAGCCGTGTGCTTATGTATAAAAACAAACGAACAAACTTAATTATTTTCAAAGTTGTATGACTCAAACGCTAGATATTTATTAGTCCGTGAAATGAACTCCTAGACTTTTATGAAAAGAATTTGTTGTTAATACCGGTGATAAAATTTTCATTGCAACAAAATATAATCGATGATTAAATTTAAAATTATCTCATATGTACCTAATCTAGTATTTAAGCCAAATTAAAAGAAAATTCAGTTTTAAATCTAAATTCAGTTATCTACGATATTTAAATTCAGTTTTAAAACGTATGAAAATAATGCAGACTATATTTAAATAATTAAAAATAAGAAATAATTAAATGAGATGGTTAAAGAAATGACATCGTAATGCAAGAAAAAAATGTTATTTCTATCTATTTATTATGAGATAAATTTAATCGCCTTCTTTTAACCAGGGAAAATAAGGCTGGAATTAATGGCCTTAAACGCTCGAAAAGGAGGGAAGGGGTGGATTTCGACTTGCTTCGAATTTTGTTAAACCTAACTCATTAAGAATCCAATATGGATGTCTTTATCCATTCCAGGTCCAACCGCTTCATAAATTCGATGACAGCAGGACAGATAATTAGGCTATTATGATAAAGAGGATTCAGCTAAACATTTTATTAAGCCATTCAATGCTATAATCCAGACATCTTCAACCTTGGCTCTGTGGAACTCTGAGGTTTTCTAGAACTTTGATCTCGTCTTCTAAAATAACTATTTTCTTAGTGAAACCACCAAACTTTTAATAATTTTTAATTTTTATAAAAGATCTAATTCTTAAAAACAAATAAATATAAACAAGTTTTGTGCACAAAGTAAATTATAAATTTCTTAAAAGTCAGGTACTTCAAATACATTAATCAAAACTCATTACTTCACATATGAGTACCCGTTTTATTTGCGTTTTATTGCATGCTTCTGATGATGCCAACGCATTTAAATTGCTCTAAAACCAATCCCTTGAGATCTAGCATATCTTCAAGGGTTTGAACAAAAAAAAAAAAAAAAAAAAAAAAACACACCTCGCTTTTTCTACGTCACGTGCATGCGTAGTGACTCAAAAAACTGATCCTTATATTAGCTTACGATCTAAAGTAAGTATTGTCATGATAGTTTCAAAACAAGGACAATGAAGTTGGGTAAAAATTGAATGTCGCACGAAAATTCCATCTAGGGTTTCAAGAGGCTTGAGGGCAATCTGCATTGCCTGACAGATTTGTAAGCCTTTGATGAAGGACACCAAATTGTGGCAGACATGCATTGGCCATGTCGTCCTCGTGTCAGTTAAGTAGTAGTAGATGCTGTTGCCGTACTAATGGACAGTGAACGGTGCTATCTGACATGCTTTACCATCCACCATATTCCTCAGTCTAAGCCCTTATGACTTAGACTTAATTCCTAAAATGAAGAAAACACTTCGTCTCATTCGTTTCAGAACTATTCCAGAGATTTTTGCGGTAATAGATTGGTCCGTTCGAACTATCAACCGAACAGGAGCTGCTACAGCTCTTCCACAACTTCTACATCGTTCGAAACGGGTTATATACAATACTGACGACTATACAAAATGATTATAAAACATGATGACATGAATCAATTTTTTAATCCATACAAATAAATTGTTGTCGCTTCACATCGAAATTTTGAACAAATATCGCCCAATTGTAAATTCACTTTCACCTGGCAATACTGAAAAAGAAATCACAAACATTAATGTGCATTTTGAATAGATATCATAAAGGTGAACGCTAAAACATATAAATTACTAACAACAGATCTAGTTTGGGCAGAAACTGTTGTAAAAACGCTAGGCAAACAAACCAAAGAATGTCTCGTATACCACACGTGAGCTTCATATCTACCTTACCTCTCAGAAAAAAGACCTACGCCATACGAATGTGGAGTGACGCGAATAACTGATCCTTGTATTAGCTTGCGGTCTAAAGTAAGTGTTGTCATGATTTTTTCAAAACAAAAAGAATGAAGTTCGATAAAAATTAAATGTCGCACGACAATTTCATCTAGGGTTTTAAGAGGCTTGAGAGCAATCTGCATTGCCTGACAGATTTGTAAACTTTTGATGAAGGGCACCAAAATATGGCAGACATGCATCGGCCATGTCCTTCTAGTGTCAGTGAAGTAGTATTGGATGCTGTTGCCGGGCTAAAGGACAGTGACCGGTGCCATCTGACGTGCTTTACCATTCACCATATTCCTCAGTCTAAGCCCTTGTAACTTTGACTTAATGCCTAAAATGAAGAAAGCACTTCGTGGCATTAGCTTCAGAACTGTTCCAGAGATTTTTGCGGCAGTAGACCGGTTCGTTAGAACTATCACCCGAACAGGTGTTCTGCGACTTCTAGATCGTTGGAAATGGGTTTTACACAATACTGACGACTATACTAAAAAATTATAAAACATGGTGACATGAGTCACTTCCATATAAATAAATAGTTATAACTATTAAAGTTCCAACCCTTGTATCTTACTAGCAAACTAAAAGAAACCAAACACATTAGTTATGATAACCTCATTTTCTTTGTTAAGTATAGCCACGTACAAACGAATAAATAAGTGTTGTTTTGTTTCTATACCATAATTAATTACTCTTATTATTTATTTTTAATTTATACAATCCTTACAATAATGGATACATATAAAGTTGTATATTAAAATAGGACAAAGATTTGATATCCTATGATTTATTCTCTTTGATCTAAAGTTTGCCAATAAAATGAAAATAAAAAGACTTTAATCTCTAACGATCTCCTAAAATGTAAAAGCTTGAATACCCCTTTTTCAACATAAACATATTTCTTTAAGCTGTAAATAGTTTTAAGAAATACACGAGGCTTGTGAAAATAGGCACTATACAGGTCTGCAAATGCCTTTAATGTTTTTGACACAATATTCTTTATAATACTTATTTGTTTATTGTCATTTTATTAATATAAATCTTTTTATTCCAATTTATAAATATGTTTTCATTAAAAATATTTCTTTTTAGGTCGTAGGAGATAAAATTCTAGAGGAAAGGTTAATGTTCCCTGTAAGTAGCATTATCTTATTTGAATAAAAATTATAACTATGACAAAAATATGTGTAGATTGGAATAGTTTTAAAAATTATTTTCAAAATTTCAATTCTATGTATGTATGTATGTATATGAATGTGCACGTATGTAAGTATGTATGTATATGTATATATATATATATATATATATATATATATATATATATATATATATACATACATATATGTATATATATATATATATATATATGTATATATATATATATATATATATATATATATATACATACACATATATATATATATATATATATATATATATATATATATATATATATATATATTTATACATACATACATATATGTATATATGTCAGTTTAAATATGAGGTTTTAAAATTAACCAAGTTAAAATTAAAAATAGTTAGAACTCATTAACGATAACATAAGAGAAGAAAGACACGGTATATTTCCTGGATCAGAATTATATAGAGTATAAAAGCTTATACGGAAGGAGACTTACTAATTTGCTTATAGAGCTAAGCTAAAAAAGACAGCTCTGAGAGGGAACTCGGGTTGATAACATACTCTACGCTTGTCGTGGGAAAATATGAGAACGAAGGGTACATAAATGGTGTAGCTATGGACAGAAAGATTACAATAAAGATGTTTTTATATATAAAACCAAATGTGTCTTCCATGCTTTAACCATTCGTTTGTGATATATATATATATATATATATATATATATATATATATATATATATTATATATATATATATATATATATATAATGTAGCGAACTGGGGCTCTAAGTGAGCCCAAAAAAAGGATGGCGGAGGCCTACGTACAGACTATGATATTTATTAAGAAACACGATATTGAAGTTATGATAACATACAGATGAAACGATGAATATCTACAATGATATAAATGATCGATGCAGGAATCATCTTCCTAAGAGAAAAAAGGGGGGGAGGACTCTCTCAGTCGCTCCCTCGTAGTTCTGGCCGATGAGTTTACACCCGACTCGATCGGTCAAAAAACCTCTCTCTCTGGACCTCGAACTCTGCTCTTCTTATATAGTCCTCTGACCGCAAGAATGTCCGTCTCAGCTGATCGGACAGATGGTTGATGACGTGTTGGGGAAAACGGTTGTCGGCTCTCTCGCCAGCAGGTGCCATTGAATCTTGCAGTAATAGAGAGCAATCTCGCATTGCCCTTGTACAACCCTTGGCGAACAAGATAAGAAAGTATTGTGGCTTGTATTATTGTTGCAATGTAGAGGACTTGCTGTAGTGTGAGAGTCTTTCTTCGGGATGCCATTGAAACGAACACTGGAAACAGTTCGCTAGCATCCCAATGAATGTCTCAGACAGAATGATTGAGATATCAACAATTCTCCATTCAGCATCCATTCTACGCTAAACAACAGCCTTTCACTATGCAAAGAAGATCCCAGTTCGAAAGTTCACAGAAGGCACGTTTGCTGTTCTTATACATCATGCCGTCTTTTCTTGAGGTTTTAGTTAAGTCTGTATCAGAATTTAATGTAACGAGAATTCGTTACAATATATATGTATTTGTATATATATATATATATATATATATATATATATATAGAGAGAGAGAGAGAGAGAGAGAGAGATGGCATTTACGCACACACACACACACACACACACACACACATATATATATATATATATATATATATATATATATGCTAATTCTTTATACTGTTATAATGATTATAATGTCGTATTTGTTTGAGATTCAAAGCAACAGCTTCAACACATTTAATGATATGAAGTTTTGTGATTATTCTTTAATTTATGAAATAATTTACTATATATTATTTATATATAAATTCTAATTCTTTATACTGTTATAATGATTATTATATTGCTTTCGTTTTCAGATTCAAAGCAACAGCTTCACCACAGCAATAAGTGAGAAACGCTCGTTGTCCTTAGAAGATATAAAACAGGTAAATAAACAATTTCAAACCTAATGTTTTAATTAACCAACTTATGGATATTCACTTATTAGCACTGCCTCTCTTAATCCTAATTATACTTACTTAGTTTGCTTGTAAATCCATTAAGAAAGCAATCCACCATCCATTCATTCTCATGTGCCTGTCATTCTTTATTCTAATGAGGGATAATTTAATCAGGGGTTTCTAACCTGTCGTGAACAGAGACTCATTATTTTAGAGCCAATGTCTGAGAATGAAAGGGAAGCCAGATATATTGACTTCGGGAGTATTATTATATCGAATACAATATTTTTTCCTCGGTGTTTTATTTGCTTGATATCCTGTCATATCCTGTGATATCCTTTATATTCATTGTTTTAATTGATGCCAGTTCTTTATGCCATATTATATAGAGAAATACAAAATGGCGGTAACTCGAAGCTTATCCAGAAAGAGTATTGCTTTTCATTCCTTTACACACGTATAGCTTTTGAACATTTGTGTATTATTGGAGGTTCTGTAGCAGAGGAGGTCAACCTGAGGCTCTTTGAATGTTGGTTGGTTTGAATTGTTTGAATGTTGGCTCTTTGAATGTTGATTTTGAAGTGGTAAGGTGTACTTTTTGCAACACGAGGGCTAATGAGATCGGGACCTACAGCTTAAAGCCGATTCCGAAAGGCTACGAACATCCATACCACTATGGGATTAGAACACACGAACTCCGGTACCGAAGGCCAGTACCCTAATCAATAACTTGCCAAACGATGGCCAATTGGTTATCTTTCGGCAAGCTCTTTGAAGGATTATTTGTGGCTCTGGATAAATGCACCCAAGCCTTTTCACTTTGTGTTATTATATAATAAAAAGTTGTTGTCAATCCGTGTGTGTTTCGAAATGTCTTATAACGCATTGTATGCTTGACACGTACTAGTACATTTTCTGATGATTGATAATTGAGCGCGGGTCACGTACTAGTATATTTTCTGACGATTGATACTTGAACGCGGGTCACGTATTAGTACGGGTTAGTATAACAAAATGGTTTGTGGGTACAAAAATAACGATATATACAGGAAAACGAAGCCGAATGTTCTTGTCTACTACATAGGTACAAAGAAAAAGTAAAATTTTGTAAAACACTGCAGGATGTAAGCTAATGTTTAAAACAGTGAAATTTATGGCCTTTTGTTAATCCCTTGTTTTATTAAAACACTTCTTCCAGTTATTTTAAAACGTTATTTTTAAGATCTCTCAACACAGATATTGTAGACAAATGATTTATTAGTGGAGAGATTTAACACAATGTATGCTTGACACGTACTAGTACGTTTTCTGACTATTGATGCTTGAGCGGGGGTCAAGTACTAGTACATTTTCTGACGATTGATACTTGAGCGCGGGTCACGAACTAGTCAGGGTTAGTGTAAAAACATGGTTTGTTTGTGGGTACAAAAATAACGGCATATACAGAAAAAGCGAAGCCGAATGTTCTTGTCTACTACACAGATACAAAGAAAAGAGTAAAAGTTTGTAAAATATTGCAGGATTTAACTTAATGTTTAAAACAATGAAATTTATGGTCTTTTGTTAATCTCTTTTTTTATTACAACACTTCTTCTAGTTATTTTAAGATCTCTCAACTCAGTTATGTTAGACAAATAATATATTAGTGGAGAGACATAACACAATGTATGCGACACGTACTAGTACGTTTTCTGACGATTGATACTTGAGCGCGGTCACGTACTATTATGTTTTCTGACGATTGATACTTGAGCGCGGGTCACGAACTAGTCAGGGTTAGTGTAAAAACATGGTTTGTTTGTGGGTACAAAAATAACGGCATATACAGAAAAAGCGAAGCCGAATGTTCTTTTCTACTACATAGGTACAAAGTTAAAAGTAAAATTTTGTAAAACACTGCAGGATGTAAGCTAATGTTTAAAACAGTGAAATTTATGGCCTTTTGTTAATCCCTTGTTTTATTAAAACATTTCTTCCAGTTATTTTAAAACGTTATTTTTAAGATCTTTCAATTCAGATATGTTAGACAAACGATATATTAGGGGAGATATATTAATACAATGTATGCGGGTCACTTATTAGTACGTTTTCTGACGATTGACATTTGACCGCGAGTCACGTACTTGTATGTTTTCTGACAATTGATACTTGAGCGCTGGTCGCGTACTAGTAAGGGTTAGTGTAACAAGATGGTTTGTTTGTGATTACAAAAATAACGGTTTAATATACAGGAAAACGAAGCGGAATGTTCTTGTCTACTTCATAGATTCTGAAAAATTTAGACAAGTAAAACTAGTTTTTACACCAGTCGTTGCGGAACCACAGAGCGGGAAAAAAATTAAATCTATAAACTACTATTTCTATTTGATTTTTCATATTTACGATATAAAAATTTTCCTCTCTCCCATTCCTAAGGAAGAATTTTGAAACAAATAAAGAATTTACGTTTCTTTTTTTACATGTTTAAAAAATATAAATATGCTGTTACGGTGGTGTGACATAAAAATTAATTAGAAATTCTCAATCGATCTATTGAGATTTAACTGAATAACTAAATTTACGCTCAAAATACCGGCTCCCGGTACAATTCCGCTGCGAAATGTACCCGCACACAATGTGTTAAATTACTGACAGCAAATATGAAATTTGTACCAGAATCGAAGTATCCTGAATTGAAAGAGGCTGTTTGTCAAATTATTTCAATATTCGGAAAAATGTAATTATGTGAATTCTGTCATTCCATTTTAAAATTGAAAACCAAACAACGACCACTATTAACTAACTAATATCTCAAAGATTTACTGAGAAGTGCTGTCACCAATTATTCACCAAATTTTAAAGAATTATCAAGAGAAGTAAAGCAAATATGTTTAATTTTTAATATTTAAATTCCTACATATAATTTGCCCTATTATTTTATGTGTTTTCAATAAATGTAATTTCTGTAAAATATATTAATATCTTTTTATCATACATTTTAAATACGTATTTAATTGCGGCTCGCAAAAAATTTCAAATTTTGATAAATGAAAAATTTGAAAAAAATAATTTATAAAGTACGTAAAAAGAAGGATATTTTGAGGTAATGTTAGTATTGCGGGAAATATTCTGTCTGATGGTATTTATTAATTACAGCATTGCAGGCATGTTTGGCAGAAATCTGGTATCGCCAGCTGCATTGGAAAAAATATAGGATAATCTGACACTCTTTTTTCTTTGCATTCTAAAGTATGCTTTAAAAATCTCAATGAAGGAAAGAATGCATAAAATAATAGAATATTTGTAACTAAATATTGGCCATGTAGTTTAAGTATAATTCGTTGATATATATCAATTAGAATTTGACATGTTTTGAATAAAATATTCTAAAAAACTTATAATTAAAAATTTTTAATTAAGTACATGTTAAATTACAATTAAATTAACAAATTAAATTGTATAAATTTGCTGTTTGTTCCATTTTGCAATATTTTCGGCTTCTGTAAAGATCAATTTAACAATATTAATGTATACACGATTTTAGGTATAATTGTGAATGAATTCAAATGTAATGTACATGTATTTAACTAATTTTACTAATTTAACAAATTTAACTAATTTGAAGATCTTTTAAAATATTTTTTTACTTTTATGTAGAGAAAGCAAAATAGATTAATTTTTCTTCAAATTTGTAAATATATTACTTAGAAATTTTTTTGAATAATTAATAAAGTAAAAAAAAAGGATATTTTGAGGTAATTTTAGTATTGCGGGAAGTATTTTGAAAATTACACTTTTAATTTAAAAATCTCAATAATTCAAAGAATTCATAAAAAAAAGAATATTTGTACTAAATTTTAACCATGTAGTTTTAGTATAATCCGTTTGATATATCAATTAGAATGACATGTTTAAAACGAAATATCCTGAAAAAATTAGAATTAAACAAGTAATTGATTAAGTATAATTTAAATTACAATTAAATTAGCAAATTAAATTTGTATAAATCTGCTGTTTGTTTAATTTTGCAATGTTTTAGGCTCCTGTGAAGATTAATTTAACACTATTAATGTAAAATGACTTAAGTATAACTGACAAATTTTAAATGTATGCTCATATATTTAATATACCTAGTAACGCACCGAATAATTTTGTATGAGATGATAACTTTTTAAAAGCACATTCACCCCTTGAATGATTACACTAAAGTACAAAAACAAAAGAATAAAGTATTTTACTGATATAATTGTCGTTGATTAATTTACTGTTTATTATTTATTTGATTTACACAGATTTTAAGTAGTTTCTTAAGATTAATAAAAGAGAAAATGAGAATTAAATTCTATCGCACCTACTGAATAGCTTATGCTGTGGTCTTAGTATATTGTACGTAGTAAAAAGAAAATAATTTAACCACGATAGATTTATGTCCGTGTTCAGTATTTTTTGTAAAAAATATATTTTTACTCCTATACATCGTTCAGGAAAAAATCAAAATGACCTTGAAGACAATTGCAGTTAATACAGAAAATGAATTTTACTATGTTCGGTTTCTAATTTTATTCAACGTAGTAAGTCAATCTAAAAAAAATTGACAACATAATAATTACAGGTACAATTTTCCAAATTGCTAAATGCGCAAACTACGCTATCTGTTGAGATATAAATTTATTAGTTTATTTGTAGGAATATAAACAGAACTATGATTGGTACATGTTCTTAATTATGAGAAGAACTAAATAAGTATCTAACATTTTCTAAATCATCCTAAATCATCGGATGATCTTAACTGAAATTAACATCAGAAGGCGTGTTTGGCATAAATCTATCTATTATTTAGATCTACATGAAAAAAAACAGAGATAACTGTTCTGACAATCATTTTTATTTTTATCTATCTAAAATATATTTCACAATTCAGAGACTAGAAACCGCTGATCAAAATATCGATATCAGTCAAATATTAATCAGTTAAGTATCTGGTGCCCTTAAAATATTAATGCTTAGAAAAAACATTATTCTTTATTTTAAATATGACAATACAGTATTAATCTAAAGTGAAACAGAGGACAAATACAGCATAATCTAACAAAAGATGTCCCTTCCGAAATGGAAAGTGTCTTTATATCGAAAATTTTGAACAAATATCGCCCAATTGTAAATTCACTTTCATCTTCCAATACTGAAAACGAAATCAGAAGCATTAATGTGCATGTTGAATAGATATTCATTACAATGAATCAAAAAGGTGAAACGCTAAAACATGCAAACTACTAACAACACATCTAGTTTGGGCAGAAACTGTTCTGAAACGCTTGTTCCTTTTTATCTTATTATCGGAATCTATTAAATTAAGTAACTGTCCTTGACTGACTAGAAATTGCTGATCAAATTATCATTCATTAGTGGGTACTGCGAAAACAATTGTCAGACCCAATTGACGATTGCAGGATCATAGCAGACTTTTGCTTAGGAAAAATATTTATCTTATCATTTTCAGTTATTAATTTTGTCATTTAATATTATAATGAATGAAATTTGTATGTACGAATTAAATGAACAAGGATAAGGAGAATCAAAATTTTGAACAAATATCGCCCAAATGTAAATTCACTTTCATCTTGCAATACTGAAAAAGAAATCAGAAGCATTAATGTGCATGTGCATGTTGAATGGATATCATAACAATGAATCAAAAAGGTGAACGATTAAACATGCAAACTACTAACAACACATCTATTTTGGGCAGAAACTGTTCTGAAACGCTTGTTCCTTTTTATCTTATTATCGGAATCTATTAAAATAAGTAACTGTCCTTGACTGACTAGAAATTGCTGATCAAATTATCATTCATTAGTGGGTACTGCGAAAACAATTGTCAGACCCAATTGACGATTGCAGGATCATAGCAGACTTTTGCTTAGAAAAAAACATTTATCTTATCAGTTTCAGTTATTAATTTTGTCATTTAATATTATAATAAACGAAATTTGTATGTACGAATTAAATGAACCCGGATAAGGAGCGTTAATGGTATATCATGAGTAAATATTTTAGCAATATATTTAGCAGTTTTATTTTTAAAATGTTTATTACTAGGAATAATATATAATATTTGCTATAATCTTTTTTATTTGAAAAACTCCTTTTAGCACTTAAATTTGAATTAAAGTTTGTCTCTATTCATAGAAATAAATGTGCAGATTTATGTGTAACAAAATAAATAAACAATTACAAAAATTTAATCTTAAGATATCCGTCTACGTTCGGAGAACTTTTTTCTTTAAAGTAAAAAACTAGTTCATGTTTTTACATTTTTAGATTTATTTTTTATATTATCATAGAGAATTGCACTTAAAAAGTTTATTCTTGGAGACGTTTTTATAAAATTTCTAATAAATGAAGAAAATTTAGTAAAAAAATTGGGTTTTTTCAAAAGATCTAATTTTTTAATAAATTAAATTATTTCAATATTTTCTGATGTAACACATTTCTTATACACTAGACTAGTGAATCACCTAAAATCTTTGCTTAATTTACATTTCGTAAAATATTTTGGTCCTTCAAACTCATACACAATGAATTTTTAATGTATTTTCATTACCTTTATATCTAACTATGACTGTAACATCATTAAAACTTATCCAAATTTAAAGCTTTTAGGTCATTTACTAGTACATTCTATCAAAAGCATTCATAATAATTTTCAACAAAATATTTCAAGAACTTTTTGAGAAATCACATTTCAAGTTTCAGCATTTTATTAAAAATACCATTAGTAAAACGCATTTGAAGTTTATCAAAAAATTTTAAATAGTAAAAAATTAAAATACCAGTTCAAAATTCTCCACACTTTCTTGCTTTAAAACTTTCTAATTTCCAATTTGCTAATTATTAAATATACTAGAAAGATGTTTAAACTTATCTTTATGAAAATTTAAAAAATTTTGTCCAAAAAATGCTTTTTAAAAGGCTTTAAATTCCCAACTCCCGGTTCCGAAGTCACTACTTCCGTTTTGTTTTGACAGCTGTCACTGATGTTTAAACAGCTGTAAATTTTCTTTAAAATACCTTAGAGAAAAAACAAAAACAGATTTATAGAAGCCTAAAAGTTGAATTTTTACAATAGAAAAATAATAAAAAAGTTATGATTTTTGGCAAAAAAATGACGTTTTGAACGTAGACGGATACCTTAAAAATAATTATAATTTACTGAATACTGAAATTCAGTTCAACATTTTTCCTTTTAGTGCAGTTAAAAGGTACCATTCTAAAAAACACAGCTTGTTATTTAAAACAAAAGACTGTTATAATGAATATTTTATGTCTCTTAAGGTACTATGTGCCCTTAAGAGCAGAACAAACATTGTAGTTAGTTGAAAAACAGCTCCATAAATAACATCATAATAAAGACAGTTCCAGGTAACAGCCATCGGTTGAAGAAATAATGCTTCATGATACCTTATATAAATAGATAATGTCACAAGTATAAGAAATATATTAATTAAAAGCTCAATAGGGCAACTCCTTTTTAGAAGCTGCAATTTTTTTCTTTCGGAAACTGAAACCACATACTCGGAAGAGCATGTATATGAAATTTCCTTGAAATTGTCTTAGTAGTTTTAGATATGGAAATGTCTAAACTCCACGTATTTAAACTGGATCATCAAGTTCTTACTTGAAAGTATATGTTTAAATAAATATGTTATATATGAAAATTAATACTCTTTAATATCTCATAAAAATTCCCATAAAAATTCTCTCTCCCATTCCTAAGGAAGAATTTTGAAACAAATAAAGAATTTTCGTTTCTTTTTTACGTGTTTAAAAAATATAAATATGCTGTTAAGAGTGTGAAATAAAAGTTAATTATCAATTGTCAAGAAAGATTTGGAAGTATTTATACATCCATTCCATAGAAACAGCTATGACACATTTAACTACTTTTTAACCACTTTTCTATAAAAAATATAAAATTTGAAGTATATATTTCTGAAGCAGTTATAACACCTAAGGAAAGATTTTGGAAACAAATAAAGAATTTACGTGTCTTTTTTACATGTTTAAAAAATATAAATATGCTGTTACGGGTGTAACATAATAATTAATTAGAAATTCTCAATAAAGTTTTGGAAGTATTTATACAGCTATTCCATAGAAACAGCCATGACACATTTAGCTACTTTTTAATCACTTTTCTATAAAAAAAAAAACAATATTTCAAATATATATTTTTTGTAGCAGTTATAACACCTAAAGAAGAATTTTGAAACAAATAAAGAATTTCTGTTTCTTTTTCACATGTTTAAAAAATATAAATATGCTGTTACGGGTGTGACATAAAAGTTAATTCGCATTTGTCAATAAAGTATCGGAAGTCTTTAATCAGCCATTCCATAGAAACACGTGTGCAACATTTAAAATCTTTTTAATCACCTTTCTATTTAAAATATAATATCTCAAATATATATTTTTGTAGCAATAATAACACAAAAAAAAAAAAGAAGTTTGAAAGAAGTAAAGAATTTTAATTTTATTTTTACATGTCTAAAGAATATAAATAAGCTGTTATGGGTGTGACATAAAAGTTAATTCTCAATTGTGAATAAATTTTTGGAAGTATTTATACGGTCATACCATAGAAAAAGCTATCACACATTTAACTAATTTTTAATCACTTAAAAAAAAAACAATATTTTAAATATATATTTTTTGTAACAGTTATATAACAACTAAAGAAGAATTTTGAAATAAATAAAGAATTTCGGTTTCTTTTTCACATGTTTAAAAAATATAAATATGCTGTCACGGGTGTGACATAAAAGTTAATTCGCATTTGTCAATAAAGTATCGGAAGTATATAATCAACCATTCCATAGAAACACGTGTGCAACATTTAAAAACTTTTTAATCCCTTTTCTATAAAAAATATAATATTTCAAATATATATGTTTGTGAAGCAATTTTAACACCTACAGAAGAATTTTGATACAAATAAGGAATTTCCGTTTCTTTTTTACATGTTTAAAAAGTATAAATATGCTGTTACGGGTGTGACAAAACTGTCACATCCGTAACAGCATATTCATAATTTTTATAATGACCGTAATACGTTTTCAAGAATATTAAAAAAGAATGAAAAATGGGCAATTCAGGACTTATTTCAGGCCAGTAATCAGATTAAAGGTTCATATTATACACAGACCAATAACTCTTACCTATTTTTGCTGAATGTAATATGATACTGTGAGGGAAATAGAAACTTCGATTTCAGTAGAGTTCTAGATTATGGAACGTATCCCAGAATCGCTATTTGTTTTTATCCGATATTGTTCAAGTAAATATAGTACTGGAATACGAAAGTTTTTGTGAAATGAAAATTCCGATATATTATATTTCTAGCTAGTAAAACGTACTATATGAGAAGTTTGTATCTTATATCAGAAAACGGTTTAGTTGCTAGACGCTGCAATATGAAAATGTGAATGAAATGGAGATATCTATCTCAAGATTCTAGCCATATTTGAAAAGTCCATTGAACTATATTATTCTTGTGTTTTTTTATTAGGTAACAATTAAATAAACCGATGATATGTGTTTAGCATAAATTTAGAATAATTTTTATCCCCTTCTATTTTTTTAAATAAACATTTAATTTTATTTATATATTTTAAATAGTAAATTATATATAAATCATTTTCTATGTTTTAAATATTAAATCATACATAATTTAATTTATATATAACAAAATCATTTACCATATATATTACTTTCTTTAGATAGGCTGTTTAAGTTTTTAGACTTTGCTAAATGCTTATGAGTTAATTGGATAAACATTTCAGAATAACTAATTTTTTTCACATTTTTTATACAGGATTCATATTTCTTATTTATGAATAATTAGAAAAATTTTCTTAGCATTAAAAAGAATAAAATTTAAAAAGTATTAACTGAAACATTTTTTTTCTAAATTATTAATAAGTATCTAACTTACAAAAATTACTTATTTTTGATATATAAGTCCATAATTAAAAAAAAACATAAAAGATATGCAACAATTGAAAAAATGAAAAATCATACCAGGCTAAATGCTTATGAGTTAATTGGATAAACTTTTCTAAATAACTATTTTTTTTTCACATTTGTTACATAGGATTCACATTTTTTATTTAATAATAATTAAATAAATTTTGCTTAGTATTAAAAATGATAAAATTAAAAAAGTATTAAATGAAAAATATTTTTTCTAAATTATTAATTAATATAATAATAAATTATTTTTTCTAATTATTAATTAAAGGATCTAACTTACAAAAATTACTTATTTTTGGTATATAAGTTCATATAAAAAAAATTAAAGATATGCAACAATTGAAAAACTGGAAAATCACATACATTCAAAATAATTTGTGAAAATTATAAATAAGAAGATAATTTTTTTATTAATTAGAAAATAACTACCTATTTTATTCCGTAAACCTCAATTATATTAAAATGCGAGATGCATTATATTTTATAGTTACGTAACATAATAAAGGCTATTTAAAAAACAAATTTTTAGAGATTTTATTTTATTTTAAGATGTGAGAAAACTGTAAAATTTCAGATCTACAAAATAAAACATGTAATTTACTTCAATTTGATATAAAAATTTGGTTTCTAATATCTTTTGAAGTTGTCTTTCGAGTGGGTAAATTTCATTTCTAACGGTAGATATGTTAGATTTATATTACAGTTATATATACAGTTATATATAGAGTTATATTACAGTTATGTTTTTATGTTTATAAAAAAACATATTCCTTCAAATGATAAAGCTAATGTTTTTAGAGATAAAACGTTATTAAAAAACTTGAAAAATATTCATTCTTAAAAGAACAGAACATCAGAACATTATTTTTTGTGATAAATTGAAAAACGTTTTGTTATAATAAATGTTCTAAGTCTGAAAATGTACTATGTATCGTTAAATCAAATTAGCATTTCTAATACATCAAGTAATTTTCTTGCACCTCAACTTTCTTATATAAATGAACTTTTAACTTGCATGCAACAATAAAAGGTTCTTTTACTATTTCAGGAGCAAGTGTCTGTGATCGAAAACTGCTTAGAATGCGAAATAAGCTCACTTCTTTGTGTTCCCGTCCTTTCGTCAGTTGAAGATAACGTTACCATGATTATCTGTCTAGTGAACAAAGAGAGGTAGGTTACATCATCTTTGTAACAAAGCAAAACAATGGGTATTTTTGTTGTCATGAACGCAATCATGCACATTTAACAGTAGTTTTTATTGTATTGTTCAGCAACATAATTTGCTTTAAAGCAACCAATATATCATTGAAAATACATTTACGTAGCATTGGTTAAGATTAAAATGGTTAAGATTAATAATTTACTTTCGACTGCTTAATTATGAATTTATAAGAAATAAGTTTTGTAGAAAATTCTTCCTGTTCATTAGTTTCATACATAATATTACCATTGTTATTTAAGGAACTACTTTAATATACCCCAAAATCGAAAATTTGGCGGCTTTTTTCTCTCCAAGCAAAATACCTGTTTTTGGCGCCTTTTTTTCTCGCCAAGATGGATCCTCGCTAAATACAAATAATTAATACATACAAATACGGAATCATTAAATACAAAAAAAAGAATACCTAAAAAATACAATAAATGCATAAAAAATACAAATAAATGACACTGAATAACATATTATATGCAATTTACACAAAAATTTTAACAAATACAATTGAAAATACGTGTAGGCAATCTAATAAAAAGAATTATTTATACAGAAATTTTGAATTTCTCCCAATTTACCCCAGCAGCAATTTCAATAAATTTATTGAAACAACCAACAATAGCCGCTAAACATGATTTACGAAACATATTGAAAACTAAAAGATAAAAATAATTAATAAAAAAAATATAATTGGAAAAAACTCGATTTGCAGCAAAATACAGCAAGTCTGAAATCCGCTTGATCGCTTCACAAAGAAATGGCGGTAAAACATATATGAAATCCAAAAATTGTAGCCACAAAACTTATTAAAAAAATGGTACAAAATACAAGAAAATACTAAATTTAGCAACAGAAAAAACCTAAAAACTAATTGGCAACACCAAAATAAGAAACAGCAACCCTAAAAAGTTCGTAAGGAGTGCCAGATTTGGCGCGTAATTTTTCGGGGGGGGTATATCAAAGTTGTACCTTATTTAATACCTTACTTCTGAATCTGTTCCTTTCAATTAGTAAAACAGATAGAAATTAGAAAGAAGTTAGAAAGATAAGAAAAATTTAACAAGACAAATTAGTAACAGTGAATTTATCAATTTTTACGTAAACAAAGTTTATAAAAGTTGCTTTAAATTAAGAATGCGTAGATTAAGGACTTTTGAATAAGATAATTATTTTACATAATATAAAATTTAAGCAAAACAATTAATAAATTTATATGAATATTAATGAATTTATATTCACCTGGAATGTTTTAAAATATTGATAATCTACATACGCTTATATAAAATGAATTTAGAATTGCTATTTGTATTAATTGATATGAATAGTGGCGAAATAGTTATAAAATTTTATGATAGTAAGATGATATTAATTTAAACTCCATTTTTTGTATCTCATTCATGGCTATATTTTATAATTCAGTGTCATAATTACATAAAATTTTCTGCAGTGTTTCATAAAGAGTAATCTTAAAAAGAAAATTTATTGATCTTTATTAAAGAATTTATCTTTAAAATCAGTGAAAATTTAATTTTTATAAATATATACAAATATCTTTTTAGTTATATTACTTACCACTAGAATTACGGAAGGGGTCATTTTGACATCTAGCGAACTTTTATATCTGATAGCTCTTCTATTTTTTCCAAATATCTTAATCCTTTCTTGACTTTTCCTAAATCATTGTGTTTTACAAAATAGTAATCATTTCAAGAAAACCGTATTTTTATTTTAGCCCTAACAAAGGATTATACCTAGAAATACGGCAGGTGTCATGTTGACCACTCTGAGAGAAAAGAAATGTGAATACATTCCATTGTGTTATCTGAATACTGTAAACTATTTTTATTTGCACATTCTAAACAAAATACAAACAAAGAAAAAGAATATGGTGAGTTTCCGTAGTCACATCTGCCACAGTCACATTTGAAATATGTTCAATACGTTTTTTGTGGAAAGAAAACAAAAAAGGAGATTATTACGAGCTAAACGTTTGTAGATTTTTCGTAGATATTTTGTTTATTATTCATAACAAGAATTAGCGGAAAATTTTATTCTATTTACATGAATTTGTTATAGTGACATACTAATGGCGCGTATATAAGGACTAACGCATGAAGAAATCGTGAAACTGGCGCAAGAACTATCTAATGCTGATTCCGGTTCCGAAATCGAAAATAATTCCACATAAAAAGATGGAGATGAAACATCTTGTGATTCTGAATTTATTATAGAGAGTAATCAGGCAATATCATCCTCTAGCTCAATTGAAAGTACAAATTTATTTGTTTCTACGAGTTATATTCTGCCGTACCTAAGAATGCCAAAGCGGGAACTAGTAGACGCTCAAAAGGAAATACGAAATTCAACGTAATTCCCACTAACACTTGTAAAGAAATTGCTATTGATGGAACTGTATTTAAAGTAGAAAATACTTCAAATACTTCTGGTCAGCAACCCTTGCAAAATATCTTGCGAGAAAATGTAGGACCGAAAGCCTATGCTAAACGTCACATTTGTTCTCGTACAGCTTTTAGTGCGTGGAAGTTAATAATGAATGAAAAACATTTACGCGTCATAAAGGAATGTGCTGATGTTGAAGACAAGTGTAAACTTCATAATGACTCTTTCACTATTTTATTATCAGAACTGGAATCATTCATAGCATTGTTGTAAATAAGGGGGCATTAGCCGCCAAGGGCTTACCAGTTCTTAGTTTGTGGTCCAAGACTTGGAGACCAAAGTATTTTCATGAAACTGAGTAGAGATAAGTTTTAGGAAGTTATGAAATTTCTTCTTTTTGAAAATAAACCAACAAGGTCTTCACTTTTGCAGTGTGATAAATTTACACTAATATCCGAGGTATGGAATACTTTTATAGAAAACTGTAAGCTTTGCTACAAACAAAATGAAAACATTACGTTTGATGAACAGTTATTCCCTACATAAACAAGATACCGTTTTTTTTGCAGTATATGCCTGACAAGCTCGATAAATTCGGAATAAAATTTTGGCTAGCAGTAGATGTTAGGACAAAATAATTAGTAAACAAATTTCCATATTTAGGAAAAGATGAAATGAGACCAAGTGATAAAAGTTTAGCAGAGAACGTAGTAAATCGTTTAGTTGATCCTACATATCTGCAAAATCTGTATATATTTAAAAACAAACTGTAGTTGTCATAATTTGCGTTATTTTAATTTATTTTTCACAAATATATTATATCATATAGAGAAATATGCAGATATCTTATCAAGGGGTCAAAATGACACCCCGTAATTCTAGGCATACAAAGACCACCGTAATTCTAGTGTTAAGTTGCTTTTTAAAAACAGTTTTATGATAGTTCCTCTATGAGCAATATTAGGAAAGAACGCCTACTGATAATTTTATTATTTTTTTATTTTTAAAATACCAGTATAATATTTGACAAATTATAAATTATTTCTGATCTACGATTAATAAATTATTCAAAAAACACGAAAATATATAATTTGTATTTTTGTCTGCAGAATTTTAAATGAAAGAAATATGTACACCTTTTATTGAAGCAATAAGCCTTCCTCATATAAACATTTCCTTTTAACTTAATATCTACAAATTTTCAAGCTTTCAGACAAAAACCAGGATAACTCATTTTTATTTAAAGGTACAAAATATAAACTCGAAAAAAATTAAAATATTATCTTCATAATTTTAAATAAATAATATATGCAGTAAGACGTTGAAATAGACTTATAACTATTTTAACTTTTTAATAGTGATGTGAACTTATAAAAGCTAAACATTTTAATCAACGTTGCTGGTTATAAGTAGAATGCTCTAAAAAAATCCAAAATCTATATGCCTTTATTTTTTTATTGTTTTCATTTAGATTATATAAGTAGATAGTCTAAATGAAGTAGTAATTAAATATATAAGTAGCAATTTATAGTAAGTCGATTATTAAAACATATAGTGTAGTGTTCTTTAAAATCAAACCGACTACAGATTATTTATTGCTTAATTTTTATCACAAATTAATGTAGTGAAAATCTTAAGTAGAGAATAATTAAAAATATTTTTTTTTATTTTCACATCGATAGATGAAGCATTTAATTATTTGTATTTACAAAGATTAAACAACAGTGGTAGTGACACTTATAGTTGGTTTAGGGTAAAATAGGTAATGAATAGTATATGATTAAAAAATATAACGAGTTTTACGTTAATTTGAGTTTCAGCCTTACATAGTAGTATATTTGGAGTCATTTGGAGATTTAATACCTTATATGCTAGCTAAACTGTTTTATGTATAAAAAGGAAATATTTACGCCAATTCATGCGTATAAATGTATGCAATTGTATGTAATATGTGCAAGCAATTTAATGCGTGAAAGCTGTATGGAAAGTTATATGCAGTTTCATGCATATTATAGATCAAATCCTTTACTTTCAGTTTCGTTGTCTTATGTTATTGAATTATTAGGTGTTATTATAAAAAGACATTCTAATTTCTTATTATAAAAACGCATTCTAAGTCATTTTAATTTCAACAAAATAATATAAAGCTGTATGGAAAGTTATATGCAGTTTCATGAATATTATAGATCGAATCCTTTACTTTCAGTTTCGTTGTCTTAAGTTATTGAATTATTAGGTGTTTTTATAAAAAGGCATTCTAATTTCTTATTATAAAAATACATTCTAAGTCATTTTAATTTCAACAAAATAATATATTGAGATGTTTCTAGATATGTAAAATACATAAAATGGTACGTTTTATACATATAGTTAAATATAAGAAGATTATTCAATTTTTCATAACAGAAAATTTAACTCATAAATTAATGCTAGTCTCTCAATTGGTCTTTCGAGATTTATTCAATATCTGCACGGAAATTTATATGATGAATAATGAATAGTCTGTATGTGGAAATGACAAATTGTCGTCTCGGAAGATATATAGTGTACCAGTCATAGCACGAAGAAACTCTTGACAGT
>CM063500.1:40294122-40299122 GCA_032207245.1 Pardosa pseudoannulata
ATATATATATGTATATATATATGTATATATATATATATATATATATATATATATATATATATGTATGTATGTATATATATATGTATATATATGTATATATATACATATATATAGTATACATATATACATATACTTATATATATATATATATATATATATATATATATATATATATATATATATATATACATATATATATACATATATATAATATATATATACATAGGTACATATATATACATATAAATTTTATATATATACCTATGTACATATATATATATATATATATATATATATATATATATATATATATATATATATATATATATATATATATATATATATATATATATATATATATATATATATATATATATATATATATATATATATATATATATATATATATATATATATATATATATATATATATATATATATATATATATATATATATAATTTCTCCTTTTAATATAGAAAGTGTAGAAAAAAGTTGGCATTAAAAAAGTCGCGTATATTTTTAACCAAATTATATATATTTTTATCTGGTCCGCTTTAAAATGTAAAAAAACGCTTCAACTAACGTCATAATGTTTTGATGTCAGTTGGTTAAAAGCATATGTAAAAAAGGAGTTTTGACTTTAGTTGATCTCCATTTTGCAATTTTGTTTTGTATCTTCGAAGAAATGCACGTAACTACACATGCAGTTTTTGAGAGAGACAGGAAATATTTTGTTTTCTCTATCATTTTAAATAAAGGAAGATCTGCAAAGTCTCCTTATATTTCTTTTGAGTTAGCTTTTTTTTCTTTTTTACTTTTAAATATGTAAACAAGAATGTCCGATGGATCTTATTTTTATCTTTAATATAAAAGTGAGTTTGAATAAGCCGTTTTATGTAACTGTGTCCCAGTCTTGTGACAGACAAGGAGAATATAATATGTAATTCAGTTATTTCATCCAGAAGAAAATATGAATTTGTAAACAATATTTTACATATCATAGAATATTATTTGTTTTACATACAAATAATTATTTATTCCAGGTAAATTCATAACTTTTCTAAAATATATATAACAGGATCTTTGAAACGTAAATAAGAATATAAATTTGTATATTGCAAGAAATCTTGAGTCCATTGTTTAGAGTACTAAAAACGTATATATTTTTCATACTATTGCATATATATATATATATATATATATATATATATATATATATATATATATATAAACGATTATTTTTATACGTGGTAGGTATATTAGAAATGAAAGCAAATACGTGTAAAATAATACATACGAGGTATGGTAGATTTGGAGATATGTTTTACAACTTGAAATCTACAAAATTTGGATCTAAAACTTGAAAAAACGTGAAAGATGGAAAAACTAAAATATTTTTCCCTAACTGTTGTGGGGAAATGTAAAAATAAAATTTATCTTACATATAAGACAAAAAGAAATTTATTAAAAAATATATAATTTTATTAAAAATATACATTTTTATTAAAAAATGTATAATTAATGTACGGGGAAAATTTAGTGTTTAATTGTATATAAATTCAAATTGAAATCCGGAATAAAACTATTAAAAAATATACTATTACAACCTTTAACATTTTTTGCGACCTTTATGAAAAATAATGTATCAATAGATGTGTCATATACCTTCCAGTTATCTTCATATCATTCAGTGTCATAACCTTCCATTTAATAATATTCTTTAATTTGAATATAAACTTTTATATCATTATTAAAATTATTTATCGTATGCAACGAACTGTACACTCTACAGAAAATACAATAATGTTGAAAAAAGATGTTCTATAATAAAGTCCAAATACATCGAAATAAAGAAAATAATTTTTCTAAAATTCAGGTATTCCCCGTTACTTCATAATACAAAGTAAATTAGCCATAATTTAGCTCATACATGTGTGAGCATACACAAACCGTCTTCGTATTATACTGGTGAAATTAGAATAAAAAAAATGGCGAAGGGTATTCATGCTTTAAAAAATATGCAAGTAAAAGTGTATGTTGGTGAACCGTACTATTTCAAAATCATGTAAAAAACAGTTGTGTGAAATAGATACACACACACACACACACACACACACACACACATATATATATATATATATATATATATATATATATATATATATATATATATATATATATATATATATATTGTTACGAATTTGTTTAGCGAGCTGTAAATCTCTGTGACTCTGGGTATCTCGCCAAGTTGGCGAGATATCGGCTCGTTGGAGACAGTTTTGGCAACCTATTTTTGTCGCCAAGTTCGTCGCCAAGTGTTGCCAGGTGTCGACAAATGTTGCCAAATAGGGCGTCACGTGACAACTTCCGGTTCCGGTTTCTGGAATATTCCAGAAGTTTCTACGGGCCTATATAAGGCAGGTTGAGTCCCATGTAGAGAGAGTCGTTAAGAATATATCTCGGTCTACGGAGTACGCAGGGTGTGTTGTGCTTAATGCGGAAAGTGGTACTTGAGCCGACGGTATTGTGCTCGAATTGTTCCGTGGTGATTTTGTAGGTGAGTTGCATTTTCCAACTGAATGTAATAAATTATAGTTTTCTTGCTGTATTCTTGATTAAAGTACATTCAATCCCCGAAGCCAGTTTTGAAGTTCGTAACAATTTGGTGTCAGAGTGTGGGATTGAATGGTGAAGACAAGCACGATGACTGAGATGGAACCACTTTTTGCACGTATACAAAATGTGAAAAATGGCCAAGAAGAAATAAAGGCAAGCCTGAGAGATCAAGCAGAAAAAATAGAAGAAGTGAAGGCTAACATCGTAAGCTTGATAAACACTAAGGTAAAAGTTATTTCACAAAAAGTGGAAAAAAATGAGGAAAATCTTGGCGAAATTGAAAAAGAAATCGAGAAGAATGAGGGTAAATTTGGCGAAATTGAAAAGAAAATGGAGCGAGAAATAGCAAGGACTGTTGGGCTATCACTGGAAAAATCCAAATTTTCCATTGAAAATATTCAGCAACCAGAAATCAGCCTAGATCAACCCGTTTTCGGCAAAGCCGAATATTAAGATCTTCTCATATGATGGGAAAACATCTTGGCAGGTATATAAAACCAAGTTCTCAATTGTAGCTGATGGAAATGGCTGGGATCCTGCTACCAATGCTCGCCAGTTGGCTACATCCTTGCGAGCAGATGCCGCAGATGTCTTAAGAATCCTGGAGGAACAGCAAGTAAATTTTGAAGCAATAACAGAAGTCTTAGAGCTACGTTTCAGCACCTTCGGTAGAGTACTCAGAAACATTATTCAATACTTCTCATACAAGATCCGTCATTCCCAGGTGCTACATGGTAGAGACAAACCACAACGTCTCTCATTCACAGTCTGTTTTCTTAACAGAATGACTGTTGAGCTGTCACGGCCTTGGAAGATTATGTGAAGAAAAGAGGCTCAATTCTATTTCAATGGGACAGTCAACACACAGAATAGCCGAATTTGGATTAAGGAAAATCCAGGGATTCACACTGATATTCCCCTTTAGTCTCCCAAAATTCCTAGGATTCACAGCGACATTCATCCTTGGGCCTTCTTTTCATTGAGGAAATCGGTAAACTAGGGACTCTCATATGCTCTGTTACGAGCGGTCGGTACATCACATGCTGCTGACTTTTGTTGTGACGCAACTACAGTAAAGGTGGAACCTTACATCAACTATTTTCATGCGCCCTCACATATCCATGAGTCCGTGAAGGCGCTATTGCTCCGAAACTTCACAGAGGAACGTGTTATTAATCTCTTCTTTCCTAATAAATAGACACCACGTCCGCCATATCTAACTTCATGCGATTTCTTGTTATGGGACTATTTAAAGTCCGGTTTATTATGGAGAAGTTGCTGCGTTGAATGACTTATAGCATTCCATAACGCTTCATGTGCGAAGCCTCAGGACTGATTAGTTACTATCTGCTGTTGAATACATTGTTCATCGACTTGAAATTTTGCAAGTGAATGAGGGTGGACACATGAAGCTTTCCCTAAATCGTTCTGGACAGGATAAACAACTGCCTCTCTTGTGCAATTTTGACCTAATCTGTTTTTGTTTCTGCAAACTGAAGCGTTTTTCTTTCTCTCTTATTTTTACTGAATGTGGTTCGATGACACTGTGATTAGAAACTTGTCTATAAACGTTAATATTGTTTTTCCATTCCATTTTGATCGATTATTGTGTTAAATGTGATGTGTTTTTTCAAAAAGATGCTTTCTGGTGGATATTTTAGAAACAATTTCTTTTAATTCCATGTGATCATTTCGTGTAGAGCCCATGTACAAAACTTCGTTGCATTCCGTTCATAGATGCCACTTATAGGGGATGTTTAACTATAATAAGACGGCATATGTGTGTTACAAAATGAAAGTGTGTTACAAAATCCCAATAACATCTATTTCATAGATCGTAAAGTTAAAAAAACATTTTTGGAAAGCTAACATTGTGGTATTTTATATAAATCAACTTCTCCTGTATATTCTTCTACTGGAGGGTTGCTGATCTTCGAGAGATCCATCCTGGTCTGATTTTAATTTTTTCCAACTGGATAAAGAGAAATATTTACAGAGGCAAGCTCTGATCTGCCAATAAGAAATAAAGGCCCAGATCACCCGGGCACCTCGGGTTCGTGATACCCTCATATACCTATAGCAGGTATACTCCTAAGGTTATCTCCCATTTAGCACTACCCATCGGACACGAAAGGCTTAAGATAATGACTCACGACGTGAGAGGCCTCTGTTTCCATGTATATGAACTAAATCTTAATAGTTTCTATTAACAAAAAAATTTACATAGCAATAAAGTTATTTTATTTATTCATCGAAAGTTAACAGAAATGTGTTACAAATTGATAATTTTGTAGGGTAGAGCATAAAAATGGTAATTTTATAGATATGTTTAAGTTGATACGTTGATACATTGATACGTTTGATAAGTTGAGCGATTTTAATT
>CM063500.1:40304122-40306622 GCA_032207245.1 Pardosa pseudoannulata
AGATAAAATATCATTTTAATATGTAATCATTACTTATTGTTTCAAAAGATAGTTTGTCAGAATTTATTCACATATATTTTTCTTATTCCCTTTTGTAATATAACATTATTATTTAAGAGGCTGCTTTCTTGTGTAATTACTATTTTAAAAATAAGCACATGCAAGTACAATTTACCAATTTTATTTTTACATAAAACCAAGTACTTTGATGTACATTTAAGTTAACTTCCAGGAATATCAAGACAATTCTGTATATGATAGACCAGCTACTAAATTATCTTTTCGAAAAATCTGTCACCTAGTTAGCACTCCTAACTTAAGTGGAAATAGTCTTGGAAATTTTCTGAAATAGTCTTGATGCCTGCTATCGTTTTCAATAGAGATAAATCTTAAATCACCTAATACATAAAATTATTTAAGAGGCTGCTTTCTTGTGTAATTACTATTTTAAAAATAAGCACATGCAAGTACAATTTTTACCAATTTTTACCAATTTTATTTTTACATAAAACCAAGTACTTTGATGTACATTTTAAGTTAACTTCCAGGAATATCAAGTCACTTCTCGTTTGATAGAACCAGCTACTAAATTATCTTTTCGAAAATTCTATCACATGGCACTCCTAACTTAAGTGGAAATAGTCTTGGAAATTTTCTGAACTAGTCTTGGTGCCTGCTATCGTTTCGATAGAATATAAATATTAAAATACCTAGTACATAAAAATTATTTACGAGGCTGCTTTCTTGTGTAATTATTGTTTTAAAAATAAGCACATACAAGTACAATTTTTATCAATTTTATTTTTACTTAAAACCAAGTACTTTGATGTACATTTTAAGTTAACTTCCAGGAATATCAAGTCACTTCTCGTTTGATAGAACCAGCTACTAAATTATCTTTTCGAAAAATCTGTCACCTAGTTAGCTTTCCTAACTTAAGTGGAAATAGTCTTGGAAATTTTCTGAAATAGTCTTGGTGCCTGCTATCGTTTCAATAGTATAATTTAAATCCCTATACATAAATATTATTTACGACTGCTTTCTTGTGTAATTATTATTTTAAAAAATAAGCACATGCAAGTACAATTATTTATCAATTTTATTTTTACATAAAACCAAGTACTTTGAATGTACATTTTAAGTTAACTTCCAGATATCAAGACAATTCTCGTATGATAGATAGAACCAGCTACTAAATTATCTTTTCGAAAATTCTATCACATGGCACTCCTAACTTAAGTGGAAATAGTCTTTAAATTTTCTGAAATAGTCTTGGTGCCTGCTATCGTTTTCATAGAATATAAATCTTAAATCACTAATACATAAAAATTATTTAAGAGGCTGCTTTCTTGTGTAATTACTATTTTAAAAATAAGCACATACAAGTACAATTTTTATCAATTTTATTTTTACATAAAACCAAGTACTTTGATGTACATTTTAAGTTAACTTCCAGGAATATCAAGTCACTTCTCGTTTGATAGAACCAGCTACTAAATTATCTTTTCGAAAATTCTATCACATGGCACTCCTAACTTAAGTGGAAATAGTCTTGGAAATTTTCTGAACTAGTCTTGGTGCCTGCTATCGTTTCGATAGAATATAAATATTAAAATACCTAGTACATAAAAATTATTTACGAGGCTGCTTTCTTGTGTAATTATTGTTTTAAAAATAAGCACATACAAGTACAATTTTTATCAATTTTATTTTTACATAAAACCAAGTACTTTGATGTACATTTTAAATTAACTTCCAGGAATATCAAGTCACTTCTCGTTTGATAGAACCAGCTACTAAATTATCTTTTCGAAAATTCTATCACATAGCACTCCTAACTTAAGTGGAAATAGTCTTGGAAATTTTCTGAAATAGTCTTGGTGCCTGCTATCGTTTCAATAGAATATAAATCTTAAAATACCTAGTACATAAAAATTATTTACGAGGCTGCTTTCTTGTGTAATTATTATTTTAAAAATAAGCACATGCAAGTACAATTTTTATCAATTTTATTTTTACATAAAACCAAGTACTTTGATGTAATTTTAAGTTAACTTCCAGGAATATCAAGTCACTTCTCGTATGATATAACGAGCTACTAAATTATCTTCTTGAAAAGTCCATCACCTAGTTAGCACTCCTAACTTAAGTAGAACTAGTCTTGGAAATTTTCTGAAATAGTCTTGGTGCCTGCTATTGTGTCAATAGACTATAAATCTTAAAATACCTAGTACATAAAAATTATTTACGAGGCTGCTTTCTTGTGTAATTATTATTTTAAAAATAAGCAGATGCAAGTACAATTTTTATCAATTTTATTTTTACATAAAACCAAGTACTTTGATGTAATTTTAATCTGAGTGGACACATCGAGGAAAAAGTGTCCAAAAATACACTAAATGTTTACTCTGTTAGTGGCCAAAGCGGTCTATGATTTTTTCCTTCACTTATCGACTAGAATGGAATACGGGAAATCCACCCTCGTTATTGTCCCTTTACT
>CM063500.1:40311622-40321622 GCA_032207245.1 Pardosa pseudoannulata
TTTTAATGAATATTCTTTGATGCTTACGATTTTAAGGAACAAAATTATATTTAAATAAAGAGTACTTTAAAAGTAAATATTAATATTTTCTATGAATATTAGTATTTATATTTTATACAGTCTAAAAGTAAAATATAACTAAACACTGGAAAAAATCCATATTTACAGTCTGTTCCATAAGAGCGTGTAGCTCATAACTTCGTCAATAGATAACGCACAGATACCAGATTAATTGCACGTGTTCTTCAAGCATTAGAGAAGAATGGTTTATGGTTATATTTTTATACAGTCAAAAATAAAATATAACTAAACACTGGAAAAAATCCATATTTACAGTCGGTTCCATAAGAGCTTGTCGCTCATAACTTCGTCAATAGATAGCTCGTAGATACTGGCTTAATTTCACATGTTCTTCAAGCATTAGAGAAGAATGCTTTTAGGTTATATTTTTATACAGTCAAAAATAAAATATAACTAAACACTGGAAAAAATCCATATTTACAGTCGGTTCCATAAGAGCGTGTCTCTCATAACTTCGTCAATAGATAGCGCACAGATACCAGCTTAATTGCATATATTCTTCAAGCATTAGAGAAGAATGGTTTATGGTTATATTTTTATACAGTCAAAAATAAAATATAACTAAACACTGGAAAAAATCCATATTTACAGTCGGTTCCATAAGAGCTTGTCGCTCATAACTTCGTCAATAGATAGCTCGTAGATACTGGCTTAATTTCACATGTTCTTCAAGCATTAGAGAAGAATGCTTTATGGTTATATTTTTATACAGTCAAAAATAAAATATAACTAAACACTGGAAAAAATCCATATTTACAGTCTGTTCCATAAGAGCGTGTCGCTCATAACTTCGTCAATAGATAGCTCGCAGATACTAGCTTAATTGCATATATTTTTCAAGCATTAGAGAAGAATGGTTTATGGTTATATTTTTATACAGTCAAAAATAAAATATAACTAAACACTGGAAAAAATCCATATTTACAGTCGGTTCCATAAGAGCTTGTCGCTCATAACTTCGTCAATAGATAGCTCGTAGATACTGGCTTAATTTCACATGTTCTTCAAGCATTAGAGAAGAATGCTTTATGGTTATATTTTTATACAGTCAAAAATAAAATATAACTAAACACTGGAAAAAATCCATATTTACAGTCTGTTCCATAAGAGCGTGTAGCTCATAACTTCGTCAATAGATAGCGCACAGATACCAGCTTAATTGCATATGTTCTTCAAGCATTAGAGAAGAATGCTTTATGGTTATATTTTTATACAGTCAAAAATAAAATATAACTAAACACTGGAAAAAATCCATATTTACAGTCTGTTCCATAAGAGCGTGTAGCTCATAACTTCGTCAATAGATAGCGCACAGATACCAGCTTAATTGCATATGTTTTTCAAGCATTAGAGAAGAATGGTTTATGGTTATATTTTTATACAGTCAAAAATAAAATATAACTAAACACTGGAAAAAATCCATATTTACAGTCGGTTCCATAAGAGCGTGTAGCTCATAACTTCGTCAATAGATAGCGCACAGATACCAGATTAATTGCACGTGTTCTTCAAGCATTAGAGAAGAATGCTTTATGGTTATATTTTTATACAGTCAAAAATAAAATATAACTAAACACTGGAAAAAATCCATATTTACAGTCGGTTCCATAAGAGCGTGTCTCTCATAACTTCGTCAATAGATAGCGCACAGATACCAGCTTAATTGCACGTGTTCTTCAAGCATTAGAGAAGAATGCTTTATGGTTATATTTTTATACAGTCAAAAATAAAATATAACTAAACACTGAAAAAAAATCCATATTTACAGTCGGTTCCATAAGAGCGTGTCGCTCATAACTTCGTCAATAGATAGCTCGTAGATACTGGCTTAATTTCACATGTTCTTCAAGCATTAGAGAAGAATGCTTTATGGTTATATTTTTATACAGTCAAAAATAAAATATAACTAAACACTGGAAAAAATCCATATTTACAGTCTGTTCCATAAGAGCGTGTCGCTCATAACTTCGTCAATAGATAGCGCGCAGATACTGGCTTAATTGCATATATTTTTCAAGCATTAGAGAAGAATGGTTTATGGTTATATTTTTATACAGTCAAAAATAAAATATAACTAAACACTGGAAAAAATCCATATTTACAGTCGGTTCCATAAGAGCGTGTAGCTCATAACTTCGTCAATAGATAGCTCGTAGATACTGGCTTAATTGCATATATTCTTCAAGCATTAGAGAAGAATGCTTTATGGTTATATTTTTATACAGTCAAAAATAAAATATAACTAAACACTGGAAAAAATCCATATTTACAGTCGGTTCCATAAGAGCGTGTCGCTCATAACTTCGTCAATAGATAGCGCACAGATACCAGCTTAATTGCACATTTCAAGCCGAGAAGAATGCTGTATGGTTATATTCTTTATTCGATTTGTTTTGCTCTGTTCAAATCAAAAATTCCAAAATGAGTGCCGCGTATACGAGCCGTTTTGAATCAGTGGTTCTCTGTAACCATCCAAAAGGAACAAAAATATCTTGTGCAGCTGCAGCCCGGTACATGAAAATGTCGAAGGTGTTCATCTAGAAGTGGGCAGCACGTTCTAAATCTGTACAAAATGTTGACGCCTTACCGGAACGGGGTAAACGGCACTCAACGTCAAAATCGAATTATAAAGTGATTCTTTTACAATCGATAATAATGGAGACTAGACAACTTATTAGGTGAAATGCATTTCAGTTTAACCTTTTAAAGGCCGAATTCAGATCCAGATATATTTTAAATTAGTTTTTTGCATATATTGCCTTTTAATGCTTCAGTTAGGTATATTAGTCATTTAATTGTGGAAAAAAAAATTCTTTTACGATTTTCATGTTCCCAATTTCGAACATTGGTCACTTTTAACTAGACACTGGATTCAAAAATTGAGTAGAATGATGTATATATTAAATATTAAATAATAAGAAAAATAATTAGAATGAATTTAAAATTTATTTTTAAATTTAAGGACAGATATCAATAAAGTTTAAAAAATGTAAATTTAAATGAAAACAACATTTTCTGAAACAAATATCAAAAATATGAGTTTATACCTTTATGCCATGATATATTGGAAATCAATGGAGATGCAATTTTTTCTTTCACTCATTGCAAGCTAATCTTGCATTTAATGTGCACTGTGCACATCTACCTTGTGTTGTTTGTACGAGAAAATGACCACCACTTTTTCTCTGTGATATAGGGCACTAAACTTTGGGTCGTGTTTGAGGCCTAACTTCCCTTGGTGCAATTCTTAAAAGAGCGGTTGTAACTTGTAGTTCACAGAGATAATACACATAACACCTTTCAAAATAATATCTGAGAAGCGAACGCACTAGACTGCTAAATAGAACTGAAATTCCCTTTCATAAAATTAGGGAATCCCCCCTTCATTTCTTACCCCTTTCAAGAAATGCTCTCCGTAGAGGAAATTATTTCGTCGAGTATAGCGGCAACAATCCACTGTTCCCAATTGCGAACATCAATAATTGATAAATTATTCCAGGTATGTTTTTAATTATTAATGTCGAATTTCATATTTTTTTAAATAAATTAAAGTTGTTTTAAGGATACCAATCGGATTTTAGAAGCATTAGATTTTTTTTACATATGTGTGAATTTTTAATATGTGCTCTGTAGAAACTGATGAAAAAGTTCATTTTTGTGATTTTTTATACATTTTTCTATTAATCATAAAAATATAGCTTTTAATTTAAAAAATCGAGTAGTCCTTTAAATATATTTGCTAATTTTTTTGTATCCATATTGATAATATTTAACTTTAACTAATTTTATTAATATTATGTTTCCTTTTGGGAACAACGGACTGTAAAAGGTTAATGTGTATACTACACGGTACAAATGTATTTTTAACTAATTAGTTTGTATTTTCAGAGAAATAGGCGACACACTCTTATGGAACAGACTGTATGGTCTAATATATCTTTAAATTAATAAGATTACGATGGCAGTATATATCATAAATTGCACTAAACTCCTCCAGAGGGGAATACTCATATGTGCAAATGATTATACTATATTCATAATATAATGATCATTAAAATAATAATACATATTTAATGTATGTAAAACACTAGGATAATTACTTTTTTGTAGCATAATAATTTTTTTTCAAAAATTGTTATGTGTATGCAAATGTCATCCTTTAATAATAAAAGCTAACCATAAAATTTTTAGTGGTTATTAGGTTTCCTGCTTTATAGCTAAGTTCGTTTTATGCCTAATTAAACCATAAAATACAGTAATCGCTTTTCAATATTCTTAAAGTACATTAAGCTTTTATCTATGGTAAATAATTAATACCACAGAGTGTTTTTATTTTACTGTCTTGCCTTTAATACAGGATATTTCAGAAACATTTTAATTGCATTGGTATTAATTTCCTTTTTTTTTGTTTTTTTAATGGCGAATTAATGACATACAATATATTTCGTTCCGTCACGAAATAAATTTTCAGTTATATAATGAATTAACTTATTTAATCTTTTTTGTCATTATATTTAGTTAAACTCATTTTAAGTAACACGATTTTGGGGAAAGTATTATAAATAAAAGTTTAGAATTAAAAATGCAGTAATATGTATATATGTATATATGTATATATATATATATATATATATATATATATATATATATATATATATATATATATATATATATATATATATATATATATATATATATATATATATTATGAAGTGATTTTGTAAAATTTTTATAAAGTGTCAGTAAAACATTTTACAGAGTTATTAACTCATGAAAGACGTTTGTTAGATATCGATATATTGTATTGTTTGAAACCCTATCCCATATTCTTTATAGTCAAATTCAAAACCGCTACTTTGTAGCTAACACACAGTACTATATATCTTTATATTTAAAACTCTACTATTCGTGTGTTTGTAATAGAAGCTCTCCTAAACGACTGGACTGATTTTGATGAAATTTTATGTATGTAATTAAGGTGATTCGAGAATGGTTTAGATTCACAATTTGATGCTATAAAAAGTGTTTTTTTTATTAAAACTTCCAGAACTCAACGCTTAGTACTATTCTTATAATGCCTTTTTAAAAACCTTTACTGCCAATGTGTTTGGACACAGTGGTCAGCACAACGGGCTTGTCCTAAATGTCCCGGGATCAATTCCCCATACGGCGATGTGGGAATTTTAATTTAATCTAATTACTTTTGCGATGTCTGCAAGCATGGTGGCGTCATTTAGTTTAAAAAAAAATAAACGGTCCATTTTATAATTTATTTAAAAACATTTTACAGGTTTTGGATTTACAGGACAACGTTTGTCAGGTCATCTAGTTTATTTCTATGAATGTAAACAATTTTTAGGAGAATTTAATAAAATTAATTTTCAAATTATTAAGCGATGAATATAAAATGAACATTTTATTCTACTAACAGATAAGTAATTACTTTTTAAGTAATTTTTGAAATTAAAAATAATTAAGAGACAAATTCAGCCGCAAATCAGTTTTTTACCTATTTAATTGCTCCATAGTTCCCTATTATTTGAGTAACTCGATACCTATGTACCAAATGTATATAAATATATATATATATATATATATATATATATATATATATATATATATATATATATATATATATATATATATATATATATTTATATATATATATATATATATATATATATATATATATATATATATATATATATATATATATATATATATATATATATATATATATATATATATATATATATATATATATATATATATATATATATATATATATATATTATATATATGTATATATATATATATATATATATATATATATATATATATATATATATATATATATATATACAATATATGCATATATATATATATATATATATATATATATATATATATATATATATATATATATATATATATATATATATATATATATATAATATATGCATACATATATCTCGTATCCACTGGTAGGCGAAAGGAAGAAGCAGTTTTTCTTGTTAAATTATCTCTTTATTTCGAAGTATAATTTCCTTTTTAAGGCGTCACTTCGGCCATTTTCCTTTATTAGTGGCGAAGCCAAACGTAGATGAGGCTGACAGCTCATCTATGTCATCGTGTCAACTGTTTCTTATCGCTTTGCATGCTCATCAAATTCCTACAATATCCTTTCGCTTGACCGAACTATGCTAAAGGATTACGCGAGAATGGGTTTGTTGTTACAAAAGAGTTCCCTTTTAAAATCGTTTACAACTCGCTTAATTTTCCAAATCCCTCCTCTTTAGACCTAACATACATATATATATATATATATATATATATATATATATATATATATATATATATATATGTGTGTGTGTGTGTGTGTGTATAATACATATGCATGTATGTAACTATGTATGTGGGTATAATACATATACATGTGCGTTTAAGTTTATAATGCATATGCAGATATGTAACTGTGTATGTGCATGGGAATGGGAATATATATCAGATTTTTGATATCCTCTATCAAATTTAAATCTTCCAAACATCTAAATAAGTTGTATTTAAATATTTTAACTGCATATAACGAAAACTTAAGTGTAAATTTATCCATTTGTGGCATTAAATATTTTATTTTTTATCTTTCACTATTACTTACTAAGTAACTATCAATCCGAATTACATTTTTGAACTTCTCCTCTCTAATAATTAAAAAAAAAATATTTACTCTGATTGCTTTCAGATTTGTTACGAATAATTAATTTTGGTTAAGAGGGATGGTACTGTCAAACTGCTGTGATAAACAATAAAATCACCATTACCTTGTATAACTTGAATATTCATTTATTTGCAATGGCAAAAATGTTATTTAGTGTTAAAATATTTTTCTCCTAAGATCAGATAATCTCTATATTGTACAGATAAATTTTTAATTTATAATTACTATCCATAAAGTTTCCTTCTAAAAGTTTAGGCACATTGCATAATATTCATTGACTACCTGTAAAAATTAACAATCATCAATAGTGAATATTGCATATCATTTAGATCGATTGAAGGATCAAGTGATCAAGATATAACCCCATAAAGAAGACAAAAGTTTACCAATCAATGATGAGGATAACAAATCGATTGTTAGAATGAAAAGTTATATGAATTAGGCTTCAAAATACTTCACAATCTACCATATGCTCGATATATGGCTTTAAAAGATTATTACTTGTTCACAAATCTCAAATGAATGCTGCAATGAAAGTGATTTAGCACAAAAGATGAAATCATATCAGAAACTAAAGAATATTTTTGGAGGTTTTGACAGTGCGTTCTATAACAAATGCTTCGAAATGTTATAAATGTGTTTTAATGTATTTATCAGCCATAAAAAATTTAAGTTGATGAACGATGCCCAGTTTTATAGAAAAAATGTATTTTGCTAGTTAAACCCGATACTTTATATTTGATGTGTTAACTAGTGTTTTGTGCATGGTCGATTACCTTAAGTTTAAATTTTGTACATCTTTATTTAAAAATATTATTCAAAATTTACATAAGTAATTGATATCCTTTTATAGAAAAAATAAATTTATATAAATATACTCAATATATAAATTAAAAAATAATTGAAAATTACTTATTGATAATACAATTATTAAATCAACGTATCAGATTAGATTACTGTTATGCATTTTCTTTTACTGTTCTTCTACTGTTATGTATGATTCTTTTCAATGATCTTATAAATTTAAAAGAATGTAAATATTTTGAGTCCATTTTAAGTTAGTACAACTTCCGATTTAATATTATATTTTCTGATTTAATATATTTATGTCCTAATTGTTATTTATGTCCTAAAATCAATATTTGAATTGCATATACAGCAATGAAGTAATTAAAAAATTAAAATCTTTGAAGTATCTGCTCTTTGTGATTTCCTTTTTTTACAGTCATATTATACTTTTTATATTGTAAATATATATCTCCTCATTTATTAAAATTTGATATTTTCAGATGATGTACCGTTATTACTACGAGAAATAATGGCTCAAGCAAGGCATCTTACGAAGGCAGAAAGGTATGCTTATGACTTTCACTGACTAATGCTGATACACTGACTAATGCTGATCTTATGACACATTTAATTCTTTAAAGTGGAAGATATATAATTGGTAGCATTTATACAAATTTATGAATTTGTGTGTACTTGTGTGTACAGATATCAGTGTACTTGTGTGTACATCAGTGTATTATCAGTGTACTTGTGTTATCAGTGTACTTGTGTGTACAGATATTGTGTGTACTTATGTGTACAGTACTTGTGTATACAGATCGTCGGTGTATTCGAAAGGGGTAAAGCGTTTTTCAAAAATGATTCATTCAGTTTCAAAATTATATGTTTTGGAAGTAAAAACACACTATGACAAGTAATGCAGGAATACAAATGGAAAATATGGATGTTTATACTGAAAACAATAGATGGGGATGATTTGTTTTTGTGAAGCTATTTCACGAATTCTGCTTTAAGCATTAAAAGTGATAATTGCATCCGCAAAGCTGAAGACTTTTACTGTGTCGTAGTTTTCACAATGGGAATCTGTGATTACTGTTTAACAAGAATTTTCGTAAAAAGTATTGAATTAATCTACCATCTCTTTAACACTATTTTCCGAACGATAGCAGTATGGTTAGATGGCTGATCTTCGGTACCGGAGTATTCGGCTTTGACTCTTACAGTGAGTGGCATAGATGTTCGTACACGTTTAGAATCGACTCAGGTCCAGGTCTCATTTGACCTCGTGAACGAAAATTATTTTGTCCACTTTCTTCTGACAAGATTTTGCCTTAACCCCTTCCGGTATGATTTAATAATGAAAAACTGTGCATGAAATAACCATTTAATTTTTATTTAAAAAACTTGTTTCATTTTACAATTCTTACATATTCTTAATTAAAATCCACTTTTTGCATAGTGTTAAATAATATCAGAAAGAGTAAAATTAAGAAAATATCAAAGCAAAACATTAATAAAGTATACAGATAATAGTCTTCAAGCTAGTGGTACTTTTCAAAACAAAGTGCAAAGGAATTCTTAATTGTTTACACCGCCAAGTAGTCTCACTTTTAATTTGATTCTTGTAACACACACGGCATTTCTTAGTAGGTTTTCTTTTATTCTGACTCATTAATTTGGCAATGACTTGTACCAAGAAATTCTAAGTAAACAATATGCAATAGTAACTTGTGATTTTCACAAGTGATAAAAGTGTTGCCAAATTCAGTACACTAGAAATTTTAAACTAAATTAATTATCATATTTAACAGTAACTTTAATCGCATGACGAGTGTAGCTCGTCATTGTGCGGTATGGAATGAAAAACTAATGACGAGCTAGACTCGTCATTTTACCGGAAGGGGTAAAAACTAATCCTTTTCTTAATTTTTAGATGTTCTTTATTTCTTTTGGACAAAGACAGAAACGAGCTTGTGGCTAAGGTATTTGATGGAAATGTAGCTGAGGATGGCACAGAGGTAATTAATTGGTTCTTTAATATCAAATTTATTACTAATTGAATAAATTGTCAACTTAACCTTTTGAAAAATGCTCTCTGTAAGTGTATACAGTTCCTCTGAGGGGATGTTGAATTGATGGGCGAAGGAAGCATCGTTGAGCTAGCTACTATTTGTGGGAAGTTCTTCAGTGATCGAAGCCCTCCTTCCCTTTTGTTAAGATTGTGAAGTAATAGATTTCCCCACCTGTGTTCAGGGTTTTGTGGAATTATTCCTGCTCTTACCCAAACTGACAAATTGAGGAATAATGAATAGTTTTGAAAATGAGAAAATTGAAACTAGAACGTAGATTAAAAACATCAAAGGACTGTTTTGCATATAAAGCTTCATTTTAGTATAGCAATTCACGAGAGAA
>CM063500.1:40329122-40394122 GCA_032207245.1 Pardosa pseudoannulata
GAATGCATTCCTTTGTAAATCCTCCTGCAGTTAGCAATATTCGTCGTTTTATCGTGATATGATAAGAAGTTATTCTTAGCAATGAAATAACTTTTAGATTTCGCCATCATAGTCGATAAACTGAGTCAACTATAATGATGTTGTATGTAACATCTACACCTGGTCAACATCTATGAAAATCTCTCTCTCAATCTCTTATCTGCCATGAAATGAAATGCATTTCTTTGTAAATCCTCCTGTAGTTAGCAATATATCGCGTCGTTTTATAGTGATGTGATAAGACGTTATTCTTCAGCAATGAAATAAACTTTTAGATTTCGCCATCATAGGGACGGGATAAACTGAGGGGTCATCTATAATGATGTTGTATGTAACAAGGCCCTTAACACCTGGTCAACATCTATGGGAAAATCTCTCTCTCGATCTCTTATCTGCCATGAAATTAAATGCATTCCTCTGTAAATCCTCCTTCAACTAGCAATATGTCGAGTCGTTTTATCGTGATGTGATAAGAAGTTATTCTTCAGCCATGAAATGAACTTTTAGACTTATAACATTTTTCGTGAAATAACCGGATAGTATAAGCCGTTTAGTGTATCCCCGGGCTTGCAGCATGCTATTAAATGCCTACTTTGTTGCTTTCAATATTTTTAGATCTTAGTGGTTGCTTGAGCTTAGGAATCAGTAAGAAATCGCACGGTGTGAGATGACGTATATTTCAAGACTCTTGCACGATTCCCAAATTTTTCCCAAATAAAACTTCCAGTACGCAACTAGTAATATTTAGCTTTATTTCATCGTCGTATCATCTTCCGTGAAACAATCAAGTAATACAAGCTATTTAAAGTATTCTCCGTTTTTGCAGCTTATTGATAAATGCTTGCTTTTCTACTCAGCAAGCAGTAAGAAATCTTAAAGTGAAAGATGAGGAATGTTAAAGAATTCTTGTAAGATATTTATACTGTTCCAGCGTAAGACTTCTAGTATTCGACTAGTAATATGTCGTCTCGTTTTATCGTCGTATCAATTTTCCGTGAAACATCCACGTAATATTAGCCATTTAGAGTATTCTCCGGTTCTAGATCATGTTTACAAATGCATGCTTTGTTGCTAAGAATGCAGTAAGAAATTAAAAGTGTAAGATGAGGAATATTTAAAGATTTTTTACGATCTCTATATTGTTATGTCATAAAAATCTTGTATTTACTCATGTAACACTCTGGCATATTAGCTTCCATGCTTAAGCCATTGACCGATTTAGTTAATATAGAGACAAACATTTTTTTCATTCTACAAATTTTTATTGTGGTCAGTAGATTTTTAATATAAACTAAGATTTGTTACTTATTGAACAGTCTACGTATAATATTATAAATCTCATTTGTATTTATTCAAATTATTATAGTATATTACAGTACATTTGATTTTATTTATAACTTCTTATATTTGGTTTTATTTATGTCTTCTTATATCACAGTACATTTGGTTTTATTTATGACTTCTTATATTTGGTTTTATTTATGACTTCTTATATCACAGTACATTTGGTTTTATTTATGACTTCATTTGGATTATGACTTCTTATATCACAGTACATTTGGTTTTTTTATACTTCTTATATTTGGTTTTATTTATGACTTCTTATATCACAGTAAATTTGATTTTATTTATAACTTCTTATATTTGGTTTTATTTATGTCTTCTTATATCACAGTACATTTGGTTTTATTTATGACTTCTTATATTTGGATTTATTTATGACTTCTTATATCACAGTACATTTGGTTTTATTTATAACTTCTTATAATTGGTTTTATTTATGACTTCTTATATTTGGTTTTATTTATGACTTCTTATATTTGGTTTTATTTATGACTTCTTATATCACAGTACATTTGGTTTTATTTATGACTTCTTATATTTGGTTTTATTTATGACTTCTTATATCACAGTACATTTGGTTTTATTTATAACTTCTTATATTTGGTTTTATTCATGTTCTCCAGTACATTTGGTTTTATTTATGACTTCTTATATTTGGTTTTATTTATGACTTCTTATATTTGGTTTTATATTATTATGTTGGTTTTATTTATGTATCACAGTAATTTGGTTTTATTATTCCATATTTATAAAATTTTTACAATATCACAGTTTATAACTTCTTATATTGGTTTTATTATATAAAATATAAAAAATTTTTTTATAAAAAAAATTTTATATTTATATTATAAAAAATTAAAAAAACTTATAACAAAAATTTATTTTATTAATATTTTGATTAATATAAACTTAATAAATAAAAAATTTAAATAATTTTATAAACTTTTATATACATATAAAAATATTCTTATTAGCATTAACAATTATCATTTTAAAATAATATAAATTAGAGTTAAATTCATTGAAAAGACTATAATTACTTATTTAATTTTCTTTCTGAAATTGTCCATAAAAATTATTAACTGTTAAATTTTATTATGAAAACGAAATACCAATTTTTCATTCTTAAAAACCTGAGAATTAATAATTGTCTACATATGGATTTTTTTTTAGAATTTTACATGAAATTTTTCGCAGTATTATGAACTCAACACATACACTACAGTGTTTTATTTATGTAACATACAGCCTCATTTACTTGGATTTCAAATATTTATATTCACATACAAAATAATTAATATTTATATAAATTAAATAAAGAATTACAACCGAAAGACGATTTCTGACTTTGCAAATTGTTTATAAGAATTATCTACACTCACTGAATATAAAATATTGTTCCGAGAAACTTAATTAGTTCTACAAACCATTTTCTAACTGTCAAAATTAGACTAGGTATTAAAACTAGAACACCGGAAACTTACTATTGGTTTAACTTCGTCGATATATGCATATAAATATTTTACACAAAACATACACACACAGATAAATATGTATATAAGTGCTATTTTAATATTTACTGTGGAGTTCTTTACAATAAAAAATGCCAAAAAAAAACTTATTTCATTGAATTGCTTTATTTTGAATTTAAATACTGTAATACTGATAATTAATTATAAATTAAAAATAATTACACAAAAATATAATGAAAAAATTTCATCTATTAGTTTTGAGATATTATAAAATTTTTAATTGATTTCAATCTAATACATATAAGGAGATACTTTTTTTCTTATTAGCATTAAGAATTATCATTTTAAAATAATATAAATTAGAGTTAAATTCATTGAAAAGACCTTTAATTACTTATTTAATTTTTATTTCTGAAATTGTCCATAAAAATTAAAATTAACTATTAAATTTTAAAATTAATGAAAACGAAATACCAGTTTTTCAGTCCTAAAAACCTGAGAATTAATAATTATCTTAAATATGGATTTTTTTTTTAGAATTTTACATGAAATATTTCACAGTATAGAACTTGTTTTAAAGATTATTTTATAATAATTTTCATTTTACACTAGATACTGGAATGTAAATAAATTAGAATTAAATTAAAGGCTTTCAAAGGTGATGTGACAACTGGACCATATGGGACTAGCCCTTCAATCCAGAGACTACTGTCAGTAAGCACAAAAATGACAACGAGCGAAAAATAAACACTTAACAGAGCAAAGAGATAGAAGGGTGGAATAATTAAATTATTTGAAAAGAAAATACTTTTAATTATTTGTTCAAAACTTATTTCTGGCCTTGTCAGTAAAAATTAAAAGGAACAGTTAAATTTTAAAATTAGTTAAAACTAAATACCAGTTTTTCAGTCCTAAAAACCTGAGAATTAATAATTATCTTAAATATGGATTTTTTTTTAGAATTTTACATGAAATATTTCACAGTATAAAACTTGTTTTAAAGATTATTTTATAATAAATTTCATTTTATACTATATATTCACATGTAAAATAAAAAATAATATAAAATTGTGGCTAAGCTATACTTGTGAGGGTGGGGTTCGATAAAAAAAACATCTTTACAGTGCAAATAAAGTTTAATAACATAAAATATTAGCTTGCACACAAAAATAATAAACAAAAAAATATAGTTAAACAAACCAAAATCTACATAATTCAAAATAGTTAATACAATTAGAACCTGGGGAGGTCAAAGGGTTGCAGCGCCTCCGAAGTCCGTAAGGCCAACTGTTTTGGGGAAGTCTTCTTTTTCGTGTGCGTTTTTATACAGGTGGCAGCACGGTGCTGTGGCTAAATACATTTGTTACAAAATTCCTTTTGTCGTTTAGATGAAAACTAATATATTTCAGTAATCTAAATACTTTTACAAGGGAACTATTTTTATACAATTAAGAAAAAATAAAACTATTCTATATTTAACACGTCCTACATATCCTATATTATTATATAGTAGCACGAAGTATAGTAATAACATAGTTAACACGTTATGCACAATGTCAGTACCTAAGGACTGACAGTGAACTTTCAGTTCAGGCGGAGTCTGTTCCTGAGAACTTACAGTCGTATTTGAAACAGAAACTTTACTGTCTGTCTCCACAGACTCAAGCCGTTCAAACAAAAAGTACCAAATCAGTCTCCCAGAACTGACGCCACTAAAACAAAAAAATCCATGTCCATGTACTACAGATATTGCACTATGTGTTATCATTTTCCGTTAACTACGTTGAAATAAGATTTTATTTCTAGTCGTTCTGATTTTTGTGTAGTTTTAATGCAGTGTAGTGGCCAAATGTACAAGTCATGTTGCCGTATTAACACATTGTGTGCGGTACACTTACTAGTACGTTTTCTGACGATTGATACTTGAGAGCCCGTCACGTATAACTTAGTGTAACAACATGATTTGTTTGTTACAAAAATAACGTATACAAAACAAGCCAATGTTATTGTCTTTCATTTTTTTATAATGTAAAAAAATATATAACATAATACAAAATATTAAAAATATTACTATCTAAACTTTCTATCCAATTTTGTGTTATGAATAAGAATTTTATTCTTTGTTTTTATGTTTATTTTTTCGCTCGTTGTCATTTTTTGCTTACTGATAATGTCTATTAACGGGCTAGGCCCATAGAGTCAGTTGCATCACCACCTTTGATGCCTTTGATGCCTTTGATATTAAAAACTATATACTACTATTTCTATTTTATTTTTCATATTTACGATACTAATATAAATTTATCCACTAAAAAATATTTTTTTTTGTTTACAAAAAATCTTATGGTTGTTATTTATACAATGCTATTTATAAATTTGTTTATATATTTCAATATAAAATACTAAAAGTTGGTTAAAAAATTAAATAATTTTCGTTACTAATATTTCCTATTTTAATAAAATGATTCACTTTACATCTATTAATACTGAATATTATAAAAAAAATTCAATACAGTTATTGATTTAATAATTGTAAAATTTCTCTTGGTAACAATTAAAAAAAATTTAAACTGTAATATAGTGAAATTAGAGAAAGAAAAGTACTCAAAAAATTAAATAATTTTCGATCTATTGAGATTGAACTGAATAACTAAATTCACTAGCAATACATCCGTTTCCGGTACAATTCCGCTGCGAAATGTACCCGCAAACAATGAGTTAATTTAGAAAATATTTGTTTTGTTTTTTTTTTGTTTTCTAGTATTAAAAAATGTATATACTAAACCTATCATGTCCTATCAGTTAATAAAATGAATTAACTTTTACATCTATTACATACTTAAAAGGCCTGGAAATTTATAAAAAAATTCAATACAGTTATTGATATTAATAATTGTAAAATTTCTCTTGGCAGCAATTAAAAAAATTTTCAAACTGTAATATAGTGAAATTAGAGAAAGAAAAGTACTCAAAAAGAGAATAGTAATTATTTACATTTAAGCATAAAAGACATTTTCAATTGGAAAGTGAATAATACTTTGCATGTGAACTCAGTAAATATTTAATACTACATTCTGTAACAAAAGCGTTTTTTGCACTTTTTTCATTTCTTTCTTAGAAAATAACAAAAAGTTATTGTCACGTAATGCGTAAGAAATAAAACCTGTCTCAATTTTTTTCATATAAACATTTAAGAAAATTTTCTATATATTTCACGGAATTAAAAAATACAAAGCTTATTTAGGTCATTTTCAAAATTTATTTACATTTCAATTCCGAGTAGAAAAGAGAGAAAATCGAAGAATAAATCAATATTTTTAAATTTTAAAATACGTTTGGTACTTTTGTTTTTAAGTATTATTTTTAAGTTTTATTTTTAAGTACTGATTACTATTTTTTAAGCATTTATATTGTTATGTAAATCCCAAATTATGCAAGCAGGGCAATTTTAAATTTCATTTATTTTAAAATTCATATTTTCATTTAAATGGCAAATCCATTACTTCTTAAATCAGTTAGCATTATACATAATGGACTTGATAATCAACTTCACAAACAAACATTTTTCCCTATATTTACATCTTTAATAATTTATATCAAAGAAAAATTATAGCGAAAGGGTTAGGGTGCTGGCCTATGGAACCGGAGTCGATGGGTTCGAATCCCACTATGGCATAGATGTTCATAGCCGTTCGGAATTGGCTTTAAGCAGTAGGTCCCGGTCTCATTAGCCCTCGTGTTGCAAAAAGTAGACCGTAGCGCTCAAAAAAGCCAAAGTCAAGCCAAGCCAAAGAAAAATTATTCTTCAATACTAGGAATATTTAGTAAGTTCACTTTTGTGTAATACATAATCCAAATTAAAGTTTAAACATTGCTTTATTCCTCACATTTCTTTTCATAATCCCTCTGGGACAGCGAATGTCAGCAAATTTCGAAAATGTCTCTGCCTCCTTTATAAAAAGAACAAAAATATCATTTAAAATTAACACCTAAATTATATGTAAAACATGTTATTTAATTGTGGAAACAACTAGCTCAATACATACTTAACCATTAAATGTAAAGGGAAAGATCAAAATAAAGTTTTTTCAACCCTGAGAGAGAAACATACAAATTCAAGTAGTAAATATGTATATGTTAACACATTGTGTGCAAGTATATTTCGCAGGTGAATTGCACAGGAAGCGGGCGTTTTGCGCATAAATTTAGTTATTCAGTTAAATCTCAATAGATCGAAATTATTCAATTTTTTAACCAACATTTCTTATTTTATATTGAAATATATAAACAAATATATAAATAGACAAATATATATATATATATATATATATATATATATATATATATATATATAATATATAAATATACATATATATATATATATCATTTTCGCAATGATAAATAAAAAGTTAATTTTAAATCTAAATTGATTTTTTAATCAACCTTCCTGCTCTGTGGTGATGTAAAAAACTAGCTTTTATTTGTCTAAATTTTCCAGAATCTATGTAGTAGACAAGAACATCCGACTTCGTTTTCCTGTATATACCGTTATTTTTGTACCCACAAACAAACCATCTTGTTACACTAAACCGTGCTAGTACGTGACCCGCTCTCAAGTATCAATCGTCAGAAAACGTACTAGTACGTGTCGCGCATACAATGTGTTAATATAAAAGCAGGAAAGTTCCATAAAAAGATTTAAGACTGTTCTCTGTGTATATATAAATGACAGTTAAACATGTTATTTTTAACAGTTAGACAGTTAAACATGTTTATTTTAATCAACCTTCCGTTTTGTGGTTCCACATCGATTGACGTAAAACTAGTTTTTATTTGACTAACTTTCTCTAGAATTTATGTAGTAAACAAGGACATTTGGTTTTGTTTTCCTGTATATAAGGTTATTTCTGTACCCACAAACAAACCATTTTGTTACACTAACCTGTACTAGTACGTGACCCGCGCTCTAGTATCAATCGCCAGAAAATGTGCTAGTGCGTGACCCGCGATCAAAATATCAATCATCAGAAAACGTACTAGTACCTGTCCTGCATACATAATGTGTTAATATGAAAACAGGAAAGTTCCATAAACAGATTAAATACCGTTCGCTGTGTATGTGTAAATTACAGATAAACATCTTATTTTTCAGTTACTTTAATCAATAACTTTCAATGCATTATAATTTTTTCCTCTTTTGTAGGTGTAATAGGCGTGGCTGAACTGTGCAACAAGATAAACGAACGCTGTTTTTCATTCTTTGATGAAGAAATCGCAAAAGCTTTTTCCATCTATTGTGGTATTAGTATAATGCAGTATTTAATCCCATTTAAGTCATTTTTACTACTATTAACTATTTTAAATCAATTACTTCATCTAAATATTAAAGTTTTATTATATTATTATTTTATTTTTAACATTTCTGTAACTGGCATCTAAATATTTGTACTATCAGAATGAACAGCTCCCTCTCACAACGTGCTATCTTACTAACTGGAGATATGCCCAGCCGGGTCAGAAACAATGGAGAACTGCGTTGGTTTCTGAGGCTATTTGATACACTTCAAGTGCATTTCTAACTGTCCTATCTTATATTTGTTTTTAATTCACGTATTAATTTATCGTGTAGAGTATTAAATTTAGTAAAAAATATATATTTCGAAAACTCAAACTTTTCCATTTTGTGCAAAATAACTATTTCAAATATTCTGAACAGGAAAAATTCTATTAACATTTATTTTCACTTTATATTTTCCTTAAAATCGTATGATAATTTGGCGTGATTTTATTTAAGTTTTAAACGTTTAACCAGCAGTATAGAACCTTATTTAACCCCTTCGCGACCAACGTCTCGTATACGCAACTAAGCGAATTTACTTTTATCAGTCCATCGTCTTCTCCACGCTATGATCTGCGATTGATATTGAGAGACAACAACCTGTATGCGTTATAGGCGATCTGGACATTTTATTTTAGTTTTTAATTGCTAGATTTAATTACTAGAGGGCGTAAACGGCAATGGTTTCCACATCGGTCAACTCGTATAGCATTTACCTGCTGTTCCTCAAGGGGTTAATAAAGTTAAATTATTTTTACTGTCTCCCAAAATTAAAGCTAAAATACATTTTACTAATTTACTTTGTGTTTCCTGTTTTTACAAATTTTCCTTCTGATTCCTGTTTTTGCAAACTTACTTTGTGTTTTCACTAATTTAATTTGTATTTTTATAATGAATTTTCCATTACAATAATACTTTATAGATATCAATGTTCAAATTATTATATCTGTTATTTCACAAATTATTATACAAATACTATAATACAAATTTTCCTTTTGATTCCTGTTTTTACAAACTTACTTTGTGTTTTCACTAATTTAATTTGTAATTTTACAATGAATTTTCCATTACAATAATACTTTATAGTTATCAATGTCCCAATTATTATATCTGTTACTATACGAACTATTATACAAATACTATTATACAAATTTTTCTTCTGATTCCTGTTTTTACAAACTTACTTTGTGTTTTCACTAATTTAATTTGCATTTTTACAATGGATTTTTCATTACAATAATACTTTATAGAGATCAATTTCCAAAACTATTATACCTGTTTCTAATATATATTGCTCTCTTTTATATATTTATAATTTTACGACATACAACTCATATGTCTTATGGGAAAATTTTTGCCTATCTTTATAGTCTTTAATGTGGAAGAAAGTTCGTGATGCTCAACACAGAAGTCGGCTGTCCAATGAACTTATGATGTATCATATGCAGGTAAAAATGAACTAGATTTTAAGAATTTTAATAATTACTCAAGGTACTATTGTTTTGTTCTTTGAAGAGAATTTAATAAATATATTTTTTCTTTGGTACCATTGCAAACGTTCGTAAGATTTGAATTCCTGAAAATTAAATTTAAATAAAATCTTAGTAAGAATATGAAATGACGTATCAAAAGATTATGTTGATTTTTATGTAATACTATAAAAGTATATCTATGGCTCCCGTTGTTGATTGAGTTTTTTCTAGTATTCACCACAGAAAGAAAAGAAAAGGGTAAAAAAGGAATGAAATAAACTATGAATTATTTTTATGAATACAATGCATGTATAATACACTATGAGTTTTAACCTGCGAGGCTCTGAGGTCCGAGCGTTATAAAAACATTCTAAACAAAATCGCCCAACAGAAATAAACTTCCCAAATTTTAGTAGCGGTCTTATAGGTCAATGGACCCCCAATAACATACTTTTCCATAATTTTCTCTGAATATTTTTCTCAAAAAGTGATCTATTCTTGCTGCAGAGATCCATTGCATGAGCATACACTTTTGTATTTTTATTTAGTGTTTGTGGTAGGAAGAGAGATGCTGTCCAAAATACATCGTTATTGGTTTAAAATGATAAAATATAAAGATGAAATATAAAGATGTGATTTATGACTTTAATTTGTCTGTGTCGCATGTTTATGTTGTCGCAATGCTAATAATAAATATCTACAGTCCAAAATACTTTTAAAACTTAATATTTCATATAGTAAAAAATATATTTTAAACTTTTGACTATCAGCACAAGATGTTCCTATCAGCACAATCACGAAGTCACAGGCAATCGTTATCCTAGATAACATCCGAAATGAACAGTCATCTTCATGATCCCATTTCATTAAAAACTGTCAAAAGTGAACTTCATGATAAGAACATTTATGGCAGAGTGGCAATTTGTAAACCCTTGGAAACAGTACCTTTTTAAGGACAATAATATCCACAATGCTAGGTGTGTTATAAAATGGTTCGATGAGCATGATGATATGTTGAAGATCACGTTTGTTCCCCTCAGTCTCTAGACTTGAATATTATTGAACATCAATGGGAATATTTGGAATCCAAATTTGTCTTATTTGTGTTCCCGATTTTCACCTCCAGCCAGACTTTCGGAATTAGAGTTCGTTTTGCAAGAAGAATGGCTTAATATTCCTTTAAATATTGTCCATGACCTTTATGCATCTAAACCACGTCTTATTAATCCTGTACTTCAGTCAAAGGGTATTCCAAGATTTTCCTTTATTTCACAGGTGTTCGTATTATTTGAATATATATATATATATATATATATATATATATATATATATATATATATATATATATATATATATATATATATATATATATATATATATATATATATATATATATATATATATATATATATATATATATATATATATATATATATATATATATATATATATATATATATATATATATATATATATATATATATATATATATATGTATATATATATATATATATATATATATATATATATATATATATATATATATATATATATATATATATATTATATATATATATGTATATATATATATATGTATATATATATGTATATATGTATATATGTATATATATATATATATATATATATGTATATATATATATATATATATATATATATATATATATATATATATATATATATATATATATATATATATATATATATATATATATATATATATATATATATATATATATATATATATATATATATATATATATATATATATATATATATATATATATATATATATATATATATATATATATATATGTATATATATATATATATATATATATGTATATATATATATATATATATGTATATATATATATATATATATATATTTATATATATATATATATATATATATATATATATATATATATATATATATATATATATATATATATATATATATATATATATATATATATATATATATATATATATATATATATATATATTATATATATATATATATATGTATATATATATATATATATTATATATATATATATATATATATGTATATATATATATATATATATATATATATATATATATATATATATATATATATATATAATATATATATATATATATATATATATATATATATATATATATATATATATATATATATATATATATATATATATACATATATATTTGTAATAAGACGGACTTCACGATGGGTGATTGCAGTCATGGGCTAATAAAAATGACACCGTTTTAGCTAAAGACCTTTATTAAGATAACGTTGGAGGACGGGTTCCCACTTCATCATAGGGACATAACAAACTGAGGGGTCAGCTAGCATGAAGTTGTATGTAAAAAGTCCCTTAACATCTGGTTAACATTTGTGGGAAATTCTCTAGTAAAATCTGCCTCCGAAAGCGGGCATCTCTTTTTTGTTTGAAAATTTCCTAAATTGTCCGCTAGAGCAATTGTAGAGTTATAATTGGTCCGACCCCTTCTATGAGGGCGTAAACTGTAGCCCTAGTGGTCAATTTAGGTTAGGGAATGCAAAAGGACGCGTTAAATTTTAGCCCTTGACTTTAGATATGAAAACCCGTGAGAATTTTTGTTACACACACACACACACACACACACACACACATATATATATATATATATATATATATATATATATTATTTGCGTGTGGTCAAAACTTGAGTTAGAAAGCGAGTCTATATAACAAAATATAAAGTAAGGCAATAATAATAATAATAATAATACAATTGTGTATCTACAGAAATCCATTTAGATTTATTAATATTGATATTTTATTATATTTCTTGCTTATTTTAAAAATATAAAATACCCTCAAACCTCCTTAAATCATATAATCTAGTTTTGTTCAAGAATACTTTTTTAACTCTTTTATAAAATGCATTTCCGTACTTCATAATAATTGTTCAGACAGTTTATTTAAGAGGTGAACAACCTCAAATTCTAATTAAAAGAAAATTGAAAGTACTCATTAACTTTAATTATTTCGAAACAGATGTATGTGTGATTTTTAATATTTGTTTAACGGATGTTCTTAACAACTAATAAGCCTTTCTTTTAATTATCTCTCGAATAAATTCAGATATTTTATTTAATAAGGAAGATTGATTTATTTGACGTTTGATCATAATAAATGAAGGTTACTTTAGAAAGAATAAGAATAAATTAAATGATAAAATTGCAACCGTGACACTTTTTAAGATAATAAAATGTCATTGAAAATTTCTATAGGCACATTTTTGAGGCAAAAGTAGTAATGAAAGAAGAAATAGATTTTAAAGTATTTTTATGACTACACATAACACATTTTGAAGCTTTAGGTCTGTTTATAGCTTCTAAAAATTTTTAGTGCACGTTTATAGAATGAATATGTTTGATAGGTCATAAATATTTAAATAATAAGAAAATTTATACAAAATAAATTGTGACACATTTAAGTCTTGTATAATATGTTATAAAGTCTTGTAATGGTAAAAGGTAATCTAAATCATATTCCTAATAACTAGTACTGTTGCTGCTGTTTCTCATACCACTTGGACAAATCAATCACGATTGAGTCTGCAGGCTCTCGTATTAAGGACAAGGTGTGCGCCTTTCGTTTTAATGAGCACCATTAAGGTGAAAGAATGACTTCGCTCAAGTCCTCGTAATTTTGAAGCAGGGAACAAGCAAAAGACCCATAGTCTTGGCCTGCCACACCCAGATGCCCCCTAATAACTAATACTGTTGTTGTTGATTATCATGCCACTTGGACAAACCAAGCACGATTAAGCCTGCAAGCTCTCGTATTAAGGCCAAGGGTTGCACCTTTCGTTTTAATGAGCACCATTAAGGTGAAAGAATTAATTACTTATCTCAAGTAGGTTCGTAATTTGATGCAGGGACCAAGCAGAAGACCCATAGACTTGGCCTGCCACCCCCCAGAGGCGATCTAATAACTTATACAGTTTTGTTGCTGTTTTTCATGCCCCTTGGACAAACCAAGCACGATTGAGCCTGCAGGTTCTGGTATTAAGGCTAAGGGGTGCGCCTTTCGTTTTTAATGAGCACCATTAAGGTGAAAGAACGATTTTGCTCAAGCAGGTACTCGTAATTTTGAAGCAGGGACCAAGTAGAAGACCCATAGACTTGGACTGCCACCCCTAGAGGCCCCCTAATAACTAATACTGTTGTTGCTGTTGTTTATGCCACTTCGTCAACCCAAGCACGATTGAGCCTGCAAGCTCTCGTATTAAGGTCAAAGGGTTCGCCCTCCGTTTTAATGAGCGCCATTAAGGTGTAGGAATGACTTCGCTCAAGTAAGTCCTCGTAATTTTGATACAGGGACCAAGCAGAAGACCCACAGACTTGGACTGCCACCCCTAGAGGCCCCCTAATAACTAATACTGTTGTTACTGTTTTTCATGCCACTTGGACAAACCAAGCACGATTGAGCCTGCAGGCTCTCGTGTTATAGCCAAAGTGTGCGCCTTTCGTTTTAATGAGCACCATTAAGGTGAACGAACGACTTCGTTCAAGTAGGTCCTCGTAATTTTGATGCAGGGACCAAGCAGAAGACCCACAGACTTGGACTGCCACCCTCAGAGGCCCCCTAATAACTAATACTGTTGTTACTGTTTTTCATGCCACTTGGACAAACCAAGCACGATTGAGACTGCAGGCTCTCGCATTAAGGTCAAGGGGTGCGTCTTTCGTTTTAATGAGCACCATTAAGGTGAACGAACGACTTCGTTCAAGTAGGTCCTCGTAATTTTGATGCAGGGACCAAGCAGGAGACCCATAGGCTTGGCCTGCCATCCCCAGAGACACCCTAAAAATCTAATACTGTTGCTGCTGTTTCTCATGCCACTTGGACAAATCAAGCACGATTGAGCCTGCATGCTTTCGTATTAAGGCCAAGGAGTGAGCCTTTAGTTTTAATGTGCACCATTAAGGTGAAAGAACGACTTTGCTCAAGTGAGTCCTCGTAATTTTGAAGTAGGAATCAAGCAGAAGACCTATAGACTTGGCCTGCCACCCCCAGAGATATTAATAGAGAAATTGGAGGACACTTGTGTAAACGAACATATTTTAAGATCCTCAGTCACCTTTAACAAACAAGACGGATTTTAGGCCTGCTCGGGTTCCGAACCCGCCATCTCTCAGTTACGAGATCGTTATCTTTGCCGACTGAACTACCTCGGCTCATAACTAGCACTGATAATGGTAATGGTAATAGTGATACTGATAATGATAATGGTAATACTGATACATTAATAGTAATCTTGACAACAGTAACATCGATTATAGAAATGATGTTGATAATGATAATCTTAACGATAAAGACATATTAAAAGAAATATCGATACAATATACATCCTTATTTTAAAAAGAAAAATTTAAGTTATATTGTGATTTTAATAAATGCTTCTACATAAAATAAATTATTAAAGTAATTTTAAAGAACGTATTTTTAAAATTACATTATGTAGAATGAACTAATTATACATAAAAGTTTTTGATGTAATAAAGTACAAAAAAGCGTGAAAATTCAAAGAAAGCTAGAAATAAAAAAATATTATAGTTAATCAGTGATTAAAATTATATAAATATTTATGTATATATATAAATAATATGAATTCATTCTATAGATAGAACAACTACATGCGAATTTTTTAAAACTTATTTATGGATTATTATGGACATTATTATGGATCTGGATATACCAAAAAAAATTTTAAATTCTCCTAAAAAATGTTCTACACTCAAGAGCCAAAACATTATGACCACCTGTCAAAAACGAGTTGGCCCACATCTGGCACGCAACACAGCTTCAACCCGCCTTGTCATCGATGCCACAAATCCTTGTAGATGGCCAGACACAAATTGTACCAGATGTTTAAGCAACGGTTAAGCAAATCCGAGATATTGCGAATTGGTGGTTTTTGAACTCTGAGCTGCTGTCCTATGACATTCCAAAATGTCATAGGACGCATCATGTTCCTGGAACCACTCCAACACCTTTTTAGCGGGGCGTTGCTCTGTTTGAACATTGCACATTTTTTTCAGTTTCATATATATCTGATATTTTCAGCTATTTTAATGACAATTTTTTAATTTAGTGTTTATATTGATTCAGGTACCTCCTGAAGATGTGGTAAAACTATCTGAAACAGAAATCCCTCCACCTGAATTTTTCGACGAAGATTTTGCCAAATTATCATTTATTCCACGAACTCTAAAAGAACAAGATACACCTCTGGTAAACACTATTTCATGTTTTTGATAGAAATGTCATCACTGGATATTATAAGAAATGTTTTTAAGCAGTACTTTTATAAACATCTTACAACTACTTTTTATATAAATAAGTCATAAGGACTCAAGTATTGAGATATCATAGAATATAATTTACTGGCATAATCATAGAATAGAATAATCAGATAATCATAGAATACAATTTACTAGAATAAGAAAATATATTAAAAATAAATGCTTATACACATACACACACACACACACACACACACACACACATATATATATATATATATATATATATATATATATATATATATATATATATATATATATATATATATATATATATATATATATATATATATATATATAATATATATATATATAATTGATTAATTTTTGCAGTGTATTTAAGATTGAGATAACTCAACATGTATTATGAATAGGTAAGAAACATGTTCCTAGATTTGAACCATTATATATAAATTATTAAATATTGTATTTTTAATTGGGTAAGGGGCCTCTTTTATCACACTTTAAGTGTTTGTATTCAATTTGTTTCCCACTGAATTCCATTATTAGAAATATATTTAAGTAAAATAGGTGAATATTATATAATAAGATATTATATAATAAGATATTTTTATGGACATACTAATTATTGTTTAAAATTAACTTTAATGTAATTTACCCGTGCTGATTTCTTTTTGAGTACTTTTATTGGTAAGATTCCAGTTTATTTGAAAGGAAAATAGTTCTCTGAACTTAGATATTACGTAAATAATTTTATTTTATATTTGGCTTAAATAATAAATTAGGTACATATGTGATAATTTTAAATTTAATCATCGATTATTTTTGTTGTGATGAAATATTTATCACAGGTATTAACAATAAATTCTGTGTTCCTCCAGGTTGTAGCGGAAATAACATTTTCACTAATTTACTTGGAAAAAATTACTGTGGCAAAAAATTGGGAAGAACTTAACGATAATTTTGACGTAGCTAAGAAAACTTTAATTATCTTTCTAAATGAATTCAACGTGATTCTAAACTGCATTCACAGAATCGGGAGACTTTAAAGCAGTATGAAGATAAACAAAGTTTTGAGTGTGTACCAGATAATTCTCAGACAAAAAACCAAAACATTTTTTTATCTGTCTTATAAGGTACTTTACAATTCTGGAAAATTAAAAATTTTACTGATCCCTTCATATGACGGGCTATATGCTAGTTTAATATAAAAGATCAAGCACACTCCAAAAATGTATGTTGCATTCCTTTAAATAACTAGTGCAGTTCTAAAAACTAAAATCATTAAAATTAAATTTTTTTTCTCATATTTATTTATTATCTAAACATATGATATTTTTTAATAAATTCGTAATATACGTATTGAACTGTATAGAATTACAGTTTAATTTAAAGAAATCTTTACAATATATTACTACCTTTATCTTTATAATATATCTTTAAAATATATGAACTTTTATGTATACCATTCAATTTTTTAGGCTGTCATAGCAATGTTTGAAGACATGCACATGATTCAAAGATGGCGTATTCCCATGGAAACCTTAGCGAAGTAAGTGAAACAAGAGGAATATTGTACATTACATGAAGGTACAAAAAACTATAAAATTGTAATAATCTAGATGGGGAGCAATGAAAAAAGTCATGTTAATTCTTGTTCTAAGGAGTTAAATATTCATTTAATACATAGCATGTATTCTCAATATCTCTCTGAAGGACATCAGGATTGTACACTGGATGGAAAATTAACTTGGAGTCCAGTGTCAGAGAATCAAATTTCTTTTATTCAGCATTATTTATTTATTCAAACTTTTTAACAATTTTCTAACCACATACATAGTAACGAGTTCCTTGAATAAATATAATGTAAGGAGAAACTAAGGGATTATTATTTATTACTGATTATTAACACTAAACTTACCAACACTTACTACATACCTATTTCTTTCTTTTCTTTTCTTTTATTTATTTTATTCACTTAATAGATACCTACTTCTTTTATTTCTTTTCATTTATTCATTTTATTTTGTTTTATTCGTTTTATTTATTTATTTTATTCACTTAATACATACCTATTTCTTTTATTTCTTCTCTTTTATTCATTTTCTTTTCTTTCCTTTCTTTTCTTTATTTATTTTATTCACTTAATAATACCGATTTTTTATTTTATTTCATTCATTTTTTTATTTTTTTTTAATTTATTTTATTCACTTTATATGTATTTATTTATTTTTATTTATTTTCTTTCATCCTTTCCTTTTCTTTTATTTATTTCTGTGTGAAATATAGGTTACTGTGTATATTTCACATACCTATATTTTATTTCTCTTATTTTATTCGCTTAATGCATACCTATTTCTTATATTTCTTTACTTTTATTCATTTTCTTTTCTTTTATTTATTTATGTTATTCACTTAATACATACCTATTTCTTTTATTTCTTTACTTTTATTCATAATCTTTTCTTTCTCTATTTTATCCACTTAATACATACTTATTTCTTTTATTTCTATTTTAATTCATTTCCCATCACACTTTTAACATACAAATTACGTCATTTGACCGATTATGGTAAGTTTAAGTTGATAAACCTAAAACTTAATATAAAGCTGTATAAAAAAGTAAGCAATACTTACAATCCTTTTATTATCACTGATTACACATAAACATAAAATCTAAACATTACAATGAAGTATAAAAATAAGGATAACAGTTGCAAATGGTGACTTGGAAGCAAGCATTTTCTTTAATGAAATGATTCAAGGAAAATTATACAATGATAGAAAGTATAAATTTGATGAATGGCGCCGATTTTGCTTGTCACAGAGTTCTTTAAAGTTTGGTTTTATTGAAGGGTGTTTTACTCTCACATCATTCTTTGCCACCACTATATTCCGGTGATTATATTTCATTAAGACATGTATTGAAAACCCTGTTTCATAAATATAGATCTTCGTGAATGACAACTGCACAGTGTCTATCTTTATTTAAATGGAAATTCTCTTTTTGAACGCCCCCAGAATTCTGACACTGACACGTTTAATAAAGTAATTATATTAAACAGTCGATATTATTTCATAAGATTTTTAAGAGTTCTTTAAAGTACACAATAAGGTAATGCATTTATGGCAACATGTGTTGTTCCAAATTTTATAGAGGAACCTCTGTAGGGTCTTTGTGGTACCCTAGGGTTGCATGGAACACACTTTTTAGAACCCAAATATTTAGGGTGGAAATCGTTAATCTTCAGAGAATAGAGCAGTATTAAAAATGGTATTGAAACATTTTTCCTCGTTCTTAGTAGACCTCTGAAAAAACGTCAACATTGAATTATCGCTATTGGACATCTACTGCCCCCTCTTTTTCTTTTCAACTCTAATCAGCTGAGTGAAAGTCGTCATACAAACCCGCGGCCACTAATGTCATTGAAGGAGTGGTCCAATTAAGTTTAAGCCATAGACAGAGAAATAGAGATAACGAATTGATAACTAAGCCTTCTAAATACTCCCTGGGATATCTGCCTCTATTACTCAAAGGGCATACCTATTCAACAAGAAAAATATGAATGACAGGAAACAATGAAACTTCTTCCTAATCAATAATAGTACAATTTGAAGAACCACTTGTTAAGATTATCCTTTCAGCAAGCGCGCATACGCAAAGATTAAGATAAATTCAGTTTTGAATGCTCTTTTCCCCTCCCCATATTTCCCCATTAATTGGGAAATCTGATAGTAACTTTTATTCCTACTTTCAACCCTTCCCCCACCATGAAACGTGAAACCAGGAAATTACAATGTAATTTAAATTTTTAAGCGGGCTTTTCTGCAACTTTTAGCTTGCTCTTAAAATTTACGACAAGCCCAACGTCGTAGGTTAACATTCGGAAAATATTTGTTGCTCAAGTGTTGTGTAATTTTGTGTTAATAACTGAAGTGGATTATTTTAATTTGTATGACATCGAATCTCTAATTTTCATATTGATTTTCATGACCAAAATATGTGAAAAATGATTGTAGAGAAAGATGTAAAATGAGAAAAGAAGAAAAAGATTAATATTATAAAAGTGTTAACTGACCTAGAAAAAATATGCCAAGGATATTAAACAGCCAAGGATATGCTCCATGAAATATTGAATATTGCTAATAAAAGTATAAGGCATGGTCTCACGAGAGATGTTTAATGGCTAACCGTGATTAATCCATGGCGCCAACCAATGGTAGGACGCAATTCTCTTAATTAAACAGAGATTAATCGTGGTTAGCCGATAAATGGCTTTGGTGAGACCGGCCTTAAGTTTGCTAATAGGCAAAAATTCGGGAAATAAAAATGACACTGTTGCCTTTACATTGGAAATGATGGTCCTGTTTGAGTTTTTATGTATGGTAGCAAATAAACTAAATAGAACGTTTAATATCAATATTTATTTTTACGTTTTTCATCTCCAAAATGGCGTAATACAACAAAAAACTTTGCCAAAGTTTGGTTTAAAAGTTATAAAAGGCGAGAATTATTGTAAATCACGAAAATTGATGAAAGTTGGCCAAAATATTCTCTATTAACTAGTGCCCAGTATTTCACCAGTTATATTGCTGCTACCTAACGGGAAAGAATGCTGACGTTACAGACTGCCCTGCACTGTACATCATTTGTAACACCTCCTCAGTTTCCGGTGTAGTTCCCTTCAAACCTGATGATTGGACGTTGTCCTTTTTAGTCATTTATAAAGTCCAAGTGGTCGTTAAAAGCATTTTCTTCTTTTCACAACTTATATCTACTCGGCATGCCACACTGGGTTCAACGTGCTATATAGGAAGTATTAGACTGGACAAGAACTTCTCTTCAGTAACAAATTTAAAACTTATTTAAAACAAAACAATAAAAGAACCATCGTGACATAACCGCCTCTCGAGGAACAACTACATCGTTATACAATACAATCAGCCTTAGTCAGACTATCAAAAAAGAGATACTAGATGTAGTCTTACTAGATGGAGTGTCGAAATCATTCTCTCGTTCTTCACTCTTTTCCTCTGTTCTAGGCATCGCATCCCCTCCCTTTTTTTTTGGAATTCGTTATTTGGATCATTCATTGCTGTAAACCTCGGCAACCGGCTGGAGCAAGAAAATCAATTTAATTCTGATTAAACTTTCTCGACAGTTGACACGTTTCCAGTAATATTCTTATTTTCTCATTCACTCAAAAGTCTGTCCATGAATATCTTTTACAGTAAAGTGATGAGTTTTCCATCCGCCACTAGGTTGATGGATGAGAGACCTATTGTTCAGTCGAACCATTTTATTTGCCTTCAGTCCCCTTTTCTCGACGAGTCATATATAAGAAAAGTGATAATTCAGATTATCTGTTACAATAAAGTGATAAATCACCATCATACATTCTGCATCAGTGTTAATATTTTTAAGTGATACTATATGCTACTAAGCAACATAACATTGCAATACTCATTATATTTCAGGTTTGTCCTAATGGTAAAAAAAGGGTACCGTGACCCACCATATCATAACTGGATGCATGCGTTTGCCGTTGGTCATTTTTGTTACCTCATGCACAAAGCAGTGGATTTAATGGGAAACTATCTCTCGTAAGTTTTCTTAATTCAAATTTCTACTCATTTACCCTAGATTGCTGGAATGTATCACTCAACATATTAACATAATAGAAAAAATACGTGGGTTCAATTTTATAACATTCAGCGCCGATTTCGTCAAAGTCGTTTAATGGTTAAAAGTGATTAACCAATGACGCCAACCAATGGTGGGACTCAATTCTCTGTTTAAACAGAGATTAATCATGGTTAGCCGTTAAACGACTTTGGTGAGATCGACCGTAAAATGTCTGGTATATTTGAACTGCTACAAAAATTGACCTCATTTTTAATTCTTTATTAAATAAAAGTTATTTATTAAGGAGAGAGTGGGTCTTCAAAATTACTTATTATTTGGGTTTAACCAATCTACTTGAAATTATAATAAGTCAGTAGTCTTTTGTGTGAAAGAATTTACACATGCAAGGTAAAAGTCTAATAATTTTAGAAGAAGAAGCAATATTTAATACGTTTCATGTTCATCTCTTTTTACGCACAATATATTCATTTGCTATTAATAAAATACCTTTTCGGATTTAAAATAAAATATATCGTACTTACTGGAAATAGAAAAAAAATAGTAGAAAAAATCTCTTTTCAACCAAATCTTCATGCTTATTTTGTCCTGTAAATTTTACTATAAGATATACAAATTAAATTTTAATTGAATATTAAAATACCTTTTTTATTTCTTTAGTAGTATCAAATATATTTATTAAGGAGAGAGTGGGTCTTCAAAATTATTTATTATTATGCGCTTGACCAATTTAATTGGAATTATAATACTTAAGTAGTTTTTTGTGTGAAAGAATTTACACATGCAATGTAAAAACTTAATAATTTCAGAAGAAGAAGCGATATTTAATACGTTTCATGTTCATCTCTTTTTACGCACAATATATTGATTTGCTATTAGTAAGATACTTTTCGGATATAAAATAAAATATATCGTACTTACTGGAAATAGAAAAAATATTAGACAAAAATCTCTTTTCAACCAAATTTTCATGCTTATTTCGTCCAGTAAATTTCACTTTAAGATATACAGATAAAATTTTAATTGAATATTAAAATACCTTTCTTATTTCTTTAGTAGTATTAAATATATTTATTAAGGAGAGAGTAGGTCTTCAAAATTATTTATTATTTTGCGCTTGACCAATTTACTTGGAATTATAATACTTAAGTAGTTTTTTGTGTGAAAGAATTTACGCATACAAGGGTGAAAATCTAAGAATTTAAAGATGTATTAATTATTAATTTCAGAAGAAGAAGAAATATTGAAAGCGTTTCATGTTTATCTCTTTAACGATATATTAATTTGCTATTAATAATATACCTCTTAGAATTTAGAATAAAATGTATCGTACTTACTGGAAATAGAAAAGATTAGTAGAAAAAAATCTCTTTTCAACCAAATTTTCATGCTTATTTTGTCGAATAAATTTCCCTTTAAGATATAGAAATTAAATTTTAATTGACTATTAAAATACGTTTCTTATTTTATTAGTAGTATTAAATATATTTATTAAGGAGAGCGTGGGTCTTCAAAATTATTTATTATTTTGCGCTTGACCGATTTACTTGGAATTATAATACTTAAGTAGTTTTTTGTGTGAAAGAATTTACGCATACAAGGGTGAAAATCTAAAAATTTAAAGATTCATTAATTATTAATTTCAGAAGAAGAAGCAATATTTATTACATTGCATGTTCATCTCTTTTACGCACAATATATTGATTTGCTATTAATAAGATGCCTTTTCGGATTTAGAATAAAATATATCGTACTTACTTGAAATAGAAAAAAAATAGTAGAAAAAAATCTCTTTTCAACCAAATTTTCATGTTTATTTTGTCCAGTAAATTTCACTTTAAGATATACAAACTAAATTTTAATTGAATATTAAAATACTTTTCTTATTTCTTTAGTAGTATTAAATATATTTATTAAGGAGAGAGTGGGTCTTCAAAATTATTTATTATTTTGTGTTTGACCAAATTATTTGAAATTATAATACTTAAGTAGTTTTTTGTGTGAAAGAATTTACACATACAAGGTAAAAATCTAATAATTTAAAGATGTGTTAATTATTAATTCCAGAAGAAGAAGAAATATTGAAATCGTTTCATGTTTATCTCTTTAACAATATATTCATTTGCTGTTAATAAGATACCTTTTCGGATTTAGAATAAAATATATCGTACTTACTTGAAATAGAAAAAAATAGTAGAAAAAAATCTCTTTTCAACCAAATTTTCATGTTTATTTTGTCCAGTAAATTTCACTTTAAGATATACAAACTAAATTTTAATTGAATATTAAAATACTTTTCTTATTTCTTTAGTAGTATTAAATATATTTATTAAGGGCAGAGTGGGTCTTCAAAATTATTTATTATTTTGCGCTTGACCAATTTACTTGGAATTATAATACTTAAGTAGTTTTTTGTGTGAAAGAATTTACGCATACAAGGGTGAAAATCTAAAAATTTAAAGATTCATTAATTATTAATTTCAGAAGAAGAAGCAATATTTATTACATTGCATGTTCATCTCTTTTACGCACAATATATTGATTTGCTATTAATAAGATACCTTTTCGGATTTAGAATAAAATATATCGTACTTACTGGAAATAGAAAAAAATAGTAGAAAAAATCTCTTTTCAACCAAATTTTCATGCTTATTTCGTCCAGTAAATTTCACTTTAAGATATACAAATTAAATTTTAATTGAATATTAAAATACTTTTCTTATTTCTTTAGTAGTACTAAATATATTTATTAAGGGCAGAGTAGGTCTTCAAAGTTATTTATTATTTTGTGTTTAACGAATCTACTGAAAATTACAATACGTCAGTAGTTTTTTTTGTCGGAAAAAAATTTACACTTGCAAGGTAAAAACCTAATAATTTCAGAAGAAGAAGAAGCAATATTTAATACATTTCATGTCCAACTCTTTTAAGTACAATATATTCATTTGCTATTAATAAGATACATTTTCGGATCTAAAATAAAATATATCGTACTTACTGGAAATAGAAAAAAATAGTAGAAAAAATCTCTTTTCAACCAAATTTTCATACTTTGTAAAGTAAATTTCACTTTAACTTTAAGATATACTAATTAAATTGTAATTGAATATTAAAATACTTTTCTTATTTCTTTAGTAGTATTAAATTTATTTATTTAGTAGAGAGTGGGTCTTCAAAATTATTTATTATTTTGTTTTGACCAATTTACTTGAAATTATAATACGTCAGTAGTTTTTAGTGTGAAAGAATTTACACATGCAAGGTAAAAACCTAATAATTTAAATATGTATTAATTATTAATTTCAGAAGAAGAAGCAATATTTAATACGTTTCAAGTTCATCTGTTTTACACACAATATATTGATTTACTATTAATAAGATACCTTTTCGGATTTAGAATGAAATATATCGTACTTACTGGTAATAGAAAAAAAATAGTAGAAAAAATCTCTTTTCAACCAAATTTCCAGTAAATTTCACTTTAAGATATACAAATTAAATTTTAATTGAATATTAAAATACCTTTCTTATTTCTTTAGTAGTATTAAATATATTTATTAACGGCAGAGTGGGTTTTCAAAGTTATTTATTATTTTGTGTTTGACAAATTTACTTGAAATTATAATACGTCAGTAGGTTTTTTGGTGAAAAAATTTACACATGCAAGGTAAAAACCTAATAATTTCAGAAGAAGAAGAAGCTATATTTAATACGCTTCATGTTCATCTCTTTTAAGCACAATATATTGATTTGCTATTAATAAGATACTTTTCGAATTTAAAATAAAATATATCGTACTTACTGGAAATAGAAAATAAATAGTAGAAAAAAATCTCTTTTCAACCAAATTTTCATGTTTATTTTGTCCAGTAAATTTCACTTTAAGATATACAAACTAAATTTTAATTGAATATTAAAATACTTTTCTTATTTCTTTAGTAGTATTAAATATATTTATTAAGGGCAGAGTGGGTCTTCAAAATTATTTATTATTTTGCGCTTGACCAATTTACTTGGAATTATAATACTTAAGTAGTTTTTTGTGTGAAAGAATTTACGCACACAAGGGTGAAAATCTAAAAATTTAAAGATTCATTAATTATTAATTTCAGAAGAAGAAGCAATATTTATTACATTGCATGTTCATCTCTTTTACGCACAATATATTGATTTGCTATTAATAAGATGCCTTTTCGGATTTAGAATAAAATATATCGTACTTACATGAAATAGAAAAAAATAGTAGAAAAAAATCTCTTTTCAACCAAATTTTCATGTTTATTTTGTCCAGTAAATTTCACTTTAAGATATACAAATTAAATTTTAATTGAATATTAAAATACCTTTCTTATTTCTTTAGTAGTATTAAATATATTTATTAAGGGCTGAGTGGGTCTTCAAAGTTATATATTATTTTGTGTTTGACCAAATTTCTTGAAATTATAATACTTAAGTAGTTTTTTGTGTGATAGAAATTACACATACAAGGTAAAAACCTAATAACTTAAAGATATATTAATTATAAATTTCAAAAAAAGAAGCAATATTGAAAACGTTTCATGTTTATCTCTTTAACGATATATTCATTTGCTATTAATAAAATTCCTGCTTGAATTTAGAATAAAATGTATCGTACTCACTGGAAATAGAAAAAAAAATAGTAGAAAAAAATCTCATTTCAACCAAATTTTCATGCTTATTTTGTCGAATAAATTTCCCTTTAAGATATAGAAATTAAATTTTAATTGACTATTAAAATACGTTTCTTATTTTATTAGTAGTATTAAATATATTTATTGAGGAGAGAGTGGGTCTTCAAAATTATTTATTATTTTGTGTTTGACCAATGTACTTGAAATTATAATACTTAAGTAGTTTTTTGTGTGAAAGAATTTACACATACAAAGTAAAAACCTAATAATTTAAAGATGTGTTGATTATTAATTCCAGAAGAAGAAGCAATATATATTACATTGCATGTTCATCTCTTTTACGCACAATATATTGATTTGCTATTAATAAGATGCCTTTTCGGATTTAGAATAAAATATATCGTACTTACTGGAAATAGAAAAAAAAATAGTAGAAAAAATCTCTTTTTAACCAAATTTTAATGCATATTTTGTCCAATAAATTTCACTTTAACTTTAAGATATACAAATTAAATTTTAATTGAATATTAAAATATATTTCTTATTTGCTTTAGTAGTATTAAGTATATTTATTAAGGAGAGAGTGGGTCTTCAAAGTTATTTATTATTTTGTGTTTGACCAATTTACTTGAAATTATAATACTTAAGTAGATTTTTGTGTGAAAGAATTTACACATACAAGGTGAAAATCTAAGAATTTAAAGATTTATTAATTATTAATTTCAGAAAAAGAAGCAATATCGAAAACGTTTTATGTTCATCTCTTTAACAATATATTTATTTGCTATTAATAAGATACCTGTTCGTATTTAGAATAAAATGTATCATACTTACTGGAAATAGAAAAAAATAGTAGAAAAAAAATCTCTTTTCAACCAAATTTTCCTATATATTTCGTCTAGTAAATTTCCCTTTAACTGTAAGACATAAAAATTAAATTTTAATTCAATATTAAAATATTTTTCTTATTTATCATATATTTAATTAAATATTTTATCAAAATTTTTTATTTTCAAATTATATTTATTTGAAAATTTATTATATTAAATAATTATTTAATATTTTTTATTCATTTTAAAAAATAAACATATAAAAAAATCTTTTAAATTTTTAAAAAATTATATTAAAAGAAAAAATACTTTAATGAAATATTATTAAAACAAAAATATATTAACACAAAAATTAAATTAATATTTAATTAAAATACATTATATAAATATTAAAAAATAATTTAAAAATAAACTACAATTTTTTTTTTCTATTTAATATTTTTATTTTTAATTACTTTTTAAATAAATTTAAAATTAATTTTAATAATAAAAAATATTTTTTTATTTTTTATTTTGTTTTAATTTTTATATTTTTTATTTTTTAAATATTTTCAGTCATTTATTTTCAGTCATCTAATAATAAAAAAAATGTGCTAAATTGTGCACTTTTATTTCTAATTATATGCAAAATGTTTTTAGATAAAAAATAAATTATTTAATACGTGTTATGGAATAGAAGTAAGGCTGTAATGCTCTTTAAGTAAAAGAAATATTTTTTTTTTAATTTTTTAAATTTTACCTTTAATTAAAGTTGATGAAACAATTTAAACATCCCAAGAGTTTATTAATTTAAACAAAAATTGTTCCGTGAACACAATAAAAAAATTAATGGGTAATGGAAAATACAATAAGATAACTGTAAAAAATAACTGAAATTCTTTATAAAAATCTTTAATAAGAAAAAATATTTATGTCATATATTTTAAAAAAGCTTAAGAGACCGAAATCTTATCCTAAAGCAAATAATTTATTGAATTATAGAATAATGAAAATAAAATTAATTTTAAGTAAAATAAAAGTTTTTTTTTAATTTTTGATAAATTTATCTTTAACTAAAGTTGATCAAACAATTTAAACATCCCAAGATTTTATGAATTTAAACAAAACTTTTTCCGTCAGCACAATAAAAAAATTAATGGGTAATGGAAAATACAATCAGATAACTGTAAAAAATCACTGAAAATTTCAATAAAATATTTTTAATAAACAAAAAAATATTTACGTCACATATTTCAAAAAAGCTTAAAAGCCCTTCAAAAAAATCATCTCTCAAAGCAAATAATTTATTGAATTATAGAATAATGAAAATAAGATTAATATTTCGGCATTTAAAATGTACCAGACTCTTTACCTGTTTTAGCAACAGCAAATTTCAGAAATAAACTATTTTTAATTTTAATACGATACGTTTACTTAACAATGTAAAATTAATCCTTTCGTGGGCCATTTATTTCTTACTCCACTTTTCCAAAATTTCGAAACAGAGCTGCTAATTTTATGCAATCGATCGAACAATTGATGACAGCTCAAAACTGAAGCGGGAATCACTCTTCCTGTCGTTTCAATAACAAGACCAATATATTATAATGGGTTTTTGAGCTTCTCACAGGTGTATTTTGTAAGATCGTATAGGTGGGAAGTAATCTTCCCACGGCCCACGAAAGGGTTAATAAGGAAATTGAACCCAGGTACGAAATACTGGAATTGTACACGCTAAAGTTAGAAACTAAATAATTAGTTTGAAGACTATATTTTGTACTACTTTGTTTTGATAATATTTATGATCATTTTAGAGAGCTTGAAAGCCTTGCGCTTTTCATTGCCTGTTTGTGCCATGACTTGGACCACAGAGGAACAAACAATAATTTCCAAGTCGCCTCAGTAAGTATCTGTGTTTATTATTATAGAAACGAATTTGTGATAATATATCAAATATATGCATACTGAAAAGTATAACTGAATATTAATGAAATGTAATTTGATTGAAGTAAATGAAAGTAAAATAAACATTAATAACTTTTATTAACCTTTACAATACACGTACAACAGTCTATGAGTATATTTAGAATCCGGTTTAATGAAAATAAAAGCCTTTAGAAGCCACTGACGCATAGTCATCATTGTCTAGACTTCATTCGGGCTTTTCAATCATCGCTATTGTATAGCGACTGTGTTTGACTCCAGGGTAGAATTAAATAAGAAATTTTGTCCAGAATTACGTAACCTAGAAAGGGAAAAGTCTCGACTGAAGGATATTTGGTTTGAAAATAGAGCGCTGAAGTAATTTTATTGTAATTATGACTATAATTCAACTTCTAGAGATTTTTTTTGGGTTTAGAGATAATTTTTGGGTTTTGAGCAGTTTTAGTCTTTTAAAAACTTTTTCTACATTTTGTAATCTAAACTTTTAGCTTGTTATTTAAATAAAATATATATGCTATATTTTGAAATATATATATATATTTAAATATATATATATATATATAATATATATATATATATATATATATATGAAACATAACTTGGCCTGCTATGCTTCGCGGATGTAGCGTGGTCGAAACAAGAATACGAATATTCAGGTTTATAACATCTTTATTATGCAGCGTACAGAGCAAAAAATCCAACAAAGGATGATCGCGCATTATATAACCTTGATTATTGAGAAAGAAATTGTTACTCTTAAAATTATAAGTGCTTTTAATATTCTTAACCATCAAAGTATATGGCGAGTTAAGCTCGCCAACAAAGGAAAAAAGAGTTTAAAGCCGAAAGGCCACTAAAAAGATGAAGAAATTGCGGCTTTGGTGGTTTTTTATAGAGGTGTTAGTAATTTTAGTTTAATTAAAGTTAAGTTTTTACATTATATATAATTTATATATATATATATAATATATATATAATATATATATATATATATATATATATATATATATATATATATATATATATATATATATATATATATATATATATTATATATATATATATATTTATATATATATATATATATATTATATATATATATATATATATATATATATATATATATATATATATATATATATGCTAAATGCTTTTCTGAGAGTGTGGAATCTGACTAAGTAAGAAACCTCCTCATCTTCTGTTTGTTTTCTTTCAAGTAAACATCCTAAAATAGAAAGGTTGTATAAATGTATTCACTCTCTTCACTTCTTAGAACCTCTTATAAATAGAATCTTTGAAGCATGAGCTTCTCGAGCCCATCTCTGAGGAAGTGTAGAGAACATAAAATACAACCGTGAAGTAGAGCGTTGCTTACTTTTTACAGTTGTAGTTTAATGCGTGTCGTGAGAGGGGGAATAAAGATTAAAAGTTTTTTGAGAAATACGTTTTTGAAATAATCGTATCGACGTACTGTGTTTAAAATTGAAAATAAAGTCACGAAGTGAAAATATGTTACTATAGTTTTAGTAAGGTATGTATTACATTATAAATAGTCATATAACTAATTCAGAAGAATTTTCTCTTACATCACACTTGCATATTGCGTTTTTCTCCATTCCTATTTATATTTCAAGAAATCCCCTATATAATAATAGTCTAAGTTATCTGTCCGTCTGTCCTCAAATTTATGAAGCAGGTGGACCTGCAATGGATAGAGCCATTCGTACTGGATTCTTGATGAGTTAATGTTAGCAAAATTCAAAGTGAGTAAAGTTTATCTACTCCTAAACTATAGATTTGATTCTAATGTAAATTGGTATAAATATGCTTCATCTCAAAGCAAAAAGTACTGTCTTCTTTATAATGTTCGAAATCCACCCTTCCCTTATTTTCGAATGTTTAATGCTAATAATTCAAGCCCTATTTTCCCCGGTTAAGAGCAGGTGGTTAAATTTATCAATTTATCACATAATAAATAGGCCGAACAGTGGCTGATTGGTTAGGGTGCTGGCCGTTGGTAAAGTAGTTCGGGGTTCGAATCCCACTGTGGCATGGATGGTCGTAGCCGTACGGAATCGGTTTTAAGCTATAGGTCCCGGTCTCATTAGCCCTCGTGTTGCAAAACAGCAGACCGTAGCACTCGAAACCAAACAAACCACATAATAAATAGGTAAAAATACATTTTTTTCTAGCATTATGACGTTATTCTATTAACCATCTCATTTAATCATTTCTTATTTTAAAACTATTTAAATATCGTCTGGCTTAAATAATAGATTAGTGATAGTTTTAAATTTAATCATCAAATTAAATTTAATAAATTTAATAAATTAACAACAATTTTTAAATTAATGTATTAACAAATCCTTTTCAAAAAATGTCTAGGAGTCTGTTTTACGGACTAATAAATATCTAGTGTTTAAGTTATAGATCTTTGAATATTAAGAATGTTTTTTGTGTGTTTGTGTTTCATACATAAGCAATGCATTGCAACTTATTCGCTAAATTTTGGAGAACCAAAACACAAAAAACAAACCATTTTTTTATTTGCCTCATAGGGTACTTTACAATTCTGGAAAATTAAAAATTTTACTGATCCCGTCATATGACGGGCTATATGCTAGTTTTTTTGTAAAGAGTAACTAGGCTCAGAGTTTAGGAAAAATTAATGGAAAGCTTTTACAATAACTGATCACGGCTAGACAATACACAAACAAGTTACATGCGTATAAGAGAAATAAATATAGATAAAATATTGCTAAGATTAATTTTTATTAAATGTGGGACGAACAATGGCCGATGAGTTGTGTGCTGGCCTTCGGAACCGGAGTTCGTGGGTTCGAATCCCACTGTGACACGGATGTTCGTAGCCGTTCGAAATCGGCTTTAACCCTTTAACGGGTAGTGGTTTCACAGCGAAACCACCTATTAAGACTTTTTTCTCTCCTTTTTAAAAACATCAAAAAGTTTTTTTTCGATTTTCTGTGTTATTGACTCTTTGATATATTAATAGATAATAGAATTTTTTATAACTTATATTTCCCATTGAAATATAGTAGTTTAAAATTGCTTTATAAGAAAAATCTGGAATTTGATTTCTCTCCTTATGACCTCAAGCCGAACGATGGCCGATTGGTTAGGGTGCTGACCTTCGGTGTATGAGTTCGTAGGTTCGAATTCCATAATGGTATGGATGTTCGTAGCCGTTCGGAATCGGCTTTAAGCTGTACGTCCCGAATTTATTAGCCCTCGTGTTGCAAAAAGTAGACCGTAGCACTCCAAACCAAACCAAACCATATGACTTCAAATAAAAACACCTACCCTGAAGAATTGTGTAGTTATCTATTTGTTACATTATTTTTGATGATAATTATACATTGTTCTTCCAATATAATTAATTTAAAAGAACTCTTTCTTTCATGCTGTAAAAGAAAAAAATTTCACAATTATTCCTCCCCCCATAAAAAAAACCGCCTCTAAGGGAATGAAAAATTTGGTTTTTTATTTGGTTCCTATTTATAAACTTCACATACAATGTTTATAACCTAATCCTAACCTAATTCCGTTAAATCTGAATGAATTTTTAATCGTGAGCTTTAAAGGGTTAAGCTGTAGGTTCCGATCTCATTAGCCCCCGTGTTGCAAAAAATAGACCGTAGCACTCCAAACCAAACTGTAAAATGTGAAATAACAAATTTCAGACTTAATAGCAGTTTCATAAACTTTGTTTTTATGACTCTGTCTCGTGTCTCCAAAATTCATTGTTTTGATTTCTATTGATAGCTTCGATGTTCAGACAGATTAATTCATTTTTTTTTTAATATTTTATGTTGTAGTTTAATTTTATTGTTAATTTCAAGTGAGAAATTTTTATTACTGCGTAAAATATATTTTTTTTTATTTCCATTGATCACTCTGTCTTTTTGTCTGCGGTGTTCGCTAAATGGCAGATGTGTTGTCCGTGTTTGTATATCACCTTGCCTTCGATGGTTTAATAATTTTAATACAACAGGTTTTGATCTAACTTGCTTTAACCCCCTCTCGGTTTTTCCCGAGCTGAACTCGGGCAGGCGAAATGTACCATCCTGGCTCATCCCGAGTGTAGCTCGGGCACTGTGAAATATTACACTGTGCAATCAGTCTTTCCCGAATTATTTCACATGTGCTTTTTATGGTTTCGAATTCTTTTGTTTACTTTTCTGGCTTACTTGCTGCTCAAAGAAAGACAGTAGAGGGAAGAAGGTAAGGAGAGAAACAAGGTTCTACTGTCCAGATTGCGATGTTGGACTCTGTGCAGTACCGTGTTTTCGATTGTATCATACACAACCAAATTTTAATTAATAATTTCATAATCATTTATGTAAAAGCATAGTATATAAATAAAATGTAATTCAAGATAAAAGCTAGGTATTCTAACCTTTATATTTCTAGTTAGTGTTAATTGATTCCAAAGTCTAATGATTTTTGCCGTACAGAAAGCCGACTATACATGTAAATTACTGATTTATTTAAATTTGTTTTTTTTACATTAATTTGTAGAAAATTTTGCATTCGAATGATTCTGTTATATTAAAAAAGCTATGTATGTATAAAAATAAGCATAAAAAATAGACTTTTTTTTTACCCATAATAACGAAATAAAATGAACCTGGAAGGGTTAATATTGCAAAACATTGACTGTTCTGCTCCAAACGAAAATTAAAAGTATCAGTGATGTCAAAATAATGATACATCAGTATTAATGTTCTTTCTTAGTACTACATAATTTGTAACTTCATCATTTAAAGATATTAAGAAATTTTCCACAGTTTGGTAAATAATGTGTCCACATTCAACTCATTATCAATGGGTAGGTCCCATTATATGTTCGTGCAGTGGCGTACGCAGAATTTTTTCAAGGGGGGGGGAGTTCATAATTTTCTGAAACTACTAAAAGAAATTCGAGTATGTAATAAAGCACTATTATTTCCCTAATTTAGACAGCTAGACAATTTTGACATTTTATTTAGACAACATTGTTTAGTTAAATTTTGATTTGATTTTTATGTTTGAGAACATTTTTTATAATAAGAGGTAAAATATTTTATTTTTATTAAAAAGTAGGAATTAATCAAGCCAGAAAAAAACTACTCATAATGTAACATCTACCTAAATAATAACCGTATAAATGTGAATATTCTATAGAAAACCAATGAATTTGACCAAAAAATAAGAAAAAATAACTTACCAACAAATAGGGAATTAAACCAGTATACAAACACGCTAAAAATTTATTGATTTATACAGTAATATCCAAACGACGGGGTGTTTTTGCAAGTTCATTTAAAATGTCTTCTACAGTTCAGGTAAATGGTCTATGAATGTTTAAGATTGCCAATCCATTCATTCTCAAGGGGGGGTTAAACCCTTAACCCCCCTTGAGTACGCTCCTGTGTTCCTGTATTACTTTTATGCAAAAGAACTCGTCCATTTATAGGCTCTATGTTAAGCTTCTGAAGACGATTATTTTCGATTTGAAGCAATCGTTTTACATGGTAATGTGCTCTTAAAGTGTAAAAGCATTTCCACCATGGTTGCACCTTCCACCCTGTGATATGCAAATTCTACCACGTGGAAAATGCAAATTTCTGGAGCAAAGAAGACGCCAGGGACTTTCCCGATGAGTATAAATAACCAGCTCTGGAAATTTGCATTTCCCAAGTGGTAAAATTTGCATATCACACAGTGGACGCCACAGGAAAATCAAATGTATCAGTGATGCTAAAACAATGATACATCAATATTAACCTTCTTTGTTACTGCTACATAATTTGTAACTTCATCATTTGAAGATGTTATTAAGAAATTTTCCACAGGTTGGTGAATATTTTATCCACATTCAACTCATTATCAACTGATATGATCTATTATATGTTCGTGTATAACTTTTATGCAAAAGAAATCGTCCATTTAGAGGTTCTAAGTAAATATTCTGAAGGCGATTAATTTCTATTTGAAGCAATCCCTTTACTTTATGATGTGGTCTTAAATTGAAAAAGCACTTCCACCATGATTGCACCTTCCACTCTGTGATATGCAAATTTTACCACGCGGAAAATGCAAATTCCGGAGCAAAGAAGACGCCAGGGACTTTCCCGTTGCGTATAAATACCGAGCTTCTGGAAATTTAGATAGAATTTGCATATCACAGAGTGGAAGGTGCAACCATGATGGAAGTACTTCACATCAGGGATTGACGCCACAGGAGAACCGCTTCCCAGTGAGGGGTTTAGTTTGGTTTGGAGTGCTACGGTCTACTTTTTGCAACACGAGGGCTAATGAGACCGGGACCTACTGCTTAAAGCGGATTCCGAACGGCTACGAACATCCATGCCACTGTGGGATTCGAACCCACGAACTCCGGTTCCGAAGGCCAGCACCCTAACCATTCGGCCATCGTTTCGGCTCCCAGTGAGGGGACTAGCGATTCAACTTCTTGGCAGACTGAAACGGACTTTCTTGGGTTCCTTCTTTCGTTAGGGTTTCAGATTCATATGACTCCCCGGATCGCTTCGTTATTTCTTCTTCAAACTGGTGTACGGATATCTGGATCCAGATAAAGTATTACATCTCGAACTAAGGAGGCGATTTCGGTTGGAATATTCTCCACGATGTAATTAAATTTCGTCTGGGAGACGGTAACAGGTTTGGGAGATGCCAGTTTAAAAGTGCTCTAGCACATTTTGAACCAAAAGTCAGGATCAGTCATGTTGAAAATTGGAATCTTCACAGCAGAAACTCACTCCATTATTTGAGATGGCTTGAGAAATTTCTTAGAAAAGTCTTCTTAAGGAACGGGTCACCACTAAAGTGGAAAAATACTATAAGAATTTATTTACCACTAATCTTTTATTTACAAGCGTATTTACAGTATATATATCAGCGGCAGCAACACAACCTAACTATTTCCAACTGCCCGTTTCTAGTGGTTAGAGCTGGGTATTTATACTCATCAGGAAAGTCCCTGGCGTTTTTATCTCGGGAAATTTGCATCCCAAGTGGTAGAATTTGCATATCACAGAGTGGAAGGAGAAACCATGGTGAAAGCTCTTCACATAGAGGAATGACGCCACAGGAGCAACCCCTTCACAGTGAGGGACTAACGATTCAACTTCTCGCCAGAATGAAACGGACTTATTTGGTTTCTGCTTTCGTTGGGGTTTCGGGTTGAGATGACTCACCGGATTGTTTCGTTATTTCTTCCTTCAAACTAGTGATACGGATCATCTGGATCCGGATGAAGTATTACATCTCGAACTAGGGACGCGGTTTCGGGTGGAATATTTGCCACGATATAATTATATTTCATCTGAGAGATAGTAACAGGTTTGGCTCTAGCACATTTTGAACCAAAAGTCAGGATCAGTCATGTTGAAAATTGGAATCTTCACAGCAGAAACTCACTCCATTATTTGAGATGGCTTGAGAAATTTCTTAGAAAAGTCTTCTTAAGGAACGGGTCACCACTAAAGTGGAAAAATACTATAAGAATTTATTTACCACTAATCTTTTATTTACAAGCTATTTACAGTATATACATCAACGGCAGCAACTATCCTAAACATTTCTAACTGCCCACTTGTAATGGTTGGAGATGAGTATTTATACTCATCTCCACTTCTTATGGTTGGAGATGATTATTTATACTCATCGGTAAAGTCCCCTGGCGTCTTCTTCGCTCCGGAAATTTCCATTTCCCATGTGGTACAATTTGCATGTCATAGAGTGGAAAGTGCAACCATGGTAGAAGTACTTCACATCGAGGAGTGACACCATAGGAGTACCCCTTCCCAGTAAAGGACTAGCGATTCAACTTCTCGGCAGAATGAAAACGGACTTATCTGGGTTCCTTCTTTCCTTGGGATTTCGGCTTGAGATGACCCACCGGATATTTTTGTTATTTCTTTGTTAAAACTGGCGTACTGATAATCTGGATCGGGATGAAAGTATTACCTCTCGAACTAAAGAGGCGGTTTCGGGTAGAATATTCGCCCCGGTATAATTAAATTTCGTTTGAGGGACGGTAATAGGTTAGGGAGCTGCCAGTTTAAAAGTGTTCTAGCATATCTTGAGCCATAAGGCAGGATCAGTCATTATTGAAAATTTGAATCTTCACAGCAGAAACTCAATCCATTATTTGGAGATAGATCGAGAAATTTCTTAGAAACGTCTTCTTAAGGAACGAGTCACCACTAAAGTGGAAAAAAACACCATACGACTTTATTTATCACTAATCTTTTATTTACAAGAGTATTTTCAGTATATACATCAACGGCAACAACGGCAACCTAACCATTTCTAACTGCCCGCTTCTAGTGATTGGAGTTAGGTATTTATACTAATCGGGAAAATCCCTCGCGTCTTCTTCTCTCCGGAAATTTTCATTTCCCATGTGGTACAATTTGCATATCACAGAGTGGAAGGAGCAACCATGGTGGAAGTGCTTCACTTAGAGGAATGACGCCACAGGAGCACCCCGTTTCTAGTGAGGGGACTAGCGATTAAAATTTCTCTGCAAAATGAAACGGACTTTCTTGGGGTTCTTTCTTTCGTTGGGGTTTCGGCTTGAGATGAATCACTGGATCGCTTCGTTATTTCTTCCTTCAAACTCGCGTACGGATCGTCTGGATCCGTATGAAGTTTTACATCTCAAATTTAGGGAGGCGGTTTCGAGTTGGAATATTCGCCACAATATAATTATATTCGTCTGAGAGACGGTAACAGGTTTGGCTCTAGCGCACATTTTGAACTTAAGGCAGGACCAATCTTTTTGAAAATTCTGAAAATTGGAATCTTCACAGCAGAAACTCACTCCATTATTTGAGATGGCTTGAGAAATTTCTTAGAAAAGTCTTCTTAAGGAACGGGTCACCACTAAAGTGGAAAAATACTATAAGAATTTATTTACCACTAATCTTTTATTTACAAGCTATTTACAGTATATACATCAACGGCAGCAACACAACCTAACTATTTCCAACTGCCCGTTTCTAGTGGTTTGAGCTGGGTATTTATACTCATCGGGAAAGTCCCTGACGTCTTCTTATCTCGGGAAATTTGCATTGCCCATGTGGTAGAATTTGCATATAGAGTAGAAGGTGCAACCATGGTGAAAGTACTTCACATCGAGGAGTGATACCACAGGAGTACCCCTTCCCAGTGTGGGACAAGTGATTCAACTTCTCTGCAGAATGAAACGGACTTTGTTGTGTTTCTTCTTTCGCTTGTGTTTCGGATTGAGATTACTCACCGGATTGCTTCTTTATTTCTTCCTTCAAACTTCGTACGGATCATTTAGATCCAGATGAAACATTATATCTGGAATTAGTGAGGCCGTTTAGGGTGGAATATTCGCCACGATGTAATTATATTTCGTCTGTGAGACGGTAACAGGTTTGGCTCTAGCACATTTTGAACCATAAGGCAGGATCAGTCATGTTGAAAATTGGAATCTTCCCTGCGATACTCACTCCATTATTTGAGATGGATCAAAAAGTTTCTTAAAAATGTCTTCTTAATAAAAGGGTCACCACTAAATTGAAAAAAAACCTTAAGACATTATTTACCACTAATCTTTTATTTACAAGCTATTTACAGTATATACATCAACGGCAGCAACACAACCTAACTATTTCCAACTGCCCGTTTCTAGTGGTTTGAGCTGGGTATTTATACTCATCGGGAAAGTCCCTGACGTCTTCTTATCTCGGGAAATTTGCATTGCCCATGTGGTAGAATTTGCATATAGAGTAGAAGGTGCAACCATGGTGAAAGTACTTCACATCGAGGAGTGATACCACAGGAGTACCCCTTCCCAGTGAGGGACTAGCTATTCAACTTCTCGGAAGAATAAAACGGACTTTTTGGGGTTCTTTCTTTCGTTGGGGTTTCGACTTGAGATGATTCACCGGATCGCTTCGTTATTCCTTCCTTCAAACTCTCGTACGGATCATCTGGATCCGAACGAAGTATTACATCTCAAACTAGGGAGGCGGTTTCGGGTGGAATATTCGCCATGATATAATTATATTTCGTCTGTGAGACGGTAACAGGTTTGGCTCTAGCACATTTTGAACCATAAGGCAGGATCAGTCATGTTGAAAATTGGAATCTTCCCTGCGATACTCACTCCATTATTTGTTGATGGATCGAGAAATTTCTTAGGAACGTCTTCTTAAGGAACGGGTCTCCACTAAAAAGACCACTTATTTACCTCTAATCTTTTATTTACAAGCCTATTTACAATATATAAGCCCAGAGGTATTGAGGTAACTCTTCGAGCTCCCATGACACAGGTTCAAGGTTCGATCCCCAGGCCGGTCAAGGTGGACACAGCCTTTCATCCCTTCGGTGGGTAGATGAACTGAGGACCAGGCGTGCTTGGGAACTAAACACTGGGGGTTCCGCCCAAGATTTACCACCTAACCGGAATATATGCTTCGCATCCAGGGGCCCTTGGTCACGTAAACGGAGATTGGCACCGTAGGCTCTGGCCCCCTAAGGGCTGTTCCGCCGAGAAGTTTAGTATTTACAATATATACATCAGCGGCAGCGACACAATCTAACCACTTCTAACAGCCCCGGTTGGATCTGGGTATTTATACCCATTGGGAAAATCCCTGGCTTCTTCTTCGCTCCTCAAATTTGCATTCCTACGTGCATATCACAATATGGAATATGCAATCATGGTGGAAGTGCTTCACATTGAGGAGTGACACCACAGTCTTTATAGCTCGTGGATAAGAATGCTACGTCTACAGATATGGATAAGACCAATTTTTATGTTGATTACCATTATTAGATATATAACCGATCTTTTCACTATAGTTTCTCTAGATGAAGATTATTATAGCTGTTATTGATTTTTATAGCTTGTGTGTTAGGATATAGATTCAATATTCTCTGGCGTAGCAAAATGTTGTTTATGGTTACTTTACATATCACCTGAAAATGAATTTGAAAGATTACTTTGTATTTAATTACGGTGTATAGGAATTTCCATCAATCGATATTCAATATTCTTAATTATCGATGGACATAATAAACTCCATATCTAGGGCATTCGCCTTTTACTCACGCATTAAAAGCTTTTAGTAGTCGCACAGCCTGCAAGCAACTCTTAACAGGTGTTCTCTAAAGATTTTGCCAGGAATGTGATGTTTACAATCCTGCATTATTTTAAGAAGGTTATATATTTTGAATCATCATCCTAATTCGTTTAATTAGAAATAATAAATAGTGTTAATAATTTTGGTTACTGAACACTAGTTGATTTAAAATATGTAAAGTTAATGAGGATCATTTAGCAATACAAATAAGCACATAGTCATTAACTAAAAACTCATGTATAATAACACAGAACAAATGTCCATTTTAACAGTCTATCAAATATTAGTACACTCATTTCTATAGCCTCTTTATCATGATTGTGTAGTTAGTTGAATTTCCAATATTTTAAATGCGTGGTATCATTGAAACTGTTTATTCCCGCAGCTTTTATGAAATTTTATGCTACTGAATAAGTCAGTCTATCAAATATTGAATATTTGTACTGAATATATTGTACTGAATAATCAGTCTATCAAATATAAGTACACTCATTTTTATATCCTCTTTATCATGATTGTGTAGTTCGTTGAATTTCCAATATTTTAAATGTGTGGTATCATTAAAACTGTTCATTCCCGCCGCTTTTATGAAATTTTATGCTACTGAATAAGTCAGTTAATCAAATATTGAATATTTGTACAGAATATATTGTACTGAATAATCAGTCTATCAAATATTAGTACACTCATTTCTATATCCTCTTTATCATGATTCTGTAGTTAGTTGAATTTCCAATATTTTAAATGCGTGGTATCATTGAAACTGTTTATTCCTGCCGCTTTTATGAAATTTTATGCTACTGAATAAGTCAGTCTATCAAATATTGAATATTTGTACTGAATATATTGTACTGAATAATCAGTCTATCAAATATAAGTACACTCATTTCTATATCCTCTTTATCATGATTCTGTAGTTAGTTGAATTTCCAATATTTTAAATGCGTGGTATCATTGAAACTGTTTATTCCCGCAGCTTTTATGAAATTTTGTGCGACTGAATAAGTTCAGTCTATCAATATTATATGTACTGAATATATTGTACTGATAATCAATCAAATAAGTACACTCATTTCTATATTCTTTATCATATCTGTAGTTAGAAATTGAATTTTCCAATATTTTAAATGCGTGGTATCATTGAAACAGTTTATTGGCTTTATGAAATTTTGTGCTACTGAATACGTCATATAATAGCAATTTTAATTAAATATATAGTTTAAATATATTAAATTTTCTATGTTAAAAAATATATTATTTTCAATTTTAATTTACAACATTAATTAAATATAAATAATGTATAGATTTTAAATTATGAATACAGTTAAAATATAGTAGTAACAATAGAATTTGCAATAGAAATCACGAAGCCTTTTTGTATGTCAGCAGCTGCAGAGATGTGAATGATGTTCAGCAAATTCATATTGAGTATTTACATTTATTAGTTTTATATACCACTTTGGAAATATTTGACTATTTTTAAACGTTTTTATTTGTGAGTATTCAAAATGCTTCAGTCAACTGAAAATTTCGTTTATTGGGGTATACAATCTATCTTTTGTTCCCTTAAGTTGAAATTCTTCGTCATATCAATGAAACATATGGAAAAACAGTTTAGTGACATTATGCCAATAGAGGGGGTTAGAGCATTTAAAGATGACCCTGGGGAGGATCAGGATGAGGTATATGAGCGATTTCTTTCATCAGTGAAAAGTTGATGCAGAAAGATGAAAGTGAAAATTAGGTTTTCTCAAGTTTTAAGATATATTCTTTTTGGAATTGTAGCACAATATTTAAATTGTAGTAAGTTTTCTATCTTCTGGGGACCGAAAATGTTGACTGGGAGGTTCAAAACAAAAATGTTTAGTCATTGTGTATCCAGGTGGCAGATTACTATGTGGATGGAATTCAAAAGCTAGTTCTACGATACAATAAGTGCCTTGATATTGGTGGGGATAATATTAGAATCTTTATTAAAGTAAACGCTTCCGGGTAAAAAGAAAATAGATAAAAATGTACATTCATTATTTTTTTTAATTTCAAAACACACTTGCTTTAAGAAGACGGACCATATATAGCAAATTCCTTTTTGTTTTATTTTTCTGATAAAATGTAATAAAGCTCATTAACTCTAATCTACTTTTCCAATGAACATTTTATAATTTTTAATGATATCTAAATATTTGACTATATATAACATACAGGGTGTCCCAAAACGGCCTCATCAACTCTGCACAGCTAGATTCCTCGTTGGGAGTACATAAAAACTGCCTAAAGAATCCATTTTGTACGATCCATAGTTTACGAGAAAAATACGAAAAACAAAGTATGACGTCACTTACGGTGCAAGAAAAAAAAATACTTTATTGGACATATCAACAACTGTATTGGCATATCTTTCCAGACGATAATGTTTAAAACGTTCGCCTCTCATATCGCGTCATGCATGCGGTGTGATGAGGCGATTTAGATCTGTTATATAATTGATTCATTTATACAAGAAGTAAAATTTTCGGGATCTAAATCTGACCTCATCACATATTTGTAAAGAGATGGAGGACCATAAATTTCTATTCCTCGATATTTTTTGTCTTGTAGTGGTCTCCGGGGTTCTGATCCCAGTCCCAGATTAAAATCCCGTCTCGTACTTGACATTAAATAAGATGTACCTTTGTGGAGTATATATGAGTCCCTAAACAGTGCCCAATAGAGGGGATAAGGTTTGGCACGTTGGCGGTCTCAAGGCGGGGTTGAAGCAGACCAATGAAATTCTTACAACTATCCCGATTGGAACAAGATTTAAGAAGGGGACAAGGTTGAAATAATAAAATATGAAAAATCTAAAAGATGAGAAGATGGTTCGGAGGTAGAAGATTAGGTAAAAGAAGGTGTTCGAAAGTCGAAGTCCAGTCGGGTCCGACGGAAGTTGTTCGTGAGTCCAAGGAGAAGGGTCTCGATAGTCTAGACTAGGAGAGTCCAGCCATGTCCGACAGGAAGTGTTCCTGCACCAAATAGTACGGCCGCACCCCAAAGCCTCAGGAGGAAGCCCCAGTCGAGACCAATGGATGATGTAAAGATTCGCTCTCCTGATCAGCCATAGATACCCTTCAATCAGAAGTGTTCCGGGCCCAACATTTTAGACCCACAAAGGTACCCCCATTATGCATGCATTTTGAAATCGAGATTAGGTCCTCTATCTATTTACAAAATTTCTTAAATATATAAAATTTGTCAGACGGAATTTAGAAGATGTTGACAAAGCTTACTTATGGAAATTAGCATCATTAAATTGGCATTAGCATTGTTTGTACACAGATGAATATATATGTTAATAAATTTATTTTTTTTAATATTAAGCTAGTCTCGGTTGCTGTCAATTTAGCTGTTAGTTTATTTTTATATTTATGTCTGTAGTTTCTCAGAACCTGTGGTTAAATTTAGTACAAAAATACTTAACACATCGCAATTAAAAATAAATCACCACTATACATTTGATCACAGATTGTTACTCAGATATAACGAGGACTACACGACATGCGCTCGCGCCCTGGACTGACGTTAAGCCGCCGTTGAACTGGTATTTAAAAGGCTGCATCTTGCAGCTATTGGTAGTCTTAGTATGGTGGCCATGTATTCCGTTCGTGACTACTGCGACATGTACCTGATGTACGGCCGATGTAATGGAAATGCCTTATGAACTGTTAGGGAGTATGCCCGTGCATATACTGCTGTTGATATGTTCAATACAGTGTTTTTTCTTGCACCGGCAGTGACATCATATTTTATTTTCTCATTTTTCTCGTAAACTATGGATCGTACAAGTACGCTTCTTTGGGCAGATTTTATGTATTCCAAACGAGGAATCTAGCCGTGAAGAATTTATGCGGTCGTTTTGGTACACCCTGTGTATTATTTATAGTAAAATATCTAGATATCATTAAAAATTATGAAATGTTTATTGGAAAAAGTAGTTTAGAGTAAATGAGTTTTATTACACTTTATTAACCCTTTAACGCATTTTCCCGTGTCTGACACGGGCGAAATTCAAATTAAGCATGTAATAAAATCGTTTACACTTTGTTTGTATAACAATTTTTTATATACTTTTTACTCTTTCAAAGCTCCCTAGTCACCCCCAAAACTGAAAACTACAAAAAATAACTTACATTGTACCTATATATCCCTTTTCTGTGAAGAAAATATGTCATATTTTATAATTTTTTCTAAAATAAACTCGTGCTTTAAGGGGTTAAAAATATAATAAAAAATGAATTTGAATCTATATTATTTGAAAAAAGTATTGAAGATCCTACACAAATAGCTAAAAAGTTAATTTCTCTTCATTTATCACACCCCTTATAGTTCTGAAACACCTGAATATTTGAAGATGTGTCTCTGATTTTAAGTATTTCTGCTTTGTTTCCCTCACCCAATTTATGGTTTTCTTTTAGTCATCCACAATTTTGTTTACAAGACAGAGAAAATATTTAAAAAATATTGGTAATCTAGGAAAATATTCCGATAATACTGCTGGAAAAAATTGCTCTGAAAAATATTTTAAAAAATATTTCTCCTCCAGAGGTTAAACCTATCGTACATTTTAGAACCTTAAAATCAATACTTTATTGATGAATTCTAACTTCAATATGTTTGCCTTTAAACGAATCAGATTTTTGAGAAGGGATTGGCTAAAGAGAAATATATAACGATATTTTATGGCTGGTATAAATTGATTTTATTTCGTTTTGTCTTAAAAACTTGCATGCTGTTGAAATGTTATAGATTATTACTTTGTATTTTTAGGATACATTTTTTGTTCCATATTTTTATAGATAACTATAAAGCTAGAGCTAGTTTTTTTCTTTGAAAGTTTAGGAAAATATTACATCTTTTTAAAAAGAAGTCAAATTTTAATATGCACCTGTATTGATAGATATTTATTTCTTAAGTGTAGTGTTTTGCATCTATTGATTGGAATACTAGGTAAATGTACAGAGAAATATGGGTACAAGCTTTGTATGTAAGAAGAATAATGCTTACCACAGATGATCTAACAAAATGTAAAAGTATATAAGCAATATCACGTTCTCTTCTACTTAAGCTATATGCATATAAGCAAGAACTTCATTCAAAGAATAAGTATACTGTGATCTACCAAGACTGAAGTATTTTTCAGAAAGGAATTACTCCATTACAATTTATACGTTAAAACAAAAGAATCCATTATCCATATTTATAAAAGCAAGAGCTATAAAAGAAATAAAAGCTCTTATTATTGTAAACTACATCAAAAGTATTCCTTTTTTTTGGTAATTTGCATTCATTATCGTCTTTTTTTAGCATTCGATATCTCCTAAAAGCTAAAAGATATAATTGTAGTAGTTTCCTTTTATGAATAGGGTTTTTTTGAAAGCTTTGTTGGTGTAATCCTAATTGTGGGCTATGGGTTTATATTTAATATAATAACAAGTCTTAATCAACAAGCTAACTTTACTTTTAAAAAAATATTAGCCCCATATATTTTTGAAAAAGTATTGAAGATCCTACACAAATAGTTAAAAAGTTAATTTCGCTTATAGTTCTGAAACACCTGAATATTTGCAGATGTGTCTCTAATTTTAAGTATTTCTGTTTTGTTTTCCTCACCCAATTTATGTTTTTTTTTAGTCATCCACAATTTTGTTTACAAGCCACAGAAAACATTTCAAAAATATTGGTAATCTAGGAAAATATTCCGATAATATTGCTGGAAAAAATTGCTCTGAAAAATATTTACGAAAATATTTTTCCTCCATAGGTTAAACCTATCGTACATTTTAGAACCTTAAAATCAATACTTTATTGATGAATTCTAACTTCAATATGTTTGCCTTTAAAAGAATCAGATTTTTGAGAAGGGATTGGCTAAAGAGAAATATATAACGATATTTTATGGCTAGTATAAATTGATTTTATTTCGTTTTGTCTTAAAAACTTGCATTCTGTTGAAATGTTATAGATTATTACTTTGTATTTTTAGGATACATTTTTTGTTCCATATTTTTATAGATAACTACAAAGCTAGAGCTAGTTTTTTTCTTTGAAAGTTTAGGAAAATATTACATCTTTTTAAAAAGAAGTTAAATTTTAATATGCACCTGTATTGATAGATATTTATTTCTTAAGTGTAGTGTTTTTCATCTATTGATTGGGATACTAGGTAAATGTACAGAGGAATATGGGTACAAGCTTTGTATGTAAGAAGAATAATGCTTACCACAGATGATCTAACAAAATGTAAAAGTATATAAGCAATATCACGTTCTCTTCTACTTAAGCTATATTGCATATAAGCAAGAACTTCATTCAAAGAATAAGTATACTGTGATCTACCAAGACTGAAGTATTTTTCAGAAAGGAATTACTCCATTACAATTTATACGTTAAAACAAAAGAATCCATTATCCATATTTATAAAAGCAAGAGCTATAAAAGAAATAAAAGCTCTTATTATTGTAAACTACATCAAAAGTATTCCTTTTTTTTGGTAATTTGCATTCATTATCTTCTTTTTTTTAGCATTCGATATCTCCTAAAAGCTAAAAGATATAATTGTAGTAGTTTCCTTATATGAATAGGGCTTTTTTGAAAGCTTTGTTGGTGTAATCCTAATTGTGGGCTATGGGTTTATATTTAATATAATAACAAGTCTTAATAAACAAGCTAACTTTACTTTTTAAAAAATATTAGCCCCATAAATTTTTGAAAAAAGTATTGAAGATCCTACACAACTAACTAAAAAGTTAATTTCTCTTCATTTATCACATCCCTTATAGTTCTGAAACACCTGAATATTTGGAGATGTGTCTCAGAAAAATATTTTCGAAAATATTTTTCCCTCCATATGGTTAAACCTATCGTACATTTTAGAACCTTAAAAATCAATACTTTATTGATGAATTCTAACGTTCAATGTTTGCCTTTAAAAAGACTCACCCAATTTATGTATTTTCTAGTCATCTCCAATTTGTTTACAAGACAAAAAAATAATTTCAAAAATATTGGTAATCTAGGAAAATATTCCGATAATATTGCTGGACAAAAATGCTCTGAAAAATATTTTCGAAAATATTTTTCCTCCATAGGTTAAACCTATCGTACATTTTAGAACCTTAAAATCAATACTTTATTGATGAATTCTAACTTCAATATGTTTGCCTTTAAAAGAATCAGATTTTTGAGAAGGGATTGGCTAAAGAGAAATATATAACGATATTTTATGGCTTGTATAAATTGATTTTATTTCGTTTTGTCTTAAAACCTTGCATGCTGTTGAAATGTTATAGATTATTACTTTGTATTTTTAGGATACATTTTTTGTTCCATATTTTTATAGATAACTATAAAGCTAGAGCTAGTTTTTTTCTTTGAAAGTTTAGGAAAATATTACATCTTTTTAAAAAGAAGTTAAATTTTAATATGCACCTGTATTGATAGATATTTATTTCTTAAGTGTAGTGTTTTTCATCTATTGATTGGGATACTAGGTAAATGTACAGAGGAATATGGGTACAAGCTTTGTATGTAAGAAGAATAATGCTTACCACAGATGATCTAACAAAATGTAAAAGTATATAAGCAATATCACGTTCTCTTCTACTTAAGATATATGCATATAAGCAAGAACTTCATTCAAAGAATAAGTATACTGTGATCTACCAAGACTGAAGTATTTTTCAGAAAGGAATTACTCCATTACAATTTATACGTTAAAACAAAAGAATCCATTATCCATATTTATAAAAGCAAGAGCTATAAAAGAAATAAAAGCTCTTATTATTGTAAACTACATCAAAAGTATTCCTTTTTTTTTGGTAATTTGCATTCATTATCTTCTTTTTTTTAGCATTCGATATCTCCTAAAAGCTAAAAGATATAATTGTAGTAGTTTCCTTTTATGAATAGGGTTTTTTTGAAAGCTTTGTTGGTGTAATCCTAATTGTGGGCTATGGGTTTATATTTAATATAATAACAAGTCTTAATCAACAAGCTAACTTTACTTTTTAAAAAATATTAGCCCCATAAATTTTTGAAAAAAGTATTGAAGATCCTACACAACTAACTAAAAAGTTAATTTCTCTTCATTTATCACATCCCTTATAGTTCTGAAACACCTGAATATTTGGAGATGTGTCTCTAATTTTAAGTATTTCTGTTTTGTTTCCCTCACCCATTTTATGTATTTTCTAGTCATCTCCAATTTGTTTACAAGACAAAAAAATAATTTAAAAAATATTGGTAATCTAGGGAAATATTCCGATAATATTGCTGGGAAAAAATGCTCTGAAAAATATTTACGAAAATATTTTTCCTCCATAGGTTAAACCTATCGTACATTTTAGAACCTTAAAATCAATACTTTATTGATGAATTCTAACTTCAATATGTTTGCCTTTAAACGAAATCGGACTTTTGAGAACGGATTGTCTAAAGAGAAATATATAACGATATTTTATGGCTAGTATAAATTGATTTTATTTCGTTTTGTCTTAAAAACTTGCATTCTGTTGTTTTTTTTTTTTTTTTTTTTTTTTGTTTTTTTTTTTTTTTTTTTTTTTTTTTTTTTTTTTTGTTTTTTTTTTTTTTTTTTTTTTTTTTTTTTTTTTTTGTTTTTTTTTTTTTGTTTTTTTTTTTTTTTTTTTTTTTTTTGAAAAATGTTATAGATTATTACTTTGTATTTTTAGGATACATTTTTTGTTCCATATTTTTATAGATAACTACAAAGCTAGAGCTAGTTTTTTTCTGGGAGAAAGAACAAATATGATTGTTAAATGTTGCTTAACTTGATGCAACTCCTTAAGTGATCTAATGTAATCCCCTATATAATAATAGCCTAAGTTATCTTTTCGTTTGTCCTTGAATTTATGAAGCGATTGGACCTGGAATAGATAGGGGCATCCATATTGGATTTTTGATGAGTTAGAGTTAGCAAAATTCAAAGCAAATATTTAAAACTTCACAATCCACCCTTTTCCCCCTATTCGAGCTTTTAATGCTATTATTTCAAGACCTATTTTCCCCAGTTAGGAACAGCCGATTACATTTATCAATTTATCAAGATATATTATCAATTTATCAATTTATATTTATATAAATAGGCAAAAATAACATTTTTAAAGTATTATGACGTCATTCCTTTAACCATCTCATTTAATTATTTCTTATTCAAATTATTTAAATATTATCTACATTATTTTCATACGTTTCATCAATGAACTTAGATATTAAGTAAATAATTTTTTTTTATATTTGGCTTAAATAATAGATTAGGTACATATGTGATAATTTTAAATTTAATCACAATTATTTTTTGTTGCAATGAAAATTTTATCACCGGTATTAACAACAAATTCTTTTCATAAAAGTCTAGGATTCTATTTCATGGATTAATAAATATCGTTATATATCTTTGAAAATTAAGAAGTTTGTTCGTTTGTGTGTTTGTTTTCTATACATAACCACACGGTTTGACTAAATGAATTCAACGTGATTCTAAACTGCATTCACAGTATCGGGAGGCTTTAGAGTAATACGAAGATAAACAAATTATTCAGCGTGTACCCTATAATTCTCAGACAAAAAACAAACAACATTTTTTAACTGTGTCATACGGTAATTTACAATTCTGGAACATTTAAAACTTTTACTAATCCCATCATATGACAGGCTATATGTTAGTGTATAATAATTAAAAATCGAATTATTCGTGATAATTTCATGAAAAACTCTTTGTGGTTTTGTATATGTGTACATGTGTGTGCATGAACACATAAATACAAGGTGCATAGTATAGTTAATATACTTCCTTTTTCTTCGCAACGGTTCGAATTATCTTTATATTTCTTATGACCATAATGTTTCAAATTAGACACGCATTCCATATATCGTACTTTTAAAAAGTATTTTTGCGATAATTACAAATGTAAATTGTATATGTGTTTCCATTATTTACTATTACACTCAGTATAACCTGAATCTAGTCGCAAACTGTAATATGACAGATTTTCACTTCTCTGTGGTAAAAATTTACCGATATATTTAAATCAAAATTTAAATATATTTTCTCCATCTCTCTGTATGGTTAAGGAATTAATTACATTAATTTCATGTTGAAATCTTGTTGAAAGTCCATTTTAAGGGAAAATTGAAGTAATGTCTGATTTTGCTGAAAAAAAATATATCCATTTTACCACACATTCCATTTATGGTAAAGTATATGGTAATTCTCTGCTTTAATTAAGTAGAACTTTAAAAGATGATAACACTCATACATGTAAACATCAAGTATTTTCATATATATATATATATATATATATATATATATATATATATATATATATATATATATATATATATATATATAATGAACGTATACAATTTTATACTTTCTGATTTTCTGAATATTAAATTACTAAATTTAAAATTAAAAAACGAAAGGTTTTCTTTTTTAAAACACATTTGTATTTGGAATTATATGTCTACGACCTACGCCTATCGACAAAAAGTATAGTGAATAACTTTGTGTATAATTGTTATACTTTGCTTTAAAACTGTGAATATAGTTAGCGAAATTACAATGGAAATTATTGTCTTTTAATTTCAGAAATCCGACCTAGCCGCTCTATACTGTTCAGAAGGTTCAGTCATGGAAGTAAGTAAAAATAAAAATTACTGCTAATTCATGCTTAAATTTTTTACTAGTATATAAAATTTCAATTATTTGTTTGATTGTTTGCAAATTTCATTTTGAAAAACAAGTATTATATTCAGTGTAATTTAAGTTCATTAAACAACAAAATGGTATTTTAATTTTTATTAATCAATTTTCTGTTTTAACTCAGTAGACATTTAAAATTAGGTCAAACAAATATATATAAACTTCAAGTATCTTCAAGTATCTTGAATATATCTATCCCTCTTTATATATATATATATATATATATATATATATATGTATATATATATATATATATATATATATATATATTTATATATATATATATATATATTATATATATATATATATTATATATATGTATATATATATATATATTATATATATATATATATATATATATATAAAATTGTTATAAATATATATATATATATAGGATAATATATATATATATAAAATATATATATATATATATTATATATATATTTATATATATATATATATAAATGTTGTGTGTGTGTGTGTGTTTACATGCACTATACGTATACTTAGATATATATGCATATATACATATGTAAATATATACATATAATATATATACATATATATGTATATAATGTACATATACGTAATAAATAATAAATTTATATACATGTATATATAATAAAACGGACTTCACGATGGATGGTTGCAGTCATGGCCTTAAAAATGACACCGATTTAGCTAAAGACTTTTATTAAAAAATGTTAGAGGATGGATTCCCACTTCATCATAGAGACAGGACAAACTGAGGAGTCAGCTAGCCTGAAGTTATATAAAAAAAACCCTTAACACCTGGGTCAACATTTCAGTCAAAATCTGTGGGAAATCTACCTTCGAAAGTGCAATCCTTTTCGTTTGGAAATTTCCTAAATTGTCCGCTAGGGCAATGTAGAAATATAATTGGTAGATACCCCTCTAAGTAAGCTGTAGCCCCAGTGGTCATTTTTTTAGGTGTTAAAAAGGGAAAGCAAAAGGACGCGAATTTTTCCGTTGCTTTAAGATTTGAAAACCCCTGAGAATTTTCTTAGGGGTTCTTAGGAGTTTTTACACAAAATGCCACATTTTTTCCCGATCCAGTTTATTTTTCTATTTATTTATATATATATATATATTTATATATATATACTATATAACGAATAATAAATGAAAACTGTTTGCAAATATACAAAGTGAAAAGTAGAATATCAAGGAAAACAAAAGAAAATACTCATTGCATAGAATGGGTGCAAAACAGCTCGAGATGTTTACGTTCAAACTATTGTTATATAAACTTTTCACAAAGCCGTAAGCTGAAATTTTGCATAGAATAATTTAATAAACAATGATTATTTTTGTTGAAAAACTACGATTATACCTCAACAATAAAAAAAAATATTTATCCATATAAATTTACAAGAATTGAAAAATAATAAATCCTTGAATTACCAATTTCTAAACTTCTGACTTATTTTTAATCAATTTAATATATTTTCCTATGTACTCACTTTCTGAATATATTTCAGAGGCACCATTTTGCTCAAGCTATGGCCATTTTAAATACAGATGGTTGTAACATTCTGGAGAACCTATCTCGGAAAGTAAGCAAGTCTTTCTATTGCCATAAATGCATGCTTTATGTGTATATTTATTAATATGGTAGAGCATCATTCCTTACACTCAATAATAGTAAAGTCTTTTTTTCTTACAATGCAAATATCTTAAATTGAATTTTAAAGTCGGTAACTTTTAAAAATATGAAATAAATATTTGAAATCTACAAAATATTTTTGTCTTTATTTCTTTCTTCTTCAAAAGAATCTTGTCTAAGAATAAACTTAAATACAGGCTGTATCGGTTATATGGTCAGCGGTCCAGAAAAACCAAACCATATAAGTAGGGTGACCATGTATGTGGAACAATACAATCCTATTGTGCATATACCGTGCACTTTTAATCCATAACAGAAGAGCGTTATCCACATTCCCATAAGTTGACAACCTCTGACGTTTTCTTTCTTGATCACCGATTTCAACACTTGAGGACCAAAGTTTGGCAGCTAAAATGTTGATTAATGTCGTCCAGGTAATCGAACTTGCTTTTGGGAAAGTAGCCTTTAAAAGATTAGATTTTTAAAAAATTTTCAATCAATTCATTTTTGGTAGCAAATGATAAGTTCTTTCTTTTCGAAGCCATATTTAAAAAATGAACGTTCTTGAATACGTAATTCTTGACGTATGATCCAAATGCAACAAAATTTTCCTTTACTTCCTTCTTATCAATTTCAACTTAAACAGGGAGAGATCAACCAATAAACAGATAGATGTCCACCTCTTGTCAGGGGGCAAGAAAACTGAGAGAGGTGATGTCTGAAGAAACAAGAAAGGGGAAAAGGGGGGAAATAACTGCTTGAATTCAGGTCCTCCGATTTGAGGACCAAAGTTTGGCAGCTAAAATGTTGTTTAATGTCGTCCAGGTAATCGAACTTGCTTTGGGGAAAGTAGCCTTTAAAAGATTAGGTTTTAAAAAAATTTTCAATCAATTCATTTTTGGTAGCAAATGATAAGTTCTTTCTTTTCGAAGCCATATTTAAAACATGAACGTTCTTGAATACGTAATTCTTGACGTATGATCCAAATGCAACAAAATTTTCCTTTACTTCCTTCGTATCAATTTCATCTTAAACAGGGAGAGATCAACCAATAAACAGACAGATATCCACCTCTTGTCAGGGGGTAAGAAAACTGAGAGAGGTGATGTCTGCACAAACAAGAAAGGGGAAAAGGGGGGAAAATAACTGCTTGAATTCAGTCCTCTCCGATTTCGTACGGATTTCTTAAAAACGAGAAAGAAAAAAACGGAAACTCGTTGAAAACATGAAACTGACCATATAACCGGTAACAAGAAAAAGTTCGTGTAAGGTTAGGGACTGTGTAAGCGGTGCACTTTAACACATTTTTCCTATTAACCCCCTAAGCGGTTCGCACGTACAGTTCCGGCAAACCGATGATGTCTTAAAAGCGGTTGTCACGTACAATTTTCAACCTCCAAAAACTCTCCAAAAATGGATGTAGTCTACATTTCTGCCAGTGCTTTCCCCCATAGAGTTTTGTGATAGGAGAATTAGGTCGTTTGTTTAGGAACTGCACCCCTCTTTGACTGACATTTATTGATAGATGCACCCTTACCTCCTGAGGCACAGAGACACTGATAGCTTTTCATGCTTTGTAAATCTCTGTTTTGAAGTATTTCGTTTGCGGTAACAGATGTATCTCTAATTCCACCACTTAAATATCTTGGATGACATTCGTAAAAAATATAAATAAGTCTCTCAAAGAATATTTTTATTCGTACTTTTAGAATCTATTAATTCTTATGGGATGATCTTCGAGACTTGACTAGCTTTATGTGTATTAAAAATTAACAATCTATAATATCTATTTATAACCGGAAGTAATGGGACAATAACGAGAGTGGACTTCTCGTATTCCATTCTAGTGAACTAAGGGTGAAGTAAAATATCATAGAATGATTTGACCACTGACACAGTAAACCTTTATCGTAGGTTTGGAGAATTTTTTTCCTTCTTGTGTTCCGCTCGGAGGGTTAAGTTAGACGGGACTTTAGAAAACTGACTATATAAGCGGGGTGACCTTATAAGGGGATGACCGTATAGATGGTACTGACTGTAATATATATTGATATTAACTTCAAAATATCTTAGAACGTAATAAATTTATACAATTTCTGAAGGCAACGTTAGCATGTCAACATCACAAATATCGAAGTAAAGAAACAATTTCTTATGAGCAGATTTTAAGTTATTCAGTCATGACATTCAAAGAACATTCTTTAACCCTCTGACTGCTCATCCCGCGATTTCCACGGGCAATTCAAATGTAGCAAAATTTGCTCATCCCGCGATTTTCGCGGGCATGTGTTTTTCTTCCTTTATTAAGAAGCACATTCCGCCTTTTCACCGTTTAACCAGTGGAATAAATTATACACAGTATTAGACATTTAATTAGGTAAATAGAATTATATGACTAGAACTATTAAAATTATATTAGTAACAGAATGATAGATAGTAATATATATATATATATATATATATATATATGTATATATTGTATATATATTTTGATATATATATATATATAATATTATATATATATATAGTATATATATATAAATATATATATATATATATATATATATATATATATATATTTATATATATACATATATACATATATACATATATATTTATATATATATATATATATATATATATATATTTATATATATATATATATATATATATATATATATATTATATATATATATATATATTTATATATGTATATATATAATATTTATATGTGTATATATTTATTTATATATATATACATATATATATATATTATTATACATGTTATGTATATATACATAATATATATACATATATATATATTTATATATATTATATATATATATATATTATATATATACATATATATATATATATATACATATGTATACATACATAAATACATACATATATATATATATATATATGCATACATACATACATATATATATATATATATATGTATGTATATATATATGTATATTCATATATATATATATGTTTATATATATATATATATATATATATATATATTTATATATATAAATATATATATATATATATATATATTTTATATATATATATATAATATATTATATAATATATATATATATATATTATATATTATATATATATTATATATATTATATATATTATATATTTATATATATATATACTTAAACTACGCAAAAAAATGCGGAATTTTTAAAGAGATCTCGGTTTACAAATTGAGCAGTCAGAGGGTTAATAGATGCACATAATACCCCAATAGATTATTTAGTGACAATTGTTGAATTATACAATAAACAGTAAAATTTTATAATTTCTGATCAATTAATGTCTTGAATTTGCAATGTTATATTCACAAATATTAATCTGGAAATACTTTTAGATAGTCTTAGTTCAAGTTTGACCAGACAAATCGTCTCTGAAAATCAATAAACTTTAAAATTTTACAAAAATAAATTAATTTAATAATTGAGCAGTGATTCATTATAATAAAATTCGGCAAGAAACTTACTTTTAGCTTAGCTTAGGTAATACAAAATTAGATAACACCATTTTTTGTAGCACATACTTTTATTTAAAATTGTAGAAAAAATATAAAATAACTTTCTTTATTTGTACCTAAAATTAGAGAGAGATATAAATTAAATATTTCCAACATCTTTACACTTTTTAAAATAAATATAAACACACTACATTTTTCAGTGTAATTAGTTTATGTGACAATGATTTTTGTATGTTTTTATATATTGTGATTAAATCTGAAATCCAAACTTTCAGGAGTACACACAATGCTTAGATTGTATGCGAGATGTGATCCTAGCAACAGATCTTGCCCACCATCTAAGAATAGTCGAAGACTTAGAAATAATGGCAAGAGGTAAATTATTCCTTAACTTTGAAAATTTATGTATAATATTACATCATTTTAAAAAGCTGTCAAATTTTAATATGCACCTGTATTGATTTTAGTTTTTTTCCTAAAGAGGTGTGTTTTTCATCTATTGCTTGGGATACTAGGTAAACGTATAAAGACATATGGGAACAAGTTTTGTATATAAGAAGAATAATTTTTATCATAGATAATCTAACAAAATATAAATGTATTTAAGCAATATCACCTTCTCTGCTTCTTAAGTTATAGGCATACAACCAAGTACTTCATTCAAAGAATAATTATGCTGAGTTACCTAGATTCAAATATACTCTATTATACTTTAAAACAAAAGAATCCATTATATATATACATGAAAGAAGAGCTATGAAATAAATAAAAGCCCGTATTATTGTAAATTACATCAAAAGTATTACTTTTATTGGGGGGGGGGAATTTACATTCATTTTCTTCTTTTTTTAGAGTCCGATATCTCTGAATAGCTAAAAGGTATAATTGTAGTTTTCTTATAAGAATAGGGATTTTTTGAAAACTTTGTTGGTGTAAACCTAATCGTGTGCTATGGGTTTATATTTAATATAATTACACTTTGTAATCAAGAAACTAACTTTATTTTTAAAAAAGATATTAGCGCCTAGCATATACTTTCATTTAAATTTAAATTTTGAAAGCACTGTTATGAGAAGTATATCAAATGTCTTTTACGTAAAGTTTTTGTCATCCAAATCCACTAAATTTATCAGCATAAACTCAAGCATATTGGTTCCATTTGACCCCCAAAAGTGATTAACATTCAAAAATTTATGCCTTTATAAAAACACACTTTTAAAAGAACAGTATAAGAAATATAAAAAATGTAATTATGAAACCATTATTGGAAAGTAGTAAAATACTTTGAAGTCATACCTAAATTAAATCCACAACTATGGTTGATAATATGAGATATGATATTAAAGTAATTTTTTTGCTACACCTAATACAGATACAAAAAATGTACTAAAGTCAGAAATTACCACAAATTACAAAGTAGCTGTAATTTACATAACAGAAGGCTATTTTTGTCACACTTTTTCTCGTTTCCTACATTAAAATTGAAATTATTGTTATTTCTATCCTCGTAATTTCGTAGTATCTGTAATATGAATCCTTTCAGATGATTCAAAACTTTTATACACCTTACAAATAATAGATATAATTTCCTGAACACACAAAGTCATCAATTTATAATACTCGTATTCATTAAAACCATTAGCAAAATCTGGTGTTTATAAAAAAATGCCTAATTGTCATACCTTCTAAATAAGCATTCATGGATGCTGAAAGTGTGTCTGAATTAACTGATTATAAGTTTTTGAATTTTTAAGACAGTATTAGAAAATTTTGTGAGAAATCTAATACCTGTACCATTTTTTGCAAAAATTATAAAATTATATTTCTTAATTTATTGTGATAAAAATATATAGCAATAAAGTTTAAAAAGTTTGATAGTATATAATATGCATGATTTGTACATTAAAATTAACACTTTTCGTAAGAGATAGGCCTAATATTTAATGTTTGTATGTAGTTCTATTATTTGTAAAAGCAATTAATATCTTTCATATTATTTTCATAAACTATTTATTTTTTAAAATACTAATTAGTAATTTTTATTCATATAATTTTTCATCAAATTTTCATGAGATTTTGAAGTATTTTAGCAAGAAGATTTCTGTATTATTAATTCATTCTAGATAATGTTGTTTTGGGATTAATTTAAACTGTAGATTAATACCTATTTCCTAGATTAAATTACCGTAATCTAACAATTGTTTTGAATGTTAGTTAATATTTTTCTACGTTTTTCATTACAAAGAATTTGGGTTATTATTTCCAGATTTTCATAACTTTTACGTTCAAACCGGTCTAAAACATTTATTACTCAATATTCCATTGTATACAATGGAATATAACAATGGAATACTGAGTAACAACTGTTAAAGACCGGTTGCATGCTACCGGTTGCATCGGTAACAAGCAAATTGACATTCTTCTCAAACTGTTGCAATCAGCTGTATGAGGAAATATATTAGTGTCATATTTGCATTGGATTTCTTTAAATGACTTAATTATAAATGGTTTACATACAAGCCAATCCATTATATTTAGTTCTTATGCATTATTTAAATCCCTGTATGTATCGGAAATGTGGTCTAATTTTTATTTGTTAATTATTTTTTTGTATTACATAATATTGCTGGGAAATAACTTTTTTTTGCTATTTTATCTCTTAAAATATTTACTTCAGATTATTTAAAAATTTTTACAGAAATCCCACTCAGAATCTTTGAATAAAATGTGGTACTGCGTGAAAGGTAGCACTGTGCCACTAGAGAATTGATGCAGTGTTCTAAAAAGTGTGACTACGCTTTTTGCATTGAAGCCTGAAACTGCGTAAAAGCTTTTGTCTATGAATAAAAAATGTATTATGAATAAATGAAATAAATTTTTAAAGTTCTAAATATACACTCATAATAAAGTTCTAAATATTTACGGATATATTTAAACACACACTTGTATATGCATATACATATGTATATATATATGTGTATATATATGTGTTTATATATATATATATGTATATATATATATATATATATATATATATATATATATATACATATTTGTATATATATATACATATATGTATATACATATATATATATATATATATATATGTATATATATATATATATATATATATATATATATTTATATATATATACATATATATACATATATATACATATATATATGTATATATATATGTATATATATATATATATATATATGTATATATATGTATATATATGTATATATATAAATATATATATATATATATATATATTATATATACATATGTATATACACATATGTATATACACACATCATATGTATATGAGGTTTTAGTTTCATCCCAAAGGAGGTTTATAGCTGTGGAATGTGTATGAAGTCGTAGAAATTCGCAGTGGAGTAGAAAACATTGCTTAAATAAAAAGCAATAGAATGTTTTGATCAAACTAACATAGTTTATTGCAGCATCAAATGTCACGAGCGACTGTCCTCAAAATCTATACATCGTAGCTAAATAGTTGTCCTTGCCATCCAATCAGAAATTATTTACAAGTCACGTAGTTGAGGCCGATGTGTCAGGAAAGTGTCAGAATCTATTTTTAGTTACATATGAAACCGGTAGCAATCAAAAGTGAAACAAAGGCATTCATTAAAGTTGCTAGAAAAAGATGCCATAAAAGGAATGAATCACCCGAAATTACTTCAAGATATACATATATTACTGTGGTTAATTTTTAGGATAAAAATATCATTATATACATTATTTTTATTGTTATTATCTTCATACGATATTTTGATGTACGTCACTCTCTTTGTAAAAAGCTCAAACCAGTATTCCAGGTTTTGTACCTAATATTCCTTGAAACTTGTGAATTACATTATGAAAAACTGATTGTAGGTAGACACTTGTTGTCTGTCAAAATTTTGTATAATTTAATATAATATTTAAAATCGTATTTTTCTTTTCAATACAGAAATGCTTTCAACGTTCATAAACTAGCTTGAAGAAAATTTATCCAATGTCTTAAATCGTATATGGTATTATAATTATTACATTTCTCTATACTTTTAATTAATTGAATTTTTACAAATTTCTAGATGGCTACGACTTCGAAAATCAGAGTCATCACCAGCTTCTTCTATGTCTTCTGATCACATGTTGTGATTTGTCCGATCAAACCAAAAACTGGAAAAGTTCCAAGAAAATAGCTGTAAGTTATCACATTTTTTCTGTATTACTCTTATGAATTATCATTTTATGATTTTAAACAAGTCTAGTAAACAAAAATAATGTGATTGTATATTTCTAGGCAGTAGTGATGTCAGTATTCCTGCCTATTGAGAGGGGGGGGGGCTTTAGTATTCAACCTGTGCTTTTTAGTTTGAACTCTCCAACTTGAATTGCTTGATTTAAGGGGACACAGTACCTTTCGAGCTGAAAAGTACATAGTGGTTAAATAGTTGTTCGTGTCAACCAATCAAAAATTAATTACAAGTCACGTAGGTGACGCCGATGACGTAGTTTAACCGCCAGAATCTATTTTTAGTTAGTTATGAAATCTAATTTTGATTTATTCTAAGATATTAAAATCTATTATTAGTTACTTATATTAACTTAATTTTGATTTATTGTAAGTTAAAATAAGAATAGCATTTCTCCTAGATCATTAATAAGGGTAATCTAACTTTATAAAAAAATATTTAGTTTTGTTATATAAAGCAATATAATTTTTAAAAAGCATAAAATATGTACACTAAATGAAAAAAAAATGGAAATCTATTTTCTCACAAAATATCTTTTGAAATATATAAATTAGAAACTATTTTTATATATATATTTAAAACAAGCTAATAATCTTTTTCAATCTGTGAATCTCGATTTTATTACTAAGAGCAATATATTTATATAAGAGATTATTTTATAATAATATTATTTTATATTTTTTTTAATTTTCAAGTTCTTAATAGTTTTAATGTGATTAACATAGTTTTTATAATACCCAAACCTATAAAGTTTAGGTTTACAGAGTGCAAAAGATATTTAACTTCAATTAAAGTTGTGGATATTAAAATTTAGTTCTACTATTTACATATTTCAAAAGTTATCTTGCTGGAATTTTTTTTTCTCATTTGAAGAATATTTTAATTTTAAATATGTATTACTTTGAAAAGAAAAATTGATTTTTTTTTAAGTTACACCTCTTTTATAAAATTGAAAAAAAATTTGCAAAGAAGTACAATTTTTTTTTTAATTTTATGATAAATCGGAAAAAGACTATTATAATGAAGAATATATTTTAACTCTAAAGTTTTGAACAAAAATGTTTCTAAAGTTTTTAAATAAGTATGACTTTGAAATAAAAAATTGAAATTTTTAAAATTAAAAAAGTTTAAGTTTTCAGATTTTACTTTTGTTAAACTAAAATGCTTTAACTTTAAAGTTCTATACTGAAAATGTTTCTAAAGTTCTTATATAAGTATTACTTTGAAATGAAAAATTTGAACTTTTTTAACTAAAAAAGTTTTAGTTTTTTGAAGCTAAAATAATTTAACTCTAAAATTTTATACTATAAAAGTTTCTAAAATTCTTAAAGTATTACTTTGAAATGAAAAATTGAATTTTTTAAAGTTACAACGATATTATAGAACTGGTACAAAAATGTGCAAAGAAGTACAATTTTTTAAATTTTATTAAAAATCGAAAATACGTTATTGTAATGAAGAATATACTTAAACTCTAAAGTTTTAAAAATAAATGTTTACCGTAATGCTTAAAATTGAAAAACAAATTGAAAGGGTATTGTTTTCTAAAGAGTGAAAAGATATAGTAACTTTCGAGATAAAAAGAAATTCATTACATTAACCTACATTTGATTTATCGTAAGATAAAATAAGAATAACATTTTTCCTAGATCATTAAAAGGGTCTAATTTTATAAAAAATATTCAGTTTATAAAACAATATAATTTTTACAAAAGAAAAAAAAATATGAGCTCCAGATGAATAGAAGACCATTTACTCACAAAATAACTTTTGAAATACATAAATGAGAAACGAATTTTTATATTTAATAAAAGCTAATAATATTTTTCAGTCTGTGAATCTCGATTATATTACTAAGACTAATATATTAATATAGGAAATTATTTTATAGCATGATAATTACATTTTTTAAAATTTTCAATTCCTTTTCAGTTTTAACATTATTAACATATTTTTTAAAATATCAAAACCTGTAAAAATTTTAGGTTTACAGATTGCAAAAAATATTTATCTGCAATTAAAATTGCGGATATTAAAATTTAGTTTCTAATATTTACATATTCCAAAATTTATCTTGCGGTTAAGAGAATTTTTTTTTCATTTGGTGTATATTTTATTCTTAAATATCTATTACTTTGAAATGAAAAATTGAATTTTTTTAAAGTTTTAGCTATATTAAAAATTGGTAAAAACTTTTGCGAAGAAGTACAAATTTTTATTTTATGATAAATCGAAAAAAGACTATTAAAACGAAAAATATATTGTAACTCTAAAGTTTTAAAATAAAAAAGTTTCTAAAGTTGTTAAATATGTAATATTTTGAAATAAAAAATTAAATTTTTTAAACTAAAAAGTCTTAGTGTTTAGATTTTAGTTTTTTAAGCTAAAATATTTTAATTCTAAAGTTTTAAACTAAAAAAGTTTCTAAATTTTTTAAATATTTTTACTTTGAAATAAAAAATTAAATTTTTTAAAGTTACAATACTATTATAAGATCGGTAAAAAAATTTGAGGAGTACAATTTTACACACACACACACACACACACACACACACACACACACATATATATATATATATATATATATATATATATATATATATATATATATATATATATATATATATATATATATATATATATATATATATATATATATATATATATATATATATATATATATATATATATATATATATATATATATATATATATATATATACATATATATATATATATATATATATATATATATATATATATATACATATATATATACATATATATATATATACATATATATATATATATATATATATATATATATATATATATATATATATATATATATATATATATATATATATATACATATATATACATATATATATATATATATATATACACATATATAAATATATATATATATATATATATATATATATATATATATATATATATATATATATATATATATATATATATATATATATATATATTTCTTGTGATATTCCTTAGTCAACCAATATTTTCCAAATTTAGAACAGTTGCGAATACATGGTTAATTAAATATCTACCGTAAATATAATCAAACGTAATGACAAAAAATCTGTGACAATAAACGCGAAAACCATGAATGTTATTATCCTCCATCAGGAAGTCCAATTTTATATGGAACACAAGCTTTAACATAATCCAACTGAAATGACTTACTATATACACTACAAAAGGTAAAGGAAACCTCTGGATAAATAAATAAGCTTTGATATTAATCTAATAAAATATCAGGAATAGATATCCCTGAGAAATATCCCCGGAGAAATAAATGAATAACGTAATAACGTGGTACTCCTTTTTATACTTTTGTTCAATAATTATTATACAGTCAGTATCGGGTAAATGGTCAGCTGCTTATAAGGTCACTCCGCTTATATGGTCAGTTTTCTAATGTCCCAACTAATTTATTAGGGAACATGTGTTAAAGTGCACCGCTTATACAGTCATTTTCTTTTTCTTTTTACCTGTTATATGGTCAGTTTTATGTTTTCAACGAGTTTCTGTTTTTTTTTCTTTTCGTTTTTTTAAGAAGTCAGTGCGAAATTGGAGAGAAGCTGAAATAGCTTGAATTCAAGAATTTCTCCCTTTCTTGTTTGTGTAGATATCACCTCTCTCAGTTCTCTTGCTCCCTGAGAAGAGATGGACATCTGTCTGTTTATTGGTTGAAGTTATTTCTCACTGCTTAAGTTGAAATTGAGACGAAACAAGTAAAGGAAAATTTTGTTGCATTTGGATCATACGTCATGAATAACATTCATGTTTTAATTACGGCTTCGAAAAGAAAGATTTTATCATTTGCTGTCAAAAATGAATTGATTGAAAATTTTAAAAAATCTAATATTTTAAAGGATACTTTCGCCAATGCAAATTCGATTACCCGAACGACATTAAACAACATTTTAGCTGCCCAAACTTTCCTCGTCAAGTGTTGAAATCGGTGATGAAGAAAGAAAACGTCAGAGCTTGTCATCTTATGGGAATGTGGATAAGGCTCTTCTGTTATGGATTAACCCTCTGACTGCTCAATTTGTAAACCGAGATCTCTTTTAAAATTGCGTATTTTTTTGTTTCATAGTATATATATATATATATATATATATATATATATATATATATAAATATATATATATATATATATATATATATATTATATATATATATATATATATATATATGTATATATATATATATATATATATATATATATATATATATATATATATATATATATATATATAGTATATATATATATATATATATATATATATATATATATATATATATATATATATATGTATATATATATATATATATATATATATATATATATATATATATATATATATGTATATATATATGTATATATATATATATGTATATTTTATATGTATATATATATATATATATGTATATATATATATATATATATATATATATATATGTATATATATATATATATATATATATATATATGTATATATATATATATATATATATATATATATATATATATATGTGTGTATATATATATATATATATATATATATATATATATATATATGTGTGTATATAT
>CM063500.1:40399122-40406622 GCA_032207245.1 Pardosa pseudoannulata
GAATGCGGTAATATACCTCGTAGTGGTGGAATACCAAGAAAAATACCAAGAAAAAATAGTGGTGATCTATCTCCCTTTCCCGTCAATAATACACACTCTGGGCAAAAGGGATATTACTCGCTCCTGCAGATAACGATTGGCAAGCCAAGTGGGTAATCGCCCATTCCCGCATGTAATGTGTTAAGAAGGATGCGACTTTGTTACTCATTTATTACCAACCGAGTAGCACGTGTAGCTTAAGGTACGCTACGGACGCGAATAACATTCCCCCTGCTGGGTCCTCGTAATTTAGAAGCATGGATCAAGCAGAAGACCCATAGGCTTGGCCTGCCACTCCCAGAGGTATTAATGGAAAACTTAGAGGACATTGTGACCACGAAGAAGGATGCGACTTTGTTACTCATTTATTACCAACCGAGTAGCACGTGTAGCTTAAGGTACGCTACGGACGCGAATAACATTCCCCCTGCTGGGTCCTCGTAATTTAGAAGCATGGATCAAGCAGAAGACCCATAGGCTTGGCCTGCCACTCTCAGAGGTATTAATGGAAAACTTAGAGGACATTGTGAGCACGAAGAAGGATGCGACTTTGTTACTCATTTATTACCAACCGAGTAGCACGTGTAGCTTAAGGTACGCTACGGACGCGAATAACATTCCCCCTGCTGGGTCCTCGTAATTTAGAAGCATGGATCAAGCAGAAGACCCATAGGCTTGGCCTGCCACTCCCAGAGGTATTAATGGAAAACTTAGAGGACATTGTGACCACGAAGAAGGATGCGACTTTGTTACTCATTTATTACCAACCGAGTAGCACGTGTAGCTTAAGGTACGCTACGGACGCGAATAACATTCCCCCTGCTGGGTCCTCGTAATTTAGAAGCATGGATCAAGCAGAAGACCCATAGGCTTGGCCTGCCACTCCCAGAGGTATTAATGGAGAACTTAGAGGATATTGTGACCACGAACATATTTTTACGTGCCTCAGTCACCTTTAACGAACACGGGAATCTTAGGCCGGCTCGGATTCCGAACCCGCAACCTCTCAGTTACTAGATCGTTGACTTTGCCGATTGAGCTAGGGCGGCTGAACTGCATTGTTTTGTACAAAAATTACCTTTTTCATTAAGTATTAATGAAAGTAAGTGAAAAGTAAGTAAGTAAAAAAAGTAAGTGAAGGCAAGTAAATTATTTATTTAAGTATTTGAACTTTGGACAACTTGATCTTTTTAATGATATTCTTTTATAAATAGTTACGTTATGAAAATTATCTCTTACATCTTTATTATTTTCTTCATCCTTAAGATAGAAATTTAACAAAGTTTTTATTTTTTTATTAATATTTTTATAAACTCATAAACTCATAAATAAATTGTACTACATAATGTTTTGTTGAGATTTAAACGTTTACACTTTATATAAATTTCTATACAGTATTTTGCCTTAAATATAAAAACCCACAAATAAAAAAGATATTAAAATTGATTTGTACTAATACCTATCCCAGATAGCATGCATACTTGCAGCAAGTTTGATTTTTTCTGGATAATATCTTGTCATAACAAATTTGACGCGACAAACTTGCAGCAAAACTCCTGCTAGTTAGACGGAACATAAAGCGACCACTCCTTTGCAACGTAATTTTGCTACAAAACTGTAGCAAACTTGTTATGACAAACTTAGAGCAAGCGAAAATTCCCATCATTGCATGAGAGTTAAGATAAAGAGCGCATGCGCAAACGTTTCCCGACCAAAGTCAAGAATGACAACATGGCAGATGCGCAAACTGCTATGGATCTTTTAAAAGGCATATATTATTTTAATTATTCAAGTGTGGTTATTTTTTAAAGTAGCATTTCTCTATAATTTGCAACTATCTAAAATTTCTAATAAATTAAATAGATGTGTTAATTCTATTAATTCATTAAGCAAGGTTTTCGTTTTCATGCACGTGCATTGTAATTTGCATGACTAGTTTGCTGCAAGTTTGATAAGACAAGTTTGTAGGAAACTTGCACGACAAGTGTACTGTACCTTGCATGACAAGTTTGCTGCAAGTTAGAGGTCAAGTTTGCTGCAAGTTGGAGGTATGGTGACTTCGAAGTTTGCGTAGACTTGCTGCAATCTTGTTTCAAACTTGCAGACTGGTCATGCTGAACTTGCTGTAAGTTTGCAGGCTTGCAAAGTAAGACTGCTGCAAGTTTACTGCAAACTAAATTTGCTATCTGGGATACTTTATATAAATTGCTTCCAGAAAAAATATTTAATTACCGGTAAACTGGTATTTATATTTTTCTTTACTGAATTACCAGGAAGTGAAAAAAGTCGACATACTTACAAGTCATAATATGTATCAGGTAATTTCTTCTCTTTCTATTAGAAGCTTGTACTAAAGGGGAACAATGAACAGTAATCTGTTCCCCCTGGACGGAGACTGTGAAAGATGCAGAAATTGATTCTGGAGGGTGATATCTCATTCAAGCTTTCCCAGTGGTGGCGGTAGATGAAATTTATCCCCTTTCAGTCAGTGGGGGATAGAGGACTGACTCTCTTGGTATTCCCGTTTGAGGCGGTAATTTCCTATTTGAGGACACTAAACTTTTTAATTTCAAAACATTATTCCTAAGATGCTAGACTAGTTTCACTTCTACCCCATCCCTATTTTTTGTAGAATGCTCTTTTTGTATCATTGATTATCAATTCCTCACAACATCTTTTAAACCATAGCTCTGTCATCTTTTCCAAACCGACTTTTATATCGTTTAGTGCAAATGGATAGCCTTATTATTTCACTATTACATTTACATCTGAAGACTCAATCGAAATTCTATTTCATTTCCTGGATCGGTATAGCCATCGCTTGTTTCCGTTATTCTATTCCTCTTTATAACTGAAAAACTTTCATCCAAAAATCAAGGCTTTTCATTCAGTTTCTTCAGCATGCATTCCATTACAGTTAAAACACAAGTATATTACAGATATGAAAATCGATTCAACTTACTCATAAATCACTGCACGTCGAAAAGACGGTTGCAGAATGAAAACTGACGATGCACTTGCAACTAAGTTAAACCGGGTGAACCAAAAGCCAGGATGAACATTAAAAATGAATAATTCGAAAACGAATGAAGATACAAAGATACGGTTTGCACCAAACGAATGAAAGAGATACCGGATTTTGTGTGGCAATCAAAATAAAATAGTTGTGTTAGTGACGAACAGATGGCGTTATTGTGTTTTATAGCACCAAAAGATGATTTACAAATGAAGAAATATTGACAACCTACAGTCAACTTAATTACAGTTAATTAGTACAACAGTAAATGTACAATGTGCTCTCCATCATTCAGAAATACAGCTGTGAGACGAGTCACCACACTGTTTACAACATTTAGTAGCACAAAATCCGGCTTTTTTTCATTCGTTTGGTGCAAAGCGCATCTTTTTATCTTTATTAGTTTTCGAATTATTCCTTTTTAAAGTTTGTCATGACTTTTGGATCACCCGGTATATCAAATGTGTTAGGTCGTGTTGACGACGTTCTTGTTATCCTTAGGTCTTATTAGGTACAAGTGTGACCGCTTAAACGCCAACTACAGTACTCTCAACTTACCGTTTGAAACAGGAATATGCAATAACCATTATCAAACTCAACGTTTATAATAGAATAATTTTCCATTACCACCTCTAACAGTACATGTCGTCTTGGACTATCATCCCAATGTGAAAAGTGTATTAACACGTAAATGTGTGAAAAATTTAATAGTGAAAGCATATATTTAGGTCGGTGAACATGATTTGCGAGGTCGCCGATTTGCATCAAAACGGGCAAAATGGGGTACATAAGTAAATTCACGATGCGCAAACAACCATTTCTTCAACCGCAGACTATCTACCGGTGCAGACTATCTTCTGGTTGTTCATTGCTCAAATCATCAAAATCGGAAGAAGGGGAGAAAAGGTACGTCGCGCGAACGGCCAATGATCAAATGTAAACAAAAGCACGACTCACGAGACGTCAGTGAAACATCGTATCGTATTGGTAATAAACCATAAAAAAATACAACCCATAAAGCAGAAGGAATCAGTTGTAGCAAGTAGCTCAATCTCGAATTGTGTCCTGGAGTTTGGGAAAATATCGATAGTTAATATTTACAGCTCCGATTGACAACACCGAGTGGATGGATTCAAGATCAAAAGTGAAAGGGTCAAAGGTCATTTCACCAGGAGGATCACTCTTATCAGTATTTTGTTTTCAAAGTTTCGATTTGCGGTAATATTGTTCATTCATTATGTTCTTAAAACATCGTCGCAGTTTTGCTGCTGATTTCAAGCTGAAAGTAATTCAGAAAGTCGACGAGAAAGCAATAAGAAATTGGCTTAAGCAAAAGGAAACAATTATATGACAAGAAAACTATCCAATCATCGTGGAAGAATACAATGGCCTGATTAGAAGACGATTTACATAGCTGGGTTCTCGAACAGAGAAATGTAAGCTGCAATGTTTCTTTCGTTAAAATTCGTCTCAGAAATTATGGCAGAAGAAATGATTTCAAACTTTAAAGGTGGAGTTAATTTTGCCTAATCCACAATTTTCGCGACTCTACTGTACTCAGGTTTTTATTCTTAAAATGATTTAATATTGTCATACTAAAATACATATTTTTGCACGCATAGTTCGTGAATTATCTAGTGGTGAGGACCATCGGATGATTCATGAAATGCTTTAAATAAAAAATCCATAGTGCAGACTATACTTGCAAATTTACGGTATTTGTTTTACATCAACGACAAAATTATCTCGTAGAAAAATTTGAGATACAAATTTTGCATAGGTTCATGAACAGTGGTTATTCAAGTTATAGACAAGTTAGGTATTTAAGTTATCAATCATAAAACAAATACATAATCTGAACGTATGAACAATACGAATAATACGAACAATACAACATATGAACATATGAACAATATGAACATATGAACAGCAGTACATGCACAATACCTAAATCTGGGTTTTTTGCTGTCTTAGAAAATAAGTTCTGTCAAAAATATGTGATGGGTGTTTATGTGTTTCATTTTTTTTATTGTTGAGAAACTGAGGCTTTGTAATGTTGAAAAGTTTAAGGTGTATGATTTTTGACATATCTCATAACATCTTTCGTTTCTTTCCAGAATTCTGACAACGCTATTCCCAGATGCTGCACAGACGGCAGTAGCAGTTGACACGAACCGCGTATTTTGGGAAAGAATGAGAGACGTTTATAAACGTCGCTACAGTAATAGCACTTCTTCCTTGGACATGTTTGAAGATGAAAGTCTTGAGCAAGAGGTTCTGGCTTTGAGCTGCGAATCAGACTGAGGGCATTCGACCCGAATTCTGTCTGTTCTTTGGACTGTAACGGCTAAACAATCATACAAAAAATGTTTACAAACCTAAATGTTAAAATAGCATAGAATCTGGTGTCATCTTTTTGTATGAGTGAATAGAGATCATACGTTAATCTAACTCTACAAAACCAACAATCATAAAGATGTGTGCGCATGCGTTAGATATACATTGTCAAAATTAATTTGTAGTCATGGTGAGCTACCAATTTCCCGCGTTTTTCACTAGTAAAAGAGTTAGAAGAATTGTGATACATAACAATTATAAAATATTACTTTACCATACAGGGTGTCTCAAAATTACAGCTTAAACTCTACACAGATTCCTCGTTGTTAGTACATAAAAACTTCCCAAAGAAACGTTCCTGCATGATTTATAGTTTACTAGAAAAATACAAAAAAATTAAGTATGACGTCACTGCCGGTGTAAGAAAAACACTTTATTGATCATATCAACAGCAGTATATGCACAATTTAATGCAGATGTTCCCTAATAGTTTGTAAAGCATTTCCATTACATCGGCCCTACATCAGGTACATGTCGCAGTAGTCACGAACGGAATATATGGCCACCATATGAAGACTACCGTTAACTGCCTTTTAAATACCAGTTCAACGGAGGCTTAACGTCATTCCATGGTGCACAAGCATGCATGACGTTTAAAACATCATCGTCTAGAAAGATATGCAAATACTATTGTTAATATGTCCAATAAAGTGTGTGGTATATTACAGTGGTAGAGAAAAAAATTCTATATGGAATAGAAGCATGGTATGGTTTTCTTAATAGTCATGGAATTAATAAACTATACTCAATACAAAGAAAATTTCTGATAAAAATTCTGCATACCTATAGAACAGTATCAAACCCAGTATTAAACTTATTATCAGGAATCCCACCAATATTCATAACAGCCAAATACTTAACAAAAATTTATGAATTGAGATACAGAGGATCGAAAGAAACTTATCAGGGAAATATATTACAAGCAGAAAATATAGAATTGAAAAATTTGAAAAAGAACAATAATCCAATAGATATCCCCATAAATCTAAAATTATATTACGATAAGATCCAAGATGATATAATAAATGAAGGATTAAAAATCTTTACAGATGGAAGTAAAATGGAAACAGGAACGGGTTACGGTTATGTAATAATAAAAAGAAATAAGATAGTATATACCTGTAAAAGAAAATTGCATTGTCATAATACTGTATTTCAGGCTGAGGGGTCTGCAATACTTGATTCGCTCAGAAAGATAAAAGAATTGAGTGAAGACAATATATATTTATATACTGACAGTCTTTCAGCAATCAAGAGCCTAGAACAATTAGTACCGAAATCAAAATTAATTACCGAGATACAAAAAGAATGTAAAAACATGAATAACCGAACAATTAATATAATTTGGATCAAAGCTCATGCAGGGAATACCGGTAATGAATATGCAGATATTTTAGCAAAAAACGCCACGAAATCAATAAATTACAAACCAATACAGCTCCCGGTATCAATATTTAAAAAATATATGAAAGAAAACATAAATAAAGATTGGCAAGATTATTGGGACAATAGTGAAAAAGGAAGAGCAACCTATACTATAATGTCTAAAGTAGAACAAAAGTTACAATTCGAAAATAACGTATTAAATTATTTCATTACCGGTCATGGAAGTTTCCCAAATTTCTTGTACCGAATTGGAAAATTAGATTCACCAAACTGTAAATGTGGAATGATAGGCACCCCTCAGCATTACATGCAAGTAAGATGTAATCTAGTTCCGATGTGTATCAAAAAATACGAAAACGAAACACAGATCGAATATTTTAAAAAAATAGACAATAATCGTAATCATATTAAAAAATTAAAGGAAATTTATAATATATTGAATTCAAATTACTCTTATATACAAAATAAATTTAAAAAATTTTAAAATGAGGGAAAATACTTGTAAAAATAGTAATAGTGATAAAAAAAGTGTTTTAAGTTAATAATTCAGTGTATAACATTAAAATGAATAATGTCGAAAGGTTCTCCACCCACTTAGACTTTTGCATCCATAAACTTCTTCAGTTGGATGTGGGTGTGGGTCATCTAAGTCTAAGTCCAAT
>CM063500.1:40416622-40441622 GCA_032207245.1 Pardosa pseudoannulata
TAAAAAAATTCTTCTAGTGTATAACACATTTGTTGGGACATTCACAATAAGAGGCAGCAGTTACTAAAATATCATAGAGTTAATCCGTATATAATGGCATTTTTTAAATCATACATTAAATTATCATTTATCAAGACTAAATTATGATAGAATTTATCCATATTGACACGTTATTTTCATCATTCATGCAAAAGAAAATTTGAGGTAATTACAACTCTTTTCCGAAAAGTTAAAAAAAAAATTCGTATACTATATAATGTATTTGTTGGGACATTCCCAATACGAGGTACCAGTTACTAAAATATCATAAAATTCATCTATGTGTAATGGATTATTTAAATCATTCCTTAAATTATAATTTATTAAAACTAAATTTTCAGGGCATTGTATTCTTTTTTTTTTACTTCAAATAGTTCAAAATATTTTCATACGTTTTACATGGGGGGCACTAAAAATTCTAAATACTACTGTACTAAAATATGATACCATTCATCTATATTTAAGAACATCTCATTTCTCTAAATTATTATATTTAGAGAATTATTATAGTTATTTATTCTAAATTAAATTTTTGGTTTTTATAACTTTTTCTGGGTAGTTTAAAAATTATTCTATTATACATATTTCATTTATTTGTACATTACTTATACAAGTTACTAGTGTATTTAAAAATCATAGATTTAATCCGTACTTAATGATATTATTTTAAAATCATTCATACAAGATTAATTTTTCAGATGATTGTATTTTTTCTTTGTTTCCAAACAGTTCAAAACACCATTATATAATATTCCATATTTTTGAAACTTATAATTCGAAATAGAACTGTACTAAAATATCACTGTATGCATTAGTATTTAACTACATTTTATTTACACCATTCTTGTAAAATGAAATATTTAGGTGATTATATTTAATGTGTTCAAAGTAGATCAAAAATGTTCCTGTAATATTTCATTTATCTAGTAATATTTAGCTGATACACATACAAATCAATAACTCTACTCATGATTTATGAATCTAAATTTTGCCAAAAACAATGCATATTAGAAACTAAATTTCTTCTTTTGATGATTTTATTTTGTTTAATGAAACATATTTGTTTTATGGTGCTGCAAACCTTATTTTATTTAAGCTGAAATATGTATATAACTGACCACCTTCTACACCTCTTGAATGTTCTTAGTGAGATTACTTGTTATGTATAAAATTGTATATATTGATGTATAAAATATTAATATTTACATTTGTTGTTCTTTCTTTGTAACCTACACAAATTTTTTAAAATAATTTTATCAAAATCACTGATATTAAATATCATGGATTTATCATATGTTTCTAATTAAACAAAAAATTGATTTATAAAATATTGAAAAAAAGAAACATCGTAATATATACATGATTTATTTTACTCGGAAAGAAATTTTAAAAAAAGAATAAATTTTCTTCTTATGGAAATATTTCTAATACAATTCAATACATTTTCATATAATATTTCCTTTGCTGGGGGACTAGTATTCAAAATACTACTGTACTAAAATATGATTGTATTTATCAGTATTTAAGTACATTTTATTTTCACCATTCATGTAAAATAAAATTTTTAGGTAAATCTATCTGTTATCTTCAAATTAGCTCAAAAATATTTCTGTAATATTTCATTTATCTAGTAATATTTAGATGATACACATACAAACCTATCACTCCACTCATAATTTGTGAATCTAAATTTTGCCAAGAACAATGCATATTAGAAACAAAATTTGTACTTTTCAAGTTTTTATTTTCGTTAATGATACATATGTTTGTTTTCAAAAATTATGCAAAACACATATTACTCTCATAAATGTAGGCAAGCTCCTAACTAAAAAAATGGTTATGTTCTAAAGTATGAAAGAGTATTGAAAATTGTAACCCTCTATGCGTTACGCAAGTGATATTCTGATTCAGCCCATGATGTCTTCAAGTGTTATGAGGTGATTTACACCCATATAAAAAATCTTTTAATTACATGATTATAACAACTGTAATAAAAGTTTCGTATCTAAATTTAACCTTTCCGAACGATGGTTAAGATGCTGATCTTCGGTACCCAAATTCGGTGGTTTGAATCCCACTATGGTATAAATATACATTGTCGCATAAATATTCGTAGCAGTTCGAAAGCGCCTTTAAGCAGTAGGTCCCGGTCTCATTAGCATTCGGGTAACAAAAAGTAGACCTTAGAGCTCTAAACCAAACGTAAATCTAAATCTAATATCATAACACGTGCTCACCCATTGAAGACATCATGGCTGGGGAGAATATTACTTGAGTAACACTTATTACTGAAAATCCGTATGTGAACTGTGACTTTTCTCCTGCGATAAAGGTCAAGGGTGGAAAATATGATTTTATTAAGATTAGAATAAAACTATAGAAATATATAATGTTCCAGCAATTAAGCACTGATCCCGGCCCATATGGGCAAGAGGCAACAGGCTTCTCCCGGTGGTGGTGGGCAGATAGCAAGTATTGGGCCACCCCACGTGGCTGGTCACCATAAAACAAATAAAAATATATATAATATATAGATAATGATTTAATTTTAAGTATAGATTTCATATTTCAATCAAAAGAGCAGGAGCTAAATAAGATATTATTATTATTATAGCAATAAAAATAATATTTCTAACTTATTGCCAATCGTAACATTTTTTCTGTATCTTTTGCTCATACTGAATTTTATTTTAAGAAAATTGCAAGAAAAACAAGTAATAAAATTGAACTACGAAATCACAACTATTAATATAAAATAAGCTTAGTGTTGAAATTTTTGAAACATGTATAAAAAGTCCAAATTTTAAACACGCAAATATTGCTAGAGAGTGCAAATAAAATCAATGCCGATTGTAAAATAAAGTCTAAAATTTCTTTAGTGAAACGTGAATGGTCTCGAGGCAATCAAAGGAACTGTCCACGTTGTCTTGACAGATACATCAATCACTATATCTATTCCCCAATCCTCGGATATTTCCCCTATTTCCGAATTTTATTTCCCCACTCCTCTACGAATCTTCCCCATAACCGGCGAAGGCGGAGTCTGAGGAGAAATGCTCCGATTTCTACACATTTTCCTTAAATTTATCCCGTAATTACACTTTCAATAATTTAGATAGAACTTCAAAATAAGTTTCTACTAAAAGCTTGAACATTGAAGAATGGAAGCTAGTTTTTAAAATTTTTAATTTTTTCAATCTCGAGTATTTATAAACAGATAAAGGAAAAAGTACCCCTTATTTCTTCAATTCAAAAATTTGATTACCTTTTAAAAATAGATTTTGAATGAAAAATAAAAATTTGAAAAAGAGCATCTATTTATTAAGGCATCAAATACCTCGAGAAAAAAAAATTCTGAAAAAATCCAAATGTGATTTTGTAAACTAGGGATAACTTTTCCATTCACTTAACATTAGCTTCGTCACATCGGAGGCTGAGTAAAGCGCCGCCTTAAAGTGCCCAGAATCCTGCAGGCTCCATTGGAGAGCGAACGCAGCAAAGTTGCACTCAGTAAGGAAATTTCGAGTACTACTGAATGCTCCAACGGTATATCCGGCAACTGCATCTTCTCGTAACACAGATGATATAATACTGCAAAACAACGAAAACAGTTGCCAAAAGTTTTCATAACTTAAAATAATTATCTTATAGTATTTATCGAGGTGAAAATCGATACCCAGATTTACTTCTATATAATTTCTAATGATAACATAAAAACATGGAATCAATGGTTACTGTTCTTTGAAATAGCAACACTTTTAAGAAATACTCATGTGCAACCCAATTTTTTCTTCAAATAGTCTCATATTTTAACCAAAAGATCTGTTGTAATAGAATGCGAGTGATTTTTGTCATCTAACAACATTATGTATATGCATTATAAAAATATCCCAAAAAAATGAAAATTATTAAACACTAAAATTCAAACTTCTTTCAGCAACATATAAAACATAATGTGTAAGAGTGAAGCAATATAAAATCAGTAGGAATTATTCATTATGCATCATATCTAAAATTAAGACTGGAAACATGGATGCAGCTACTGTCACACTATATTCAAAACTTTAACTATCTAATCCTTTGATAATTTTAAACGAACTAAGTGACACATATTCCAAGATGTCATGCACGCGAAGTTAATTTCAGTCAATAACTTCTCTAGATTAGCACTTAAAGGATGACAATCCAGTATCCCAGTGTGACCTCTCGTCTTGAACACAATTACCAACTTGTCTAAAAGTCCTAACTTCAACACGTTGAGTTTTAACGATACTGAGAATTTATGGTGCATATATATATATATATATATATATATATATTATATATATATATATAAATATACATATATATATATAATATATATATATATATAAAATATATATATATATACGTATATATATAAATATATGTATATATATAATATATGTATATATATATGTATATATATATAAATACTATATATATATATTACTATATATATATATATATGTATATATATATGTATATATATATATATATGTATATATATATATATATATATATATATATGTATATATATATATATATATATATATATATATATATATGTTTATATATATATATATATATATATATATATATATATATATATATATATATATATATATATATATATATATATATATATATATATACACACTCATGTCCATAAATTAAGGATAATGAAGTTCAGGCAATGAAAGAGACAAACAAATTTGAAAGAGACAAAACAAATTTGACTTATTTGTAAAGTCTATTTATTAAACAAAAGGTAAAGAGCAAAAAAGATGCTATATGTTTGACATAATTAATAAAAATTGCGATTTTTACTCCCTGGAGCAAATTTAAAAAAAGTAACCTATTTACAGAAAACAGTATATAACATGGTTAGTATGATGGTTAATACGGAGTATGTCTCCCGGACGATGCAATAGAAGCGTTACAACGCCTACGCATGCTGAGTATCAGATTATCAATCTGATCTTGGGGAAAATTACACCACTCATCAAGCAATGCCCTCCGAAGTTCCGATAGACAGTTGGGAGGGGGTTGACGGGCTGCAATTCGTCGGCCAAGCATGTCCCACACATGCTCTATTGGATTCAAGTCCGGTGAGTATGCTGGCCAATCCATACGGGTGATATCCTCCGATTGAAGGCATTCGTCTACAATGTTTGCACGGTGAGGTTGGGCGTTGTCATCCATATACAGAAATTCAGGACCCATGGCGCCCCGAAACAAACGTACATGTTGTTCCAGAATGACATCCCGATAGATGTGGCCTGTCATCGTTACACTCTGAACATGCAGGTCAGTTCTGGAACCAAGAATAATTCCTCCTCAAACGAGCCATCCTGCACCACCGTAACGGTGTCGTTCAATGGTGTTCTCTTGGTGGTAACGGGCACCTGGCGCTCTCCATATGAAAGTCCGGCGAGAATCAGAATGTAAACTGAACCTGGACTCGTCGGAAAACATCACACAAGACCACTGTTGCGGTGTCCACAATGCATGCTCTCTAGCCCAGAATAATCGCAGGCTACAGTGAGTTGCGGTAAGGGGAACACATCTGACAGGCCTACGAGTATATACACCAATGTTCCCTAAGCGTCTGTACACGGTCTGCCTTGAAACTGTCGTACCGGTAGCTGAAGAGAGCTGACGAGACAGGTCTGATGCTGTGCTCCGTCTGTTTCTTTTGGCAGTAACTGCCAAATACCGGTCATCATTCGGCGTAGTAACTCGGGGGAGACCTGTGCTGTAACATCTACTCACATTACCATCATGTTTGAATCGTTGCCAAAGCCTGGAGATGACACTCTGGGCAATTCCAAGTTCCTCGGATACTTCCAGCTGGGTACGTCCACATTCCAGTCGTCCGATAATTCTACCAAGTAAAAAATAATCCAAATGCATCCTTTGTGCCATAGCTATGCAGTCATTGCACCGAAAGGCTTTTAAAGCGCTTGTGAACAATTTTACTTCTTTGCTACAATTCCTTATATACCCCTTTCATACACTCTGGTCATTGTGACGTACTATCCGCGCAATCTGGTGGTTTCCTGCAATTTGCATATTCTTCTTCAAGATGTGTGATAATTCTACAGGTGAAATTTTTATTTTAGAGCTCAATTTCTGTGTGATTCTGAATTATCCTTAATTTATGGACATGAGGGTATATATATATATATATATATATATATATATATATATATATATATATATATATATATATATATATATATATATAAATATATATATATATATATATATATATATATATATATATATATATATATATATATATATATACATATATAATATTTATATATATATGTATATATATATGTATATATATGTATATATATATATACATATATTATATTTATATATATGTATATAAATAAATATATATATATATATATATATATATATATATATATATATATATATATATATATATATATATATATATATATATATATATATATATATATATATATATATATATATATATATATATATATATATATATATATATATATACATGAATTTGTAAATATTTATATACGTGTGTATATAAAAGTAAGTGTGTACCTATCTACCGATCTGCATATATATATATTTATGTATATATATCAAATCTCTTTTAATTAGGTTGCAATTCTGAAATAAGCTAGGTTTCTTTTTTAAAATTACTCAAGATACCACTAATCTTTTTAAATAAAAGAAATAGCTGAAAAATATTTCTTAAAAACTAAACCAGGCTTCTGAACATCACCCTTCTTCTGTTTGAAAGACAGAGGGGGATATACACTGAAAAGCCAGAAAATCTGGTACATCTACTTAATATCGTATAGGACCACTGCGAGCACGCAGAAGTGGCGTAACACGACACGACGTAGATTCGAATAATGTCTGAAGTAATGCTGGAGTTAACTAACACCATGCAGGGCTGTCCATAAACGCCTAACAGTACGAGGTGGTGGAGGTCTCTTCAGAACACCACGTTGCAGTGCATCCCACATATGCAAAATAATATTCATGTTTGAGGATTTGGGAGGACAATGTTTAAAGTCAGAAGAGTGATTCTGGAGCCACTCTGTAGCGGTTTTGGACGTTTGGGGTGTATAATTGTTCTGCCAGAATTCCTCAAGTAAATCAGAATACACAGTGGACAATGAATGCAGGTGATGACACAGGATACTTACGCCTGGTTCACTTCTCAGAGTATATCTAGACTTATCAGGGGTAACATATCACTCCAACTGCACGAGCACCATACCATCGCAGACTCTCCACCACCTCCAACAGTCCCTTATTGACATGCACGATACATGGATTCATGCGGTTTTCTCCATACTCGTGCATATCCATCCGCTTGAAACAATTTGGAACGAGGCAACGAATTTCTCCCAATGTTTAAGGGCTCAGGAGAGGCATAAATTGTTGTGTAGTTCAGTCATCAAGGGTACTCAAGTGGGACTTCTACTCCGAGAGCACTTACCTATTAAACACTCTCCCGTAAAACGCAGTGAGTATTTTTCGCCATTTTTTATTAGAGAACCATATAGGGGATCAACTCTCTTGCTTATAACAGTGGTTTCTAAACTTTTTATACCTGTGCCCTCTTTTTATAGAAACATTTTGCTTCCCCCTCAACTTCCGTAACAATCTTATTTCATAAATACTTACCTGATACTGTAATTTATTTAATGGGCTACAAAATGACATACCATATTATGTGTAAATATACATTAAATATTTATTATAACTAATATTAATTTTAAATTGAAGAGAAATATATTTTACAAAAACACAAATCTAGAATACATGTCATAGTTAATAAAGAATAACTATATTTTAAGAATGGGATAGATAAAGTTGTTTTTAAACACACATTTTCTCAAACCACGGTATCATTATAAAAATCCCTGTTCTTAGTTCATTTTCAATCACTAAACGTGATCTATACTTCTTCTTCAAAACAACTACAGCAGTAAAAACAGTTTCACTGAAGTATGAATTAACAAATGATAATAATATTTCTAGAGCTTTAATTGTAAAAACATAGTTTTTTAACTCGTACATCAAACGTATTAATATTATTATAATGTTGAAACATTATCTTTAATGTTCTATCACAAGATAAGTCAATTGTCGTTTCTTGCTCTGCTGTCAAAACATCAAAATCATCAAATTGTTCATTATCGCCTATATTACCGGAGATGACGTCCCTCCAACCTGCAATAGTCTCGATCCTCACAGTTTGGAAACCATTGGCCTACGGGGAGATATCACACATTCACAATCAAGCGTTGTTCTGTATTTAAGCCCACACACTTCCAGTTATAGAAGCACTAAGTCTCGTGATATCAGCATTGCTAGATATCGAGACAACACAAAATGATAACCAAGTCTCGATTAATGTAAATGGAAGTTTCCAAAACAAATTTTGAAAAGTAAATATACAAATGTGACGAAACAAGTTAAAGTACCTTTGCGTTTCCATGGTTAAAGAAAAACAATGCAACGAAAGAAAACAACTGGGTTTCATGGGTAAAACAACATCGTAACGTTTTATTTATTTACAACCAAGAGTTATTCGTTATTTGAGCTCAAATACCTCCAGCATTGGAAGCACCAAGTCTCGTGATATCAGAATTGCTAGATATCACGAGACAACACAAAATGACAACCAAGTCTCGGTTAATGTAAATGGAAGCTTCCAAAACAAATTTCGAAAATTAAATAAATAAATATGACGTAACTTATAAGTTCAAGTACCAATGCGTTTTCACGGTTAAAGAAAAACAATGCAGCGGAAGAAAACAACTGGGTTTCATAGGTAAAACAAAATAGTAATATTTTATTTATTCACAACCAAGCGTTATTCGTTATTTGAGCCTTAACACCTCCAGCGTTGGAAGTACCAAATCTCGTGATATCAGCATTGCTAGATATCACGAGACAACACAAACTGACAACCAAGTCTCGGTTAATTTAAATGGAAGTTGCCAAAACAAATTCCAAAAAAGTAAATATAAAAATAGGACGAAACATAGACGTTAAAATACCTTTGCTTTTTCACAGGTTAAAGAAAAACCATGCAAGAAAAGAAAACAACTGGGTTTCATAGGTAAAACAAAATCGTAAGGTTTTATTTATTACTATAGAATGCAATAAAACTATTATACTGGTCACAACGAATCTTTAAACAGTTAGTACAAAATAGTCAAGTACAATATATGTCTTACAATTAAATTTACTCGTCTATCTTTTTTCTTAAGTCAATAAAATCAATAAAGTTTTCATTAAATTTAGGCATAACATGATTTAATCAATGGAGAATACAACTAGTGCACTCTGTCCTTGCTCATAGTTATTCTGAAACTTTTCTTTAAAAAGAAAAAAAGATATTTTGAGTAGAGAAACATCTCTTATTTGCAGCAGTAGTCATTAGAGTTGTAACAGTAATTAGCATCAGTTTGTAGGACTGTAAAAAAACATTCTGGAAGTTGTTTTTTATAATAAATTATAGAAAACTAATGGCATCAGTCATATAGATGGAATCATTTCAAAAGTTTAGCAAAGACAATGTTGTAAAATGTAATCGCTTTAGTTTCGACATGTTAAATTTACTACATGTGATCTTATATTATTAAGTGTCCCTGTTTAAACCATAATTTAAAAATTTACCTTGATTATTTGCTCTTACATTTTAAATTACATTGTAAATATGTACCATCGAGAATCAGTCTTCTTCTAAGTTTCAACTCTCTTTTATTTTTTTAAATAAATAAATAAAATTTTTTAAAAAAGAATAAGACAGAAATTCATTTATGTTAGCTTTTCGTTCATTTGTTGACCTGAAGATGGCGACACTATATTTTCTAAAATTGTGAATGATTCTTATTCCCTTTCGCTATTTCTCACAAAACTAATTGAATTCATTATCGTCAGTGTCAAGTCGCTATGCTTTCGTAGCAGCAAGTTGGTTCTTACTTGAGAAACGGACCTTAGGTTTGAATCATTTCTGTAGTAAAACATGGCCCAGAGTATAATTCGAAAGCGGAAAACTTCTTGATTTAGAAATTTTTCTCTAGCTGTTCCAAGAAAATTTGTTTCGATCATTTTCTGTTCTCAGTTTGGGGTGGTTTACATCCATACCACCATGTACTAACTGAGGCCCTTGACCATGATCTTAGTTTTACTGAAGCTCAAACCACTATGGAGGAGGAGGACAGGCGTCATTTAGTTTACAAATATTGTTACAATATTTGTAAATTAAATCTACTTGTCTGTCTTTTTTCTTAAGGTAATAAATTTAATAAAGTTTTCATTAAATTTAAGCATAACATGATTTTATCAATAGAGAACAAGACTACAGCACTTTTTCCTTGCTTATAATGCTTCTGAAAATTTTCTTTAAAAAGAGAAAAGTTAATTTGAGTGGAGAAACATCGCACAGGTGTAGCAGTAATGATTAGAGTCACAGTAATTAGCATCAAACTGTTGGACACCAAAAACACATCCTAGAAGTTGTTTTTTATAATAAATTAAAGAAACCTAATGGCATCAGTCATATATATGAAATTATTTCAAATTTTTCCTACATACAATGTTGAAAAATGTAATTGCTTTAGTTTCGACACATTAAATTTACTAAATGGGATTTTATATTATTAAGTGCCCCTGTTTACACTATATCTTTAAACTATAACTTGATTGTTTACTCTTACATTTTAAATTACATCGTAAATGAGTACCTTTGAGACTCAGGGTTCTTCCAAGTTTCAACTCTTTTTTTTTTAAAAAATAAATAAATAAATTTAATTAAAAAAAGAAAGAGAAATAAATTCGTCCATCTTAGCTTTTTGTTTATTTATTGACTTAAAGATGGCGACACTATATTTTCTAAAATTGTGAGATGATTTCTATCCCCACTTGCCATTTTTCACGAAATTGATTGAATTCATTCTCTTCAGTGTCAAGATGCTATTCTTTCGTAACAGTAAGTTGGCTCTTATGTGGAAAATGGACCTTAGATTTGAATTATTTCTGTGCTAAAGCATGGATCAGAGAATAATTCGAAATCCCAAACTTCTTGATTACAACATTTTTTTATAGCTGTTCTAACAAAATTTGTTTCGATCCTTTTCATTTTGCAGTTTGGGGTGGTTTACATCCATATCACCAACTTAGCTTTTCGTTTATTTGTTGTACGGATGATGGCGACACTATATTTTGTTAAATTGTGAAATGATTTTTATCCTTTCTCGTTATTTCTCAAAAAACTGATTGAATGCCTTCTCGTCAGTGTCAAGACAATATGCTTTCGTAGAAGCAAGTTTGCTTTTACGTGGAAAACGGAAATTAGGTTTGAATTATTTCTGGGGTAAAACATGGCCCAGAGTATTATTCGAAAGCGGAAAACTTCTTGATTTACAAATTTTTCTATAGCTGTTCCAAAAAAATTTGTTTCGATCATTTTCGCAGTTTGGGATAGTGTGCACCCATATCTCCATGAGGTCTATGACCATGATCTTGATTTTGCTGAAACTCAAACAGCTATGGAGGAGGAGGGCAGGCATCACTTAACACAAATCAATGATGGATTTACCACCATCATCACATCCACGGTATTCTAGTGAAGATCCTGGTGTTTCAACCGTTTGAAGTGACAGAATTGACCAAACTGCGTTGGCTGATTTTGCGGCTTTTAATCTTTTGCAGAATCGTTGTACCAGAAATTGTTCTTGTTGTTTCTAATGCCAATTGGTCAAACCAAGAACGATTGAATCATGCTCTTCTCGTATTAAGGCAATTATTTTAATTGTTTAATATTATAAATGTATACATGGGTTTTATGAACACTTTTTTCTTTAATCTAGAGCATGAATCCCCCTGAGTAATTATACACAAAAAAGAAAAATTCATGCAAGGACAGGTTAAAGCAGAAGGCAAAATAAACAGTTATTCTAACTTTTTTCAGATATTAAACACAAGTATACTATCTCGGATGCAAAACTGTTGTCCGAGAAGCACGTGTACCTTAGAAAATATGAGAGATGTAAGTTTCATAACCCAGTCTGGATCATCTTTTGTAAACAGAGACCAAAGAGAAAGCCTCCAAGCTTGGTCTTCCTCCTCCAGAGATATAATTTGAACTTCTAGGGCATTGTGACCACCAACTATTGATGCCATTAGTGAACATAATTGAACCCACAGCTATTCTGACATGAGTTCGATGTTTTTGCGAAAAATAAAAAAAAGTAGAAGATAAAACATTAATAAATATTGTGAAAACTATTCAAGTAAACTTCCCAGCAACAATAAATATGAAACTTGCGACAAAAACTAATGCTTTGGAAAGGGGCTGGGATTTGTTTTAACGTTTAAAAAGGCAATGAGAATAAAGTTTCTTAATATGAGGCATTGAAACAGATTGTAAATGGTATAACAATAAAGCAACCAAACCAGCACTTCCATTCTCATTAGCAACATATGTACAATTATATAAAAAATCGTTACATTTCTCAAAACTCCATTAATTTTCAGAATAACATTATTTCTTGAAGCTCAAAGTATCATTATAAAGCTCTAAACTTGCTCTAGATTTCTTTTTTTGGAAGACAAAAGATTCTGAGATAAAAATATACTAAAATTTGACTCGAAAGGCTAAAAGTTTTGTAAAAATATTTAACTTTCAAGCAAGATATCAGTTTGATTTTAAAGTTAAAAGACTTTATCCAGTTATATTGTTTATAATGTCGAATGAAATATATCTGTTGTTCTGTATTTAAAAACTTTCTAATCCAAAACATCTACACAATAATGAGACAATGTTTCTTGATGGCGCCATCTTCTGTTGAAAATCTTCAACATCTTCTGTTGTAATTTTGTGAAGTACGCCTATTCTTTTTTGTGAGACAAATAAGAGATATCAATATGAACATAAATAAAATATATAAATTTTGAAAATTTATTTAGAAGCATTCTTAAACTATTACTAAACCAATAATGTTCTTAGAGTAGTATATATTTTAAGATATAAATATGTTATATATATGTAATGATTTTTTTAGGTGTCCAATTTTGAAAATAAATTTAGTACCACAAAAAGTAACAGTCCAAAACTACTAAGCTAAAAAGAATTTTTCTTCTCTGGTAGCGCCATCTAAAGTGTAAACATAAAGGCTATATAATTTCTAAACTAGTGAACAGCAAGAAAAGGAAGAAAAGATCTACCGTTAAAACAGTTATTTTTTCTTGCAAATAATAAAAATGAAAAATAAGCTAGTGAAAGCTACATATACTAAATATATAGCGTTTGAAACTTATCTCATTACTTCAATAATATTCTAGCGTAATTTTTCACTAATCATTTTTGTTTGTGTAAAATATATATATATATATATATATATATATATATATATATATATATATATATATATATATATATATAAAATTAGTTTTATCTAAATTACATCTACTCACCGCAATAGAATTAAGTAATTTTAATGAATTTGTTGATGCTCTTGAGTTTACTATAAATAATATTTGACTACAAATTATTATTATTTATTTATTATTATTATTATTTTTGAGGTCCAACTGAATCTAACATATTATTTACTACTCACTATATCACACATATGACCCAATCTGTACGGAAGATGAGATTGAGTTAATGTTACAGATACACTTAAAATCTTTACATAATTAAAAATCATATTAGAAAAACTCGAATTTAGACTTTTAATGTATCACAACTTTTGGCAAATGCTGCCATTTTTTGGGATTTAACTAAACTAATTGTGCCAGTAAATGTGTGTGCGATTCATCGATCGTTAGTGAAATCTTTGTTTTGATTATTCATACACTAAATTGAATGAAATGTAAATGATTAAAAATCTGATTATTCTTTGACTATCTTAAAATATTCTTTTTTATATTTTCTTACAAGACATGTTTCGAAAGTAAGAAATAGTCTGTACTCAACTTAAAGTTCTTCGATTTTTATTTTCTTTATTGCTTATATCAACATTTTTTTAACATGTTTCTGGAAATCGAATGTGTTAACATGGGAAATGTTAGCAAGCTGAAATTATTCAAAATTATTAAATATAAAAGCTTATTTAAAATGTCTTTTTTTTTAGTTCCCATTGATAAGATAAAAAATATAAACAATAATGTTGAAATCTATTGTATATATTAATCTAGATTTTATAGAATAGTTAAAATTTGTCATAGTTTGAAGGCTTATCTTCAGTTCAGCAATTTCAAATAAACAGAGTGTCAGTTACCAGATTTGAAAACAGTTCCATTCACATGTGCCATATATCAAAGTATTACAAAAATATGATTTAAAAAAATTTAATGAGTGAATAAAATAAAAATTTCACTAAATTCAATTTTATTATTTTTAGAATAATCTACACTGTGATGATTTAACAGTGTTAATTAGCAGTAACATTTATGGGAGTACATTTTTGTTGATAATTATTTCAGATAACTACAAGTCCAGTTCTTTGTGATGTTGAAGATAGTATTCAACTAGCTAAGATTTTTATTTTTTATTAAATAGTTTTAATTCATCAATATGATGTCACTGTCGTAACATAAAAGATAAAGAAGTTTATTTTTAGAAAAACATATTAGTCAGAGAAATTACTTCTTTTGGATTCACTGTATAAAACATATTTTTAAACATAAAAAAATTCTGGTAATTATATTTAGCTTTCAAAATTTACAAATTACACATATTTAACATCTTACCTTTTTTATCATAAATGATATTTAATGACTTTTAGGTATTACCAATTAGATGAAAATTTTATAATAATGAATCCATATATTAAACCTGATAAAATAACTGTCTTAACCAAAACAGCATATTTATAATTTTTTAACATGTAAAGAAGAAACGGAAATTCTTTAATATTTACAAATTGCTTACTTGTAGGTTTTACTTGTTTGAACCGTAACATTATGTCACACCCGTAATATGATTTTCAAAATGATCTGGCAATTATTTATAGCGCTGAAAATTTATAAATTACACATAATATTTAACATCTAACTTTTTTATCACAAAAAAGTAAGGAATTTTATGTATTACTAATTAGCTAAAAATAATTATAATTATGAATCTATATATTATATCTGATAAAATAACGGTCACCACTTTAGCAGCATAGTTATAATTTTTTAACTTTTACCAAAGAAGCGGAAATTCTTTAAATTTTACAAAATGCTTACTGGTATGTTGTATTTGCTTCACCCGTAACATTGTATCACATCCGTAATATGATTTTCAAAATGATCTGGGAATTATATATAGCGCTGAAAATTTATAAATTACACATAATATTTAACATCTAACCTTTTTTATCATAAAAAAATTTAATGAGTCTTAGGTATTACCAATTAGTTAAGAAATTATAATTATGAATTTATATATTAAACCTGGTAAAATAACTGTCACATCCGTAACAGCATATTTATAATTTTTTAAACCTGTAAAGAAAGAATGGAAATTCTTTAATTTTTACAAAATGTTTCCTTGATGTTATTTTTGCGTTACACTCAATACTGTGTCACACCTGTAATATCATTTTAGATAAATCTAGTCAATATATTTAGTTTTGAAAATTTACAAATTACACATAATATTTAACATGTAACCGTTTTTATCATAAAAAATTTAATGACTGTAAGGTATTACCAATTAACTGAAAAAAATTATAATTATGAATGTATATACTAAATCTAATAAATTAACTGTCACAACCGTAACAGCATATTTATAATTTTTAACGTGTAAAGAAGAAGCGGAGATTTTTTAATTTTTACAATATGCTTCCTTGTATGTTGTATTTGTTTCACCCATAACATTGTGTCACAGACGTAAAATGGTTTTCAAGAAAACAAAATCTGGCAATTATATTTAGCTTTGAAAATTTACAAATTACACATAATATTCAACAACTAACCTTTTTTATCATAAAAAATTAATGACTCTTACATATTATAAATTATCTAAAAAAATTATAATCATGAATCTATATATTAAATTGATAAAATAATTGTCACAACTGTAACAGCATGTTTATAATTTTTTTAACATTTATAGAAGAAGCGGAAATTCAATTTTAAAAAAATGCTTACTTAGATGTTGTATTTGCTTCACTCCTAACATTGTGTCACAGACTTAATATAATTTTCAATAAAAGAAATCTTCTAATTATATTTAGCATTGAAAATTGGCAAATTACACATAATACTTAATGTCTAACCTATTTAATGATAAAAAATTTAATGGCTGTTAGGTATTACCAATAAGCTGAAAAATTATAATTATGAATCTATGTATTAAACCTAGTAAAAAAACTGTTACATTCGTTTATAATTTTTTAAACATGTAAAGAAAAAACGAAATTCTTTAATTTTTACAAAATTCTTACTTGGATGTTGTATTTGCTTCATCCGTAACATTGTGTCACACCCGTAATATGATTTTCGAAAAATCTGGCAATTATATATAGCATTTGAAATTTACAATATACACATATTTAATATCTAACCTTTTTTTTAAAATATACATATTGGAACATCCCACAACCTTAAGAGTTTTTTCTCTTGTTGCTGCATAACAGCCGTACCCCCAAACACTTAGAAACCCCAGACCAGAGGTGACGCGTAGGTGTCTATTTCCATTCACAATTCTACGGCCAGCAACAGTGATCCTGTGTCTCCATATACAAACTACCATATGGATGGCAGGTTAAGTTTGGTGGACTTCTACTTGATCTTTACTTATAAATTACGAAGACCTACTCTCAAAAGTGCAACCTCTTCATGCGACGGCAACCATCTTTATATAAAAAATCATATGACTTACTATAAATAGACATGTTACCAATAAACAAATAAAAGTATATCTGACTAAATATCTACACTTCTCATACTTGTTCATTTATATATCTTTTCAAAATCGCTATAAAACTGTGTGTAACAACAAGCAAAGGCTGTCCCAAAAAGTCTCTGCTGTAAAGAATTATCACTTCTACTAGATAAATGGACACGACACCAATAAACAAATAAAAAGTATCTTTGACTAAGCATGTACACTTCTCATACTTGTTTATTTATAGATTTTTTCAAAATCGCTATAAATATGTGTGTAACAATAAGCAAAGGCTGTCACAAAAGTCTCCGCTGTAAAGAATTATTACTTCTACTAGATAAATGAACATGATACCTATAAAAAATAGAAAGGTCTATCATACTAAGCATTTACACTTCTCATACTTGTTCATTTATATATCCTTTCAAAATCGCTATACAAATGTGTGAAACAACAAGCAAAGTGTGTCCCAACAAGTCTCTGCTGTAAAGAACTATCACTTCTACTAGATAAAGGGACACGACACCAATAAATAAATAAAAAGTCTGACTAAGCATGTACACTTCTCATACTTGTTCATTTATATATCTTTTCAAACTCGCTATACAAATGTATGTAACAACAAGCAAAGTGTGTCCCAACAAGTCTCTGCTGTAAAGAACTATCACTTCTACTAGATAAAGGGACACGACACCAATAAACAAATAAAAAGTCTCTTTGACTAAGCATGTATACTTCTCATACTTGTTTATTTATATATTTTTTCAAAATCGCTATACAAATGTGTGAAACAACAAGCAAAGGTTGTCCCAACAAGTCTCTGCTGTAAAGAACTATCACTTCTACTAGATAAAGGGACACGACACCAATAAACAAATAAAAAGTCTCTTTGACTAAGCATGTATACTTCTCATACTTGTTTATTTATATATTTTTTCAAAATCGCCATACAAATGTGTGAAACAACAGGCAAAGTGTGTCCCAACAAGTCTCCGCTGTAAAGAACTATCACTTCTACTAGATAAATGGACACGACACCAATAAATAAATAAAAAGTCTGACTAAGCATGTACACTTCTCATACTTGTTTATTTATACATATTTACAAAATCGCTATAAAAATGTGTGTAACAACAAGCAAAGGCTGTCCCAACAAGTCTCCGCTGTAAAGAACTATCACTTCTACTAGATAAATGGACATGACACCAATAAACAAATAAAAAGTCTCTTTGACTAAGCATGTACACATTTCATACTTGTTTATTTATACATATTTACAAAATCGCTATAAAAATGTGTGTAAGAAACAAGCAAAGTGTGTCCCAACAAGTCTCTGCTGTAAAAGAACTATCACTTCTACTAGATAAATGGACACGACACCAATAAACAAATAAAAAGTCTCTTTGACTAAGCATGTACACATTTCATACTTGTTTATTTATACATATTTACAAAATCGCTATAAAAATGTGTGTAACAACAAGCAATGTGTCCCAACAAGTCTCCGTTGTAAAGAACTATCACTTCTACTAGATAAATGGACACGACACCAATAAATAAATAAAAAGTCTGACTAAGCATGTACACTTCTCATACTTGTTTATTTATATATCTTTTCAAAATCGCCATACAAATGTGTGGAACAACAAGCAAAGTGTGTCCCAACAAGTCTCTGCTGTAAAGAATTATCACTTCTACTAGATAAATGGACATGACACCAATAAACAAATAAAAAGTCTCTTTGACTAAGCATGTACACATTTCATACTTGTTCATTTATATATCTTTTCAAACTCGCTATACAAATGTATGTAACAACAAGCAAAGTGTGTCCCAACAAGTCTCTGCTGTAAAGAATTATCACTTCTACTAGATAAATGGACATGACACCAATAAACAAATAAAAAGTCTCTTTGACTAAGCATGTACACATTTCATACTTGTTTATTTATACATATTTACAAAATCGCTATAAAAATGTGTGTAACAACAAGCAAAGTGTGTCCCAATAAGTCTCTGCTGTAAAGAATTATCACTTCTACTAGATAAATGGACATGACACCAATAAACAAATAAAAAGTCTCTTTGACTAAGCATGTACACATTTCATACTTGTTTATTTATACATATTTACAAAAATCGCTATAAAAAATGTGTGTAACAACAAGCAAAGTGTGTCCCAACAAGTCACTGCTGTAAAGAATTATCACTTCTACTAGATAAATGGACACGACACCAATAAACAAATAAAAAGTCTGACTAAGCATGTACACTTCTCATACTTGTTTATTTATACATATTTACAAAATCGCTATAAAAATGTGTGTAACAACAAGCAAAGGCTGTCCCAACAAGTCTCCGCTGTAAAGAATTATTACTTCTACTAGATAAATGAACGTGATAATAATAAACAAATAAAAAGTCTCTTTGACTAAGCATGTACACATTTCATACTTGTTTATTTATACATATTTACAAAATCGCTATAAAAAATGTGTGTAACAACAAGCAAAGTGTGTCCAAACAAGTCTCTGCTGTAAAGAACTATCACTTCTACTAGATAAATGGACATGACACCAATAAACAAATAAAAAGTCTCTTTGACTAAGCATGTACACATTTCATACTTGTTTATTTATACATATTTACAAAATCGCTATACAAATGTGTGAAACAACAAGCAAAGGTTGTCCCAACAAGTCTCCGTTGTAAAGAACTATCACTTCTACTAGATAAATGGACACGACACCAATAAATAAATAAAAAGTCTGACTAAGCATGTACACTTCTCATACTTGTTTATTTATACATATTTACAAAATCGCTATAAAAATGTGTGTAAGAACAAGCAAAGTGTGTCCCAACAAGTCTCTGCTGTAAAGAACTATCACTTCTACTAGATAAATGGACACGACACCAATAAACAAATAAAAAGTCTCTTTGACTAAGCATGTACACATTTCATACTTGTTTATTTATACATATTTACAAAATCGCTATAAAAATGTGTGTAAGAACAAGCAAAGTGTGTCCCAACAAGTCTCTGCTGTAAAGAACTATTACTTCTACTAGATAAATGGACACGACACCAATAAACAAATAAAAAGTCTCTTTGACTAAGCATGTACACATTTCATACTTGTTTATTTATACATATTTACAAAATCGCTATACAAATGTATGTAACAACAAGCAAAGTGTGTCCCAACAAGTCTCTGCTGTAAAGAACTATCACTTCTACTAGATAAATGGACATGACACCAATAAACAAATAAAAAGTCTCTTTGACTAAGCATGTACACATTTCATACTTGTTTATTTATACATATTTACAAAATCGCTATAAAAAATGTGTGTAAGAACAAGCAAAGTGTGTCCCAACAAGTCTCCGTTGTAAAGAACTATCACTTCTACTAGATAAATGGACACGACACCAATAAATAAATAAAAAGTCTGACTAAGCATGTACACTTCTCATACTTGTTTATTTATATATCTTTTCAAAATCGCTATACAAATGTGTGTAACAACAAGCAATGTGTGTCCCAACAAGTCTCCGTTGTAAAGAACTATCACTTCTACTAGATAAATGGACACGACACCAATAAATAAATAAAAAGTCTGACTAAGCATGTACACTTCTCATACTTGTTTATTTATACATATTTACAAAATCGCTATAAAAATGTGTGTAACAACAAGCAAAGGCTGTCCCAACAAGTCTCCGCTGTAAAGAATTATTACTTCTACTAGATAAATGGACATGACACCAATAAACAAATAAAAAGTCTCTTTGACTAAGCATGTACACATTTCATACTTGTTTTATTTATACATATTTACAAAATCGCTATAAAAATGTGTGTAAGAACAAGCAAAGTGTGTCCCAACAAGTCTCTGCTGTAAAGAAATTATCACTTCTACTAGATAAATGGACATGACACCAATAAACAAATAAAAAGTCTCTTTGACTAAGCATGTACACATTTCATACTTGTTTATTTATACATATTTACAAAATCGCTATAAAAATGTGTGTAACAACAAGCAAAGTGTGTCCCAACAAGTCTCTGCTGTAAAGAATTATCACTTCTACTAGATAAATGGACATGACACCAATAAACAAATAAAAAGTCTCTTTGACTAAGCATGTACACATTTCATACTTGTTTATTTATACATATTTACAAAATCGCTATAAAAATGTGTGTAACAACAAGCAAAGTGTGTCCCAATAAGTCTCTGCTGTAAAGAATTATCACTTCTACTAGATAAATGGACATGACACCAATAAACAAATAAAAAGTCTCTTTGACTAAGCATGTACACATTTCATACTTGTTTATTTATACATATTTACAAACTCGCTATACAAATGTATGGAACAACAAGCAAAGTGTGTCCCAACAAGTCTCTGCTGTAAAGAACTATCACTTCTACTAGATAAAGGGACACGACACCAATAAACAAATAAAAAGTCTCTTTGACTAAGCATGTACACATTTCATACTTGTTTATTTATACATATTTACAAAATCGCTATAAAAATGTGTGTAACAACAAGCAAAGTGTGTCCCAACAAGTCTCTGCTGTAAAGAATTATTACTTCTACTAGATAAATGGACATGACACCAATAAACAAATAAAAAGTCTCTTTGACTAAGCATGTACACATTTCATACTTGTTTATTTATACATATTTACAAAATCGCTATAAAAATGTGTGTAACAACAAGCAAAGTGTGTCCAACAAGTCTCTGCTGTAAAGAACTATCACTTCTACTAGATAAATGGACATGACACCAATAAACAAATAAAAAGTCTCTTTGACTAAGCATGTACACATTTCATACTTGTTTATTTTATACATATTTACAAAATCGCTATAAAAATGTGTGTAAGAACAAGCAAAGTGTGTCCCAACAAGTCTCTGCTGTAAAGAACTATCACTTCTACTAGATAAATGGACACGACACCAATAAACAAATAAAAAAGTCTCTTTGACTAAGCATGTACACATTTCATACTTGTTTATTTATACATATTTACAAAATCGCTATAAAAATGTGTGTAAGAACAAGCAAAGTGTGTCCCAACAAGTCTCTGCTGTAAAGAACTATCACTTCTACTAGATAAATGGACACGACACACCAATAAACAAATAAAAAGTCTCTTTGACTAAGCATGTACACATTTCATACTTGTTTATTTATACATATTTACAAAATCGCTATAAAAAATGTGTGTAAGAACAAGCAAAGTGTGTCCCAACAAGTCTCTGCTGTAAAGAACTATCACTTCTACTAGATAAATGGACACGACACCAATAAACAAATAAAAAGTCTCTTTGACTAAGCATGTACATATTTCATACTTGTTTATTTATACATATTTACAAAATCGCTATAAAAATGTGTGTAACAACAAGCAAAGTGTGTCCCAACAAGTCTCTGCTGTAAAGAACTATCACTTCGACTAGATAAATGGACATGACACCAATAAACAAATAAAAAGGTCTATCATACTAAGCATTTACACTTCTCATACTTGTTCACTTATATATCTTTTCAAAATCGCTATACAAATGTGTGAAACAACAAGCAAAGGTTGTCCCAACAAGTCTCCGTTGTAAAGAACTATCACTTCTACTAGATAAATGGACACGACACCAATAAATAAATAAAAAGTCTGACTAAGCATGTACACTTCTCATACTTGTTTATTTATATATCTTTTCAAAATCGCTATACAAATGTGTGAAACAACAGGCAAAGGCTGTCCCAACAAGTCTCCGCTGTAAAGAAGTATTACTTCTACTAGATAAATGGACATGATACCAATAAACAAATAAAAAGTCTCTTTGACTAAGCATGTACACATTTCATACTTGTTTATTTATACATATTTACAAAATCGCTATAAAAATGTGTGTAAGAACAAGCAAAGTGTGTCCCAAAAAGTCTCTGCTGTAAAGAATTATCACTTCTACTAGATAAATGGACACGACACCAATAAACAAATAAAAAGTATCTTTGACTAAGCATGTACACTTCTCATACTTGTTTATTTATAGATTTTTTCAAAATCGCTATAAATATGTGTGTAACAACAAGCAATGTGTGTCCCAACAAGTCTCCGTTGTAAAGAACTATCACTTCTACTAGATAAATGGACACGACACCAATAAATAAATAAAAAGTCTGACTAAGCATGTACACTTCTCATACTTGTTTATTTATACATATTTACAAAATCGCTATAAAAATGTGTGTAACAACAAGCAAAGGCTGTCCCAACAAGTCTCCGCTGTAAAGAATTATTACTTCTACTAGATAAATGGACATGACACCAATAAACAAATAAAAAAGTCTCTTTGACTAAGCATGTACACATTTCATACTTGTTTATTTATACATATTTACAAAATCGCTATAAAAATGTGTGTAAGAACAAGCAAAGTGTGTCCCAAACAAGTCTCTGCTGTAAAGAACTATCACTTCTACTAGATAAATGGACACGACACCAATAAACAAATAAAAAGTCTCTTTGACTAAGCATTTACACTTCTCATACTTGTTCACTTATATATCTTTTCAAAATCGCTATACAAATGTGTGAAACAACAAGCAAAGGTTGTCCCAACAAGTCTCCGTTGTAAAGAACTATCACTTCTACTAGATAAATGGACACGACACCAATAAATAAATAAAAAGTCTGACTAAGCATGTACACTTCTCATACTTGTTTATTTATATATCTTTTCAAAATCGCCATACAAATGTGTGTAACAACAAGCAAAGTGTGTCCCAACAAGTCTCTGCTGTAAAGAACTATCACTTCTACTAGATAAAGGGACACGACACCAATAAACAAATAAAAAGTCTCTTTGACTAAGCATGTACACTTCTCATACTTGTTTATTTATATATTTTTTCAAAATCGCTATACAAATGTGTGAAACAACAAGCAAAGGCTGTCCCAACAAGTCTCCGTTGTAAAGAACTATCACTTCTACTAGATAAATGGACACGACACCAATAAATAAATAAAAAGTCTGACTAAGCATGTACACTTCTCATACTTGTTTATTTATATATCTTTTCAAAATCGCCATACAAATGTGTGAAACAACAAGCAAAGGCTGTCCCAACAAGTCTCCGCTGTAAAGAATTATTACTTCTACTAGATAAATGAACGTGATAATAATAAACAAATAAAAAGGTCTATCATACTAAGCATTTACACTTCTCATACTTGTTCATTTATATATCTTTTCAAAATCGCCATACAAATGTGTGAAACAACAAGCAAAGGCTGTCCCAACAAGTCTCCGCTGTAAAGAATTATTACTTCTACTAGATAAATGAACGTGATAATAATAAACAAATAAAAAGGTCTATCATACTAAGCATTTACACTTCTCATACTTGTTCATTTATATATCTTTTCAAAATCGCCATACAAATGTGTGAAACAACAAGCAAAGGCTGTCCCAACAAGTCTCCGCTGAAAAGAATTATTACTTCTACTAGATAAATGAACGTGATAATAATAAACAAATAAAAAGGTCTATCATACTAAGCATTTACACTTCTCATACTTGTTCATTTATATATCTTTTCAAAATCGCTATACAAATGTGTGAAACAACAGGCAAAGGCTGTCCCAACAAGTCTCCGCTGTAAAGAACTATTACTTCTACCAGATAAATGGACATAGAAGCAATAAACAAATAAAAAGATACTAAGCATCTACACTTCTCATTGTTCATTTATATATCTTTTCAAAATCCATATAAAATGTGTGTAACAACAAGCAAAGGTTGTCCCAACAAGTCTCCGCTGTAAAGAACTATTACTTCTACTAGATAAATGGACATGATACCAATAAACAGATAATAAATCTATCTTACTAAGCATGTACACTTCTCATATTTGTTCATTTATATATCTTTTCAAAATCGCTATAAAACTGTATGTAACAACAAACAAAAGCTGTCCCAACAAGTCTCCGCTGTAAAAAACTATTACT
>CM063500.1:40454122-40461622 GCA_032207245.1 Pardosa pseudoannulata
TGAATTAAAACTAAGGAAATTTATATATAACTGTACATGAAATTTGAAGGGATTTATGTCTATTCTTTTATTTTATATTTTTGCATATTTTTGTATAATTTTTTCTTTTTTATTGTGTGGGAAATACAGTAGAACCTCGATTAACGGAAACGTTAACTGAAGTCAGCTTCTTCTTTTTTTTTATTTTATACTATAATTCAAAATCTTCTCTTTACAAACATGCATTTTTAAAAAGTTTTCTTTTTTTCCCACATTCTTTTTGGGTGCAAGACGTCCTTTTCAAACTACGAGTGCAGATAAATACTTTTGGAATTCTCTTTTTTAGAATTCATTCTCGCGAGCGCAATTTCGGTATAAGTTTATTCTTCCCCAATTTCAGACATCCCTGTTTAAAACAAAAACACACCCCATTTCGAAATTTCAAAGGTCATACTGCCGAATACCAGAACAATCGAATGTTATTGCACCAAATACGATACTACATATTAAACTAGATGATTATTGATGAATTCTCGATTATCCGAAGTAGGTTCGGTCGAAGTAGGTTCGATAATCTAGGTTCTACTGTACTACAACTATATTCTAAAATTGAAAGATTTAGCAACATAAAAAACAGGTATGAACCAACATGGTTGAGGTAAAACTCCATTATTTTTACATACAAGTTTTAAATTAAACATTTTAAAATGTTTACAGACCATCTGTCTTCTTTATTACCTCAAAGACGCTTATTAAACTGAACTATCTCAAACAAATCTGTAAAAAGAAATGATTATTACGATCTTCTGTAAAATTTAAAATTAGTTACACAATGTCTTTTACTTCTGCTGTACAGATGTACATGTATGTACGCCAATCGTATTATCACCACACTAACCCAGACTCGAAGTCCATACAGCAGCAACTACTGAAGATCAAACCGTCACAACAACGATCCAAATAGGCTACTAAACCGATGCTGACCTACGAGAGTTCCGTCATGGTTCGATTATATTTTTTGCCGAACTCCCTAAGTATCAATCACTACAGAGGAGAGCTCTGGTCTTCAAAGAAGAATAAAAATTCAGATCGCTAGGGCACCTCGGGATCGTTACACTCCAACTCGGTAAGAAGCTCAGTAAGCTCTGGTTTTTTAAAAAGGAAGAGAAGACACAAATCACTAGGGCACCACGGGCTCGTTACACTCCAACTCAATAAGGAACAGTCACTACAGAGGAGATCTCTGGTCTCTCAAGACGAACAGAAGATCCAGATCGTTAAGGCACATTGGGCTCGTTACACTCCAACTCGATAAGGTGCAATCACTACAGAGGAAAGCTCTGGTCTTCCAAGAGGAACAGAAGATGCTGATCGCTAGGGCACCTCGGGCTCGTTACACTCCAACTCGATAAGGAGCAATCGCTACAGAGGAAAGATATAGTCTTCCAAGAACAGAAGACCCAGATCACTATGGTACCTCGGGGTCGTTACACCACAACTCGATAAGGATCAATCACTACAGAGGAAACTATGGTCTTCCAAGAACAGAAGACCCAGATCACTATGGTATCTCGGGGTCGTTACACCCCAACTCGATAAGGAGTAATCACTATAGAGGAAAGCTCTGGTCTTCCAAGAAGAAAAGATGCTGATCACTAGGGCACCTGGTGCTCGTTACACCAGTGTATACCTAAGAGAGGTTTACCCCTGAGGTATTAATACTATGTATTACTGTATTACTGTACTACGTACTGTATTACTGTACTACGTATGTATTACTGTACTATGTATACTAAGCATATAGCCCGTCATATGACGAGATGAGTAAAATTTTTAATTTTCTAGAACTGTAAAGTACCCATTGAGACAGCTAAAAAAAGTGGGATTTTTTTGTGTTTTGGTTGTCCAAAATTTAGATATTCGATTGCAAACCGTGTGGTTATGTATAAAAAACAAACACACGAACAAACGTCTTAATTTTCAAAGATATACAATTTAAAGGCTAGATATTTATTAGTCCGTGAAATAGACTCCTAGACTTTCATGAAAAAAAATTTTTTTTAATGCTGTTGATAAAATTTTCATTGCAACAAAAAATAATCCATCATTAAATTTAAAATATCACATATGTAACTAATATATTATTTAAGTCAAATATAAGAGAAAATTATTTATGCAATATCTAAGTTCAGTGATAAAAAGTATGAAAATAATGAAGATGATATTTAAATAATTTAAAATAAAAGGGATTAAATGATATGGGTAAAAGAAATGACGTCATAATGCTAAGAAAAAAAATGTTATTTTTACTTTTTTTATCATGCGATAAATGGATAATTTTAATCACCTGCCCTTAACCGTGGAAAATAGGGCTTGAAATAATTAAACGCTCGAAAAAGAGGGGGGGGGGGAGATATAGATTTCAAACATTTTAAAGACTACTGTATTTTATGTTATAATATGAAGCATAATCATACCAATTTATTTTAGAATCGGTTCCATAGTTTAACTTTAACCCTCCGAGTGGAACAACACATAGAGGAAAAAAATCTCCAAAAAATACGCTAAAGTTTTACTATGTCAGTGGCCGAACGATGGCCGATTGGTTAGGGTGCTGGCCTTCGGAACCGGAGTTCGTGGATTCGAATCCCACTGAGGCATGGATGTTCGTAGCCGTTCGGAATCGGCTTTAAGCTGTAGGTCCCGGTCTCATTAGCCCTCGTGTTGCAAAAAGTAGACCGTAGCACTCCAAACCAAACCAAACCAAACTATGTCAGTGGCCAAATCGTTCCATGATTTTTTCCTTCACCCTTTGTGAACTAGAATGGAATACGGGAAAACCTACCTCGTTATTATCCCTTTACTTCCGGTTATATAGAGATATATAAATAGATATTATAGATTGTTAATTTTTAATACACATAAAGCTCGTCAAGTCTGGAATATTTTTCCATAAGAAATAATGGATTCTAGAAGTAAAAATAAAAATATTCTTTGAGAGACTTAGTTATATTTTTTATGAAAATACTCCAAGCGGTGCAATTAGAGATGCATCTGTTACAGCAAACGAAATACTTCGAAATAGATTTACAAAGCCATGAAAAGTTAGCATCGTCTTTGTGCCTCAGGAGGTAGGAGTGAATCCCTCAATAAATGTCAGTGAGAGAGGAGTGCAGTTCCTAAACCATCGACCTGACCCTCCTACCTCAAAACTCCATGGGGGAAAGCACTGGTAAAGATGTACATTACATCCATTTTCGGAGCCTTTTTGGAGGTCGAAAATTGTACATTTTGAAGTTATCATCGGTTTGGAGGATTTGTACGTGCGAACCGCTTAGAGGGTTAAATAACAGAGAAACTTTAAAAGAAAACTTTACAACTAAAAGAATAACTTTACAAACTTTAAAAACATATACTTTACTCCCTTTGAATTTTGATAACTCTAACTCATCAAGAATCCAATGAGAATGCCTCTATCCATTCCAATTCCTACGCTTCATAAATTCAGGGACAGACGGACAGATAACTTAGGCTATTACTATTTCATGTTACGTGATACAATTTATAGTTAAAATATAGTATTTTAAATCTATCTTTTTTTTTCCTTAATCAAGTTTGACCATTAGATATATATTTTCTCGGTCTACTTAGCTGCAGATTTTAAACTAGTTCTCATTAGTCTATAAAAATACACATAAAAATATTTATTGAAATTAAAGTAGCCATATGTATAGTATGTTTCATCTAAAACATGTTATGCATACAAATGAATTTTCTAGACAGTAAAGGTTTAATATATATGTTATATTGTATTCCAAATAGAATGTTAGCTTTAACAAAGTTCGTAAATTATAAATTTTTTTAAGAATGAAATTCACATACTGATATTCCGAAAATGGTTACTTACGATATATTTTACTCAGAAAATGTTTCAGGACTTTTAAGTAAATGATTGTTGCTAAAGTATCCGCCTGACCCATTTAATGTTTTTTTATTTTTGCACTATGTATGCATATAGAAATTTATGTTACTCTTATAGTTACTATTTGATGGTACGTGATAATATTTATATTTAAAACATAGTATTTTTAAGTCATCTTTTTTTCCTTGAACAAGTTTGCCTATATATATATATATATATATATATATATATATATATATATATATATATATATATAATATATACATACATACATACATATATACATATATACATATATATATCTATATATATATATATATATATATATATATATATATATATATATATACATATATAATATATATATATATATATATATATTATATATATATATACATATACATATATATATATATATATATATATATATATATATATATATATATATATATATATATATATATATAGTATATATATATATATATATATATACATACATATATGTTATACATATATATATATATATATATATATATATATATATATATTATATATATATATATATATATATATATATATATATATATATATATATACATATATATATATACATAAACATATATGTATATATATATATATATATATATATATATACATATATATATACATATAAACATATATGTATATATACATATATATATACACATATATATATATCTACATAAACATATATGTATATATACATATATATATATATATACATATATATATACATATATATATATATATACATATATATACATATATATATACATATACATATATATATACATATACATATATGTATACATATATATATATATATATATATATACATATATATATATATATATATATATATATATATATATATATATATATATATATATATATATATATATATATATATATTTATATATATATATATATATATATATATATATATTTTCCAGTCCACTCAGCTACTGATTTTAAACTAGTTCTCATTTCTTTATAAAAATACACATAAAATATTTATTGAAATCCAAGCAACCATATGTATAGTACGCCTGACCCATTTAATGTTTTAAACTTTTGCACTATGTATGCATATAGAAATTTATGTTACTTTTATAGTTACTATTTCATACTACGTGATACTATTTATATTTAAAATATAGTATTTTTTAGATATCTTTTTTTCATTGACCAAGTTTGACCATTATATATATATATTTTTCCGGTCCACTCAGCTGATAATTTTAAACTAGTTTTCATTTCTCTATGAAAATATACATAAAAATATTTATTGAAATTAAAGCAGCCATATGTATAATATGTTCTAAAACATGTTCTGCATACAAATGAATTCTCTAGACAGTAAAGCTTTAATATATATTATATTGTATTCCAAATAGAAAGTTTGCTTTAACAAAGTTCGTAAAGTATAAAATCTTTTAGGAATGAAAATCACATACTGAAATTTCGAAAATGGTTATTTACTATATTTTTTACTCAGAAAATATTTCGTGAAAAGAAATATACATCTCGGAAAGGAAGTATTTACACAATATCTCAGTAACCTTAAAGCATTAAAATATATACATTAAAGATATATACTGTATTATTTTAATATTTATATGTGAAGTATAATCCATGTTTCCACTCCAAAGACCTCGCAAACAACATTTAACTACAACAAGTATTTTCCTTAATACACTCTTTAAAAGTCATTGTTTCTGAAGTCAAGATTATTATTGCCGCATAAATAAACATAGCTGACTCATGTAAGTTGCAATAAAAGCGACTTCTCTACAGCAGTAGACATTTCAAACCAAATTTCGGCGCTTAAGTAGGACATTGAAGCTATATAAATATCCATTTTAACAAGAATATTTGAAGAAATCTGACTTTTAAGTAAATGATTGTTGCTAAAGTATCTGCCTGACCCATTTAATGTTTCTTCCTTATGCCCTATGTATGCATATAGAAATATTTTTCAGTCTTTTATAAAAAATTAAGTTTAAAAAAATGATAAATATATATTTAAAATCTTTCTGGAAGTCAGATGAGTATTGAATTCCTTATGTTTTTTTCCTCACGCAGTGAAAAAATAATGTTACGTTTTTCTAGCGTTTGAGAAAGAAGTAATTAAAACTCATTAACCCTTTGACAGTTTCATTTTTTCCAGAATTCGGTCAAAAAATGTCACATTTTTTATTGCATTTTTTTGTTCATTTTACATTTTTAAGTAAAGATATGTTATTAAAATTAACATTTCTAATATTTTTAAGAATTTATTACAACTTTTTTTTCTTTCTATGAAAGCATCATAGAACTGAAATTTACCTTTAGTCTCATCGATATCCAAGTTAATTTTTGGAATTCCAGTGAAAGCAAATCTAGGAGGCGGATCCGAAGGATTATCACAATTAATTTTAAAAAATTGTCTTGCTTGACTGATTCCATCTGTACTACTATCAGAGTCACTACTATCCAGGTCATCTAGTAAACTTTCACTACTATCATTTACAGATAATTCAGTTTCTGATTCCGAGTCACAGTTCGAATCGCAAGAAATTAGCTCCATACGCTCTGAATTATCCATTATTTAAAAGTAAAAATATATTATTCAACTCTTACATCAATAAAATTATCAGGCGGTTAGTAAAATATAACCAGAAAGATATACACTGAAAGATAACAATTCGTCTTCTGATACAAAACATGCGAAAAAACTCGAGCTTTTGAACCAATCAGAGTAGAAAATACAATAAACTGGAAACTATCATTTACTGAACAACTATCGCTATCTATACGAATAATTTGTTACTAAAATTTGAAAAAATACGGCCGAAACAGTGCAAGCGAAATAGAAATCAGATTGCCCGTACGCCGTATGAGCAAATCAGTAAAGGCCCGAAAGTTTTGCCCGTACGGCTTACGGGCAAATCAGGGAAGGGGTTAAAAAACACATGGACAAATATGTCTTGATTAAATTATTTTATACAATTAAATGCCTAAGGAATACAATTGGAATCAACTTATCATTTGTAGATATCAAAGACTGCACTCGAGTCGACGTCGGGCCTAAAAACAATATGGCTTTGATAATCCTCTTTCTCGTGTAGCTAAAAAAAATGTCTATCCCGCAAGCAGCGAATACCAGCAGCGTTCACCGTCTTCTCTCCTCTGGTAACAACCTTGTCCTCTAAAAAAAATCAGACTGCCCCGCGGAGAAAACAGGGTTCCTTTTCAAATGAAGGGGTCAGAAACCAACCGGCCCTTCTATTGGTTAGAAGTTTGAAGTTTCTTTTAGTTCAAACCGGTCCTGTCCTGTATGTCTTTGACGAAGGCTTACGAGAAGGGGTAAGAAAAGATGAACTGAATGTAACTTATTGTTACACGCATCTGGCATTACATGCCTTTGTTCCGTCCAGCAACCATGATGCTGGATCAGCGGCAGCAATTGCTTAATAGTTTTATTTGCTTAATAGCTAACGTTGAGCGTAGCGCCATCTAAAAAAATACAATATTGTTCGCTGAGAATGCAGAGCAAAGGGATTAAATCGGCTATATAC
>CM063500.1:40466622-40471622 GCA_032207245.1 Pardosa pseudoannulata
TATATATATATATATATATATATATATATATATATATGTATATATATATATATATATAGTATATATATATATGTATATATATATATATATATGTATACATATATATATATATATATATATATATATATATATATATATATATATATATATATATATATATATATATATATATATATATATATATATATACCGGGTGGTTATAATTAGAGTGACAGTGCTCATAGCACAATCTATTTGCGAGAATGACACCACATTTTGTAGGAAGATTAAACAAGACGGGGGATGAAGAATTTCGCGAAAAAACAAATTAGTTCAAAAAGTTACGGCTAGGGGAATAGTTGGAGGTGTGTTACAGACAATATAGTGTTAACAAATGCATATTAATACGGAATAAAGTTACCTTATATTATGCACCTTTTCGGATTTAGTTCAAGTGCAATATGGCAACACTTTTAAAAAAGCGTAAAATCTACATAAACACCGATAAGGTCTTTTGATCTCTGATATCACGTACGCTGAGCAGAAGGAGAAGTTCTTCATTCAAATTTTACGTTACATCCATTGCTACAATTAAGACATTAATTCCCGTATTGATTTGCATTTGTTAACACTCTATTTTCTATTACACAGCACCAAATATTCCCCTAGCTGTGACTTTTAGAACTAATTTGTTTTTTTGAATCCTTCATCCCACGTCTTGTTTAATGTTCCTACAAAATATAGCTTAATTTTAGGAAATACATCCCGCTACAGAACACTGTGAGCACTGTCAGTTTAATTTATGGCCACCCGGTATATATATATATATATATATATATATATATATATATATATATATATATATATATATATATATATATATATATATATATATCGAAATACTTAACGAACATTAAAATAATTTTTATTCATAGAGAGGAATAAAATATGCAATTTATGCTATTATGAAAATTATATTTTTTTAGAAAAAATGCGATTATGAGAAAATGAGGTCATGCAAATGCAGACGAAAAATAATTTTAATATTTCAAGATAGCTGTGAAACTTAGATAAGCCTAAGGAGTTTTGGAGAGGGGGAATACATAAACCTCAGATTTTATTTCAATGTTAATGTTAGTTTCAAGGGTTGTTTTACCTTTTTTCGTTACCCTCTGTAGGTCTCTCTGGTGTATAAGTTTATAACACCAATAATTTCAATCAGGGGTATTTTAAGGGGTGATAATAATAACAATGGTGTAATATTATCTACTGCATTTCCCTGCTAATATTTATTAAAATAGTTAAATTTTGATTCGCTATAATATTAAATTTTCTGCTTTATTTTGAGTAAAACATTTCCTTGTCTAATTGTCTAAAAATTATTTAGCTTTCTTATTAAAAGTAATACAATTCTTGAACATCTATTGTAGTAATTTCAATTCCGATCGATGTAAATTGTTCTTTAAAATCCAGTATATACATACATACATATATATATACACATACATACATACTTATATACACACACACACACACACACACACACACACACATATATATATATATATATATATATATATATAAATTCAAGAGACAAAACAATATGACCGCCCCTACATTTTCCAATGAACTCGCCTGGATGAAGTGGACGGCACCAGGTATCCCAAAATATTCTCCACTTCATTCCAAACATTTTTGCTGCTTTGAATAGATTTATTTTAACTATTTAATCTCATCTATTTTTATTGCCCACATTTCTTTCGTTTTAAAGTTCATTTTCATCGTTTATTGTACCAATCTATTTTATCAAACTTACTCAGTTATCTATAATCCATGTACAATTTATTAACTTTTCAATCTGAAGTTTCAATGTAAGTATAATGGATATATGTCTACATTTATCTAAGTAAAAAAAAAATATATTTTACATATTCTTTTAGTTATGAGAGTAGGTAAAATCACAAATAAATATTTTATTTTCAATTTCTGCCAGACTTTATAAAAAAGTATTTACTTTAATTTTCCCATTCCTTACTATTTGATAACGTAATATTGCAATCACTTTAAGAAAAGTTTCTATAACAGCTTATTTAACAATTTTTGTCTTTGAACCTGGTCGGTTGGTTAACTTAAACTATTTTCTCATTTAAATACATTTATTTCTCTCTCTCTCTCTTCTCTCTCTCTCTCTCTCACTCTCTCTCTCTCTCTCTCTCTCTCTCTCTCTCTCTCTCTATGTATATATATATATATATATATATATATATATATATATATATATAAATATATGTATATATGTATATATATATATATGTATATATGTATATATGTATATATGTATATATGCATATATGTATATATATATATTTATATATATGTATATATACATGTATATGTATATATATGTATATATGTATATATATATGTATATATATGTATATATGTATATATATATGTATATATATGTATATATGTATATGTATATATATATATGTATATATATGTATATATGTATATATATATGCATATATGTGTATATATATATATATATATATATATATATATATATATATATATATATACATATTCATATATATATGTATATATATGTATATATATATATATATATATATATATATATATACATATATATATACATATACATATACATATACATACATACATATATATATATATACATATATATACATATATATAAATATATATATATATATATATATATATATATATATATATATATATATATATATATATATATATATATATATATATATATATATATATATATATATATATATATATATATATATATATATATATACCGGGCAATACTATTAGAAGAGAAATAATATAGTAGTCCTTAACTACTTAAACGCGAAAATTATTTTTTTAATACCTGCTCCTTGGAATTAAAGGTAGCTATGTATTGTTTTTATATAAATATTTAGATATTTATATAAATATTTCTACTTTGTTAAGTGATAGACATATTTCTTTCAAACCCAAAATTGAGGGATTTAGTGAATTGGAAAAAGAAACGAATTATGAATCAACATGTATTTCAAGTAATAGCTCTCTTTTGTACTTAAATCGTCTTATTTCTACTATTTTCATACTTCTACAGCAACTATGTCTTTTCTTTTTCTCTTCGTCTTTCCCAAACACGTTTATAATATTTTGCATTATAAACGACACATATTAATTATATCTGTAAAAAATTCTTGATAGTTCTTTCTTGTAAGCTCTGAAATTCATGTGTTTCATACAACCATATATAATAAATATATATGCTATGTTCAGAGATTTTTTTATATCAAGTATTTTTATTCTGTGAACTAAATTTGTAATAACATAGCAATATATTTCCCTTTATAGCCTAATAAATGCTAAATTTTCACAAATTCAATTACCTAAATTCTTTATTACTTGAGATAGTAAAATATCAAATATTTTTACAATTTTAGTTTACAGAATAAAACACATATTTTGCTTCAATTTGATTTTAAAATTGAGATTTTAATACTTATATTTCGAAATTTATCTTACGAGTAAGAAAAATTAATTTTTATTTATTTATTGTGTAATTTGTATGTTATTTTGAAAGTTATACTACTAGAAATGACATAAACTAACATTTTTGAAACAAGTAAACTCAGTAAAGACAATAAATTTAATCACTGACCTACATCCGTTTAGTTTTATTACACTATACTTCTTTGACATTTCAGTAATAAATATTTAATGAAAACATAGAAATTATACATTAAACTAAATAAATGGAATTGATGTTCCCTTAAAATAACTTCTGAAATTGTTATATTCGAGACTACATTCATACATAAACATGAAGTAAATTAACTGTTATATATATATATATATATATATATATATATATATATATATATATATATATATATATATATATATATATATATATATATATATATATATATATATATATATATACATGTATTATATGTATATATACACTCAAGAGCCAAAAGGTTATGACCACCCCTACACTTTGCAATGAACTCACCTGTATGACTTGGAAGGCACTTGATCAGGTGAAAATGGCATTTATCTGCTGCTAGAGATTCTGAAGAATCATTCTTTCACTTACTTCTGTGTGCGATGGGAAAAGCTGCGGATGTAAGCGATTTTGATAGAGGGCAGATTGTAATGGCTCGAAGGCTAGGAAGAAGTATTTCCGAAATTGCATGACTCGTGGGTTGTTCGCGATCTACAGTACTTAGTACACATACAAAGTGGATGAATGACAGTGAAACCAGCAGTAGACGACATGGTGTTGGACGTCCACACACTATCAAAATAAAAGGTCGTAGGAGACTGTCTCGCATGGTGAACCAAACCGTAGCCTGACAGTGGCTCAGCTGACAACCCAATACGATGCAAGGCCAAGTAGAATAATATCGCAGCACACTCTTTAGCGGACACTGTTGGATATGGGGCTACCCAGCAAACGTCCTGCTCGGGTGTCTTTGCTGACCAAGCCTTATCGCCAACTTCGCCTACGCTGGGTCCGGGAACATAGCGACTGGTCCACGGATCAGTGGGAGAGAGATGCCTGGTTAGGTAAATCACGATTAGCCATTCATCAGGACTATGGCCGTGTCAGGATACGCAGTCTTCCAGGCAAACAGTTGTTCCCTCAATGTACAGTAGGTCATACACAGGCCGGGGGTATTATGCTTTGGAGGACGTTCTTTTGGGCGTCGCTGCGACCTGTGGTACTGGTAAAGCAGACCATGAATGCTAAAGAGTATCTGAACATCATTGCGGATCAGTTACACCCTTACATGGGCTCTGTTTTTCCAGCTGGAAATGGAATGTTCCAAAAAGACAACGCTCCGTGTTAGAAGGCTAAAATTGTGTTAGAGTGGTTCCAGGAACATGATGCTGAATTCCAGATTATGTCCTGGCCACTTAACTCACCAGATCTCAATCAGATAGAACACATATGGAATGTCGTGGGACGG
>CM063500.1:40481622-40486622 GCA_032207245.1 Pardosa pseudoannulata
CTAACTTTCCCTGTAATTTCCAGATGGCTGGAAATCATACACGGATAAGAGCTCTAGCATGTTGGAAAAGAAGTGTATGTAACAGTTCTATTTAAATTAGACCATACACCGTACGATTTCTATCTAAGTCTCTGATAAGTAACCAGAAACTTGAAATTCAAGAATACATATATAAATGTATACACTTTCCCACAAATTGAATGTTTTTGTGATGTTATCTCCAGCCAGATTAATTTTAGTTATTCTATGTTCTTTTTCTCCTGACTTTTATTGACTCATTTGAAATTCCCTAACTTTCCCTGAATTTCCAGATGGCTGGAAATCATACACGGGTAAGAGCTCTAGCATGTTGGAAAAGAAGTGTACGTAACATTTCTAATTAAATTAGACCCTACACCATACGATTTCTAAGTCTCTGATAAGTAACCAGAAACTTGTCATTCAAGTATATATATAAAAATGTATACATATTTCTACAAATTGAATCTTTTTGTGATGTTACCTGAAGCCACATTAATTTTAGCGGTTCCATATTCTTTTTCTCCTGAATTTCAAAGACTCATTTGAAATTCCCTAACTTTCTCGAAATTTCCAGATGGCTGGAAATCATACACGGGTAAGAGCTCTAGCATGTTGGAAAAGAAGTGTATGTAACAGTTCTATCTAAATTAGACCATACACCGTACGATTTCTATCTAAATCTCTGATAAGTAACCAGAAACTTGAAATTCAAGAATACATATATAAATGTATACACTTTCCCACAAAATGAATGTTTTTGTGATGTTATCTCCAGCCAGATTAATTTTAGTTGTTTCATATTCTTTTTCTCCTGACTTTCATTGACTCATTTGAAATTCCCTAACTTTCCCTGTATTTCGAGATGGCTGGAAATCATACACGGGAAAGGGCTCTAGCATGTTGGAAAAGAAGTGTATGTAACATTTCTATTTAAATAAGACCCTACACCATACGATTTCTATCTAAGTCTCTGATAAATAACCAGAAATTTGTAATTTAAGAATACATACAAAAATGCATACATTTTCCCACAAAATGAATCATTTTGGGATGTTATCTCCAACCACATTAATTTTAGTGGTTCCATATTCTTTTTCTCCTGACTTTCATTGACTCTTTTGAAATTCCCTAACTTTCTCTGAATTTCCAAATGGTTGGGATTCATGCACGGAAAAGGGCTCTGATATGTTAGAAACTAAGTTACGTAACATTTCTAATTAAATTAGACCCTACACCATACGATTTCTAAGTCTCTTCTAAGTAACCAGAAACTTATCATTCAAGAATACATATAAAAATGAGTACATTTTATCCTTAAATGAACTTTGTCGTGTTATCTCCAGCTACATTATTTTGAGTTGTTCCATATTCTTTTTCTCCTGACTTTCATTGACTCATTTGAAATTCTCTAACTTTCCCTGAATTTCCAAATGGTTGGGATTCATGCACGGGAAAAGGCCATAGCATGTTAGAACTGAAGTGTACGTAACATTTCTAATTAAAGTAGACCCTACACCCTTATACAATTTCTATCTAAGTCTCTGATAAATAACCAGAAACTTGTTATTCAAGTATACATATAAAAATTTATACACTGTTCCACAAATTGAATGTTTTTGTGATGTTATCTCCAGCCAGATTAATTTTAGTTGCTCCATATTCTTTTTCCCCTGACTTCCATTGACCCATTCGAAATTCCCTAACTTTCTCTGAATCTCCAAATGGCTGGGAGTCATGCACTGGAAAGAGCTCTAACATGTTAGAACCGAAGTGTACGTAACATTTCTAATTAAATTAAACCCTACACCTTACGATTTCTATCTAAGTCTCTTATAAGTAACCAGAAACTTGTTATTCAAGTATACATATAAAAATTTATACATATTCCCACAAAATGAATCTTTTTGTGATGTTACCTCCAGCCACATTAATTTTAGTTTTTCCATATTCTTTTTCTCCTGACGTTGATTGACTCATTTGAAATTCCCTAAATTTCCCTGAATTTTCAGATGGCTGGGATTCATACACGGGAAAGTTCTCTAGTAAGTTAGAACCGAAGTGTAAGAAACATTTCTAATAAAATTAGACCCTACACTATACGATTTCTATCCAAGTCTCTCATAAGTAACCAGAAACTTGTCATTCAAGAATACATATTAAAATGTACACATTTTCCCACAAAATGAATGTTTTTGTGATGTTATCTCCAGCAAGATTAATTTGAGTTGTTCCATATTCTTTTTCTCCTGAATTTCAAAGACTCATTTGAAATTCCCTAACTTTCCCTGAATTTCCAGATGGCTGGAAATCATACACGGGTAAGAGCTCTAGCATGTTGGAAAAGAAGTGTATGTAACAGTTCTATCTAAATTAGACCATACACCGTACGATTTCTATCTAAATCTCTGATAAGTAACCAGAAACTTGAAATTCAAGAATACATATATAAATGTATACACTTTCCCACAAAATGAATGTTTTTGTGATGTTATCTCCAGCAAGATTAATTTGAGTTGTTCCATATTCTTTTTCTCCTGACTTTCATTGACTCATTTGAAATTCCCTAACTTTCCCTGAATTTCCAGATGGTTGGGAATCATACACGAGTAAGGGCTCTAGCATGTTGGAACCGAAGTGTATACAAAATTTCTAATTAAATTAGACCATACACCATACGATTCCTATCTAAATCTCTGATAAGTAACCAGAAATTTGTAATTCAAGAATACATACAAAAATGCATACATTTTCCCACAAAATGAATCATTTTGGGATGTTATCTCCAACCACATTAATTTTAGTGGTTCCATATTCTTTTTCTCCTGACTTTCATTGATTCATTTGAAATTCTCTAACTTTCTCTGAATATCTAGATGGCTGAGAATCATGCATTGGACAGGGCTATAACATGTTAGAATCAAACTGTACGTAACATTTCTAATTAAATTAGACCCTACACCATACGATTTCTAAGTCTCTTCTAAGTAACCAGAAACTTATCATTCAAGAATACATATAAAAATGAGTACATTTTCCCCTTAAATGAACTTTGTCGTGTTATCTCCAGCTACATTATTTTGAGTTGTTCCATATTCTTTTTCTCCTGACTTTCATTGACTCATTTGAAATTCTCTAACTTTCCCTGAATTTCCAAATGGTTGGGATTCATGCACGGGAAAAGGCCATAGCATGTTAGAACTGAAGTGTACGTAACATTTCTAATTAAAGTAGACCCTACACCCTTATACAATTTCTATCTAAGTCTCTGATAAATAACCAGAAACTTGTTATTCAAGTATACATATATAAATGTATACACTGTTCCACAAATTGAATTTTTTTGTGATGTTATCTCCAGCCACACTAATTTTAGTCGTATTAAATTCTTTTTCTCCTGACTTTCATTGATTCATTTGAAATTCTCTAACTTTCTCTGAATATCTAGATGGCTGAGAATCATACACGAGTAAGGGCTCTAGCATGTTGGAAAAGAAGTGTATTGTAACAGTTCTATCTAAATTAGACCATACACCGTACGATTTCTATCTAAGTCTCTGATAAGTAACCAGAAACTTGAAATTCAAGAATACATATATAAATGTATACATTTTCCCACAAAATGAATCTTTGTGTGGTGTTATCTCCAGCCAGATTAATTTTAGTTGTTTCATATTCTTTTTCTTTTGACTTTCATTGACTCATTCGAAATTCCCTAACATTCCCTGAATTTCTAGATGGCTGGGAATCATACAAGGGAAAGGGCTCTAACATGTTAGAACCGAAGTGTACGTAACATTTCTAATTAAATTAAACCCTACACCTTACGATTTCTATCTAAGTCTCTTATAAGTAACCAGAAACTTGTTATTCAAGTATACATATAAAAATTTATACATATTCCCACAAAATGAATCTTTTTGTGATGTTACCTCCAGCCACATTAATTTTAGTTGTTCCATATTCTTTTTCTACTGACTTTCATTGACTCATTTGAAATTCCCTAACTTTCCCTGAATTTCCAAATGGCTGGGAATCATACACGGGAAATGGCTCTAACATGTTAGGACCGAAGTGTACGTAATATTTCTAATTAAATTAGACCCTACACCCTACGATTTCTGTCTAAGTCTCTTATAAGTCAAGAAACTTGTCATTCAAGTATACATATAAAAATTTATACATATTCCCACAAAATGAATCTTTTTGTGATGTTATCTCCAGCCACATTAATTTTAGTTGTTCCATATTCTTTTTCTCCAGACTTTCATTGATTCTTTTGAAATTCCCTAACTTTTCCTGTATTTCAAGATGGCTGGGAATCATACACGGGAAAAGGCTCTGATATGTTAGAACCTAAATGTACGTAACATTTCTAATTAAATTAGACCCTACACCATACGAATTCTAAGTCTCTGATAAGTAACTAGAAACTTGTCATTCAAGAATACATATAAAAATGTATACATTTTCCCACAAAAAGAATCTTTTTGTTATTTTATCTCCAGCCACATTAATTTTAGTTATACCATTTTTCAGTGCCGGTTTTGCAAGCTAAAATTGATGTAAGACCCAGTTTTGATCCGTCTTAAGTCTGTTCCATTTTCAACTGCGAACATGGAGAAAGGATTTGAGGCATTATTAGATCTTAAGAATATTCCTAACGTTACTGAAGTAAACTTTTACTCTTTTATTACTTTCTGCTTTTAGATTCCTAGAGACTAGTTTTAATCAAACAATACTTTAAATATATCTATACGAGGATTAAAGTGTAAGGCAATGTTACTGACAAGAACTTGAAAATTTTAATCCGGGAAGACCCGCGCCAGACTGAGTCCCGAGCGTTATAAAAACATTTCATACAAAATAAAGTAATAGAAATTAAATTCCCAAATTTTCAGAAGCTGTCTTATGAACACCAGTAGCATGAATTTACGCAATTTTCTCTGAATATTTTTCTCAGAAAGAGATACTTTTAATTT
>CM063500.1:40491622-40500495 GCA_032207245.1 Pardosa pseudoannulata
GAACCGGAACCCGAGCCGACCTATGATGTTCGTTAAAGGTGACGGGGCCCGTAAAATATGTACGTGATCACAATGTCCTCCATGTTCTCAGTTAATACCTCTGGCGGTGGCAGGCCAAGTATATGGGTCTTCTGCTTGGTCCCTGCTCCAAAATTACGAGAACTTACTTGAGCGAAGTCGTTCTTTCACCTTAATGGTTCTCATTAAAACGAAAGTCGCACCTCTTGCCTTAATACGAGAGCGTGTAGGCTCAATCGTGCTTGGTTTGTCCAAGTGCAATGAGAAAGAACAAAAACAACAACATGGGTAAAAATAATTTAAATCTTAGATACATATATATAATATATATATATATATATATATATATATATATATATATATATATATATATATATATATATATATATATATATATATATATATATATATATATATATATATATATATATATAGAGAGAGAGAGAGAGAGAGAGATATAGATATACAGAGAGAGAGAAAGAGAGATTTGTAAGTATGTATATATACATGTCAAGACGCAGCAACAGTAGAACTCAACTCCATCCACTAACTTCTAAAACTATGAATGGCAACGCGAAGAAGCGCGCGCGACAGATACAGACACAGAGAGAGAAGAGACTGAGACAGAGCGTGTGTGTGCAGCAAATCGAAAGGACAATGACGACTTTATTAAGCCAATATTATGTTAATGGTTTGTTATGTTTTTGTGTTTTTCAAATTAAATATTCCTGTGTTGTGTAATGGAAGTGATGTTGTTTTATCACATACATATGTATATAATTTTTTAAGAATTGGTATTTACTCTGTTTTCCAAGAGTTTAATATATTTATAAGCAAATTTCGGCTTTGTAGGGGACGGTAGCTTAAAAAATGTTGAGATTCACTGCTCTAAACGTTAAATGAAATTGTGCAACGATTATTATTGTTCGTTCGTTGTAAGATTCGATTCACATAGTTAAACGATCTGGTTGGAATTCGATTTTTTTAATTTCTTCCTCTCAGAGTGGAATATGACACTATCTTTCATGGTAAATAATGCTTGGATACAGACTACAACCTCTCTTATTTTGTAAATATAATTTAGATTAACTCTGTATATTGTTTTTATTTCTTCTCCGTCTACTGAATCATACATCTTAATAAAATAATTTTAATTATTAGAATTTTAACAATTCTAATAATTATAAGAATTTTAACATTCGTCTTGAGAAAACATGAAACTCTCTAGAACATTTAGAAATTAGACGCTTGAAGAAAATTGACTTTAATGGCAAAACTCCTAAAGATGTAATTCCAAAGTGTTGTTTTGACATTAGTATATATCTTTGCAACCTTTCATCTTTTAAATGTAACATAAAGTAAATAACTTAGCATAGTTTAAATCTGCTAATTCAGTATCACTTAATCTTCTGTTTGAAATACATATTCTTTCTCGTGAACATGAAAAGATTCTTAATTAAAATAAGAACCATTCTTTGATCGGTTTGGAGCTTAGTAAACAACCCTACAAGAAATTAGAGTAATATCTTTTGAGGGATAGTTATAAGTATAAAGTTGACAATTGTTACGAATGTTCGAAGCAACGGAGCGATTACAACGTAATCTCAAAACATTCCTTCAACTGCCTAATGGATTTACTCTTTGTCACTTGAAAGAGTAAATATCCTGATGCCTTAAACTGGAGAATTTCAAGTAAAAGTTTTTGGCAGAAATTTTTACCGATGCGTCATGTTAATTTTTGCCGCATAGACGGAATACTGATTACAGCTTACATCTCACAATCTCAGAGATGTGGGTTCAAATGTCTCCACACCTAGATTGATATAGCAGCCAGAGATTAACCATAAATTGATTGAAATATTAAAATTTCAAATACATTACATTTCGGAGGATACGTTAATATACATTTATAGAAATATAAATTTAAATCAGATTGCAACGTCCATTTTACAGTAAATGGAAGGAAGGAGATTAAGAGCATATTTTACAAGACTACAGTGTATATCAGCATTCCTCTAGATTCTTTCCCCTCTCCCTTATAACTATGATCTCTCTGCTATTACAAGACTCAGTGTATATAAGCATTCCTATCGGTTTTTTCCCTCTACCTTATAACTGTGATCTCTCCTCTATTTACACACAATAGTTAAGTTTCAAAATGGTTTTATAAACATTGTAATTAATATATTAATCAATCCCTGAATAATGAAGAAAAAATCTTAAAATTCAAATATCTCAATTACATTTTGTCTCACAGAAATCGATTGATTTGGTTTAGAGTGCTACGGTATTTTTTTTACTTGTAGAAAAAAGTTTTTACAGAAACTTTTACCAGTGAGTAATGTTAACTTTTGCCGCATGGAAGGAATATCGGAATTGTAAGAGTATATCTCACAATCTGAAGGTTCAAATGTTGCCAAAACCTATATTGATATAGCAAAATTATACTAATCATAAATAGATTGAGATATTAAAATTTAAAATATATAAAAATTTAAAAACTGTCCTTCCTGCTTTAGAGGATAGGTTACTAGACAGTTATAGTAATTCAAAATTGTAATCAGGTTGCAATGTCCATTTTACGGTAAACAGAAGGAAGGAGATTAAGAGCTTATTTTACAAGACTACAGTGTATATCAACATTCGTCTCGATTTTTTCCCTCTCACTTATAACTATGATCTCCCCACTATTTATACACAATAGTTAAATTTCTAAAAGATTTTATAATCATTGTAGTTAATATAATAACCAATCCCCGATCAATGAAGAAAAATCTTATTATTAAATATCTCGATTAATTTTTGTCGCACATAAATGGATTCATTGGTTTTGAGAGCTACGGTCTAATTTTTAATAGTAGAAAAATGTTTTGACAGAAACTTTTACAGCTGCGTAATGTTAATTTTTGCCTGATAGACGGAATATTGGTTTGGATGGAATATCGGAATTGTTTGTTTACATCTTAAAATCTGTGGGTTCAAATGTCGCCACACCTAGACTGATATAGCAACCCCATACTAATTATAAATTGATTGAGATATTAATATAAAAATATATTTAAATTTAAAATATATAAAAATTTAAAAACTATCTCTTCTGTTTTAATGATAGGTTAATAGACAGTTATGGTAATTGAAGATTGAAATCATGTTGCAACGTCCATTTCACAGTAAATGGAAGGAAGGAATTTAAGAGCTTATTTTACAAGACTACAGTGTATGTCAGTATTAATCTTGATGCTTTTAATTAACCCTTATAACTATGATCTCTCCACTATTTACACACAATACCTAAGTTTCGAAATGATATTATAACCATTGAAATTAATATAACAACCAATCCCTGAATAATGAAGAAAAATCGTAAAATTAAATATCTCGATTAATTTTTGTCGCACAGAAATCGATTGATTTGGTATAGAGCGCTGCGGTATAGTTTTTTACTAGTAGAAAAAAAATTTAACAGGAACTTTTACCGCTACATAATGTTACCTTTTGCCGCATGGACGGAATATTGGTTAGTTCTTACATGTCATAATCTGCGTGTTCAAATGTCACCACACCTAGATTGATATAGCAACCACATACTAATAATAAATTGATTGAAATATTAAAATTTAAAATATATCAAAATTCAAAAACTGTCCTTCCTATTTTAGAGGATAGGTTAGTAGACAGTTATAATAATTCAGGATTGTAATTAGGTTGCAACGTCCATTTCCTTGCAAAGGGAAGGAAGGAGATTAAGAGCTTATTTTAAAAGACTACAGTGTATATGAGCATTCATCTCGATTCATTTCCCCTCTCCTTTATAGCTATGATCTCTACGCTATTTGCACACAATAGTTAAGTTTCGAAATATAATGTTTTTATAATCATTGTATTTAATATAATAATCAATTCCTGTATATTCCTAATTGATTATTCCTAATAATGAATTCCTGAACATATAAGAAAAAAATCCTAAAATTAAATATCACAATTAAGTTTGGTCGTACAGAAATCAAATGATTTGTTTTAGAGCTCTACGGTCTAGTTTTTACAAGTAGAAAATATTTTTTTCACAGAAACTTTTACCGCTGCGTAAGGTTAACTTTTGCCACATGGACGAAATATCGGAATTGTTAGTTTACATCTCGCAATCTGCGGGTTCAAATGTCGCCACACCTAGGATTGATATAGCAACCCCATACTAATCATAAATTGATTGAGATATTAAAAATTAAAATATATTAAAACTTAAAATATATAAAAATTTAAAAACTATCCTTTCTGATTTAGAGGATAGGTTAAGAGACAGTTATAGTGATTCATGATTGTAATCAGGTTGTGACATCCATTTTAAGGTAAGTGGAAGGAAGGAGATTAAGAGCTTATTTAACAAGACAACAGTGTATATCACCATTCCTCTCGATTCTTTTCCCCCCTCTTATAACTATGAAAATATCCGCTATTACACACAATAGCTAAGTTTCGAAAGAATTTTATAATCATTGTAATTAATATAATTACGAATACCTGAGCCGAACGATGGCCGTTTGGTTATGGTGCTGGAATTCGTTACCGGAGTTCATGGGTTCGAATCCCACGGTGGCATGGATGTTTGTAGCCGTTCGGAATCGGCTTTAAGCAGTAGGTCCCGGTCTCATTAGCCCTCGTGTTGCAAAAAGTAGACCGTAGCGCTCCAAACCAATCCCTGAATAATGAAGAAAAAATCTTATAATTAAATATTTCGATTAATTTTTGTCGCACAGAAGTCTATTGATTTGGTTTAGAGCGCTGCGGTCTAGTTTTTACTAGTAAAATGTTTTGACAGAAACTTTTACCGCTGCGTAATGTTAACTTTTGCCGCATGGACGGAATATCGGAATTGCAAGAGTTCATCTCACAATGTGCGGATTCAAATGTTGCCACACCTATATTGATATAGCAAATATATACCAATCATAAATTGATTGAGATATTAAATTTTTAAAATATGTATAAATTTAAACACTGTCCTTCCTGCTTTAGAGGTATGTTAATGGACAGTTGTAGTAATTCAAGATTTTAATCAGGTTGCAAAGTTCATTTTACAGTAAATAGAAGGAAAGAGAATTAGAGTTTATTTTTACAAGACTACAGTGTGTATCAGCATTCCTGTCGATACTTTCCCCTCTCCCATATAAATATGATCTCACCGCTATTTAAACAATAGTTATGTTTCGAAAGGATTTTATAATCATTGTAATACATATAACCAATCCCTAAATAATTAAGAAAAAAATCTTATAATTAAATATCTCGGTTATTTTTATGACACAGAAATCGATTGATTTGGTTTAGAGCGCTATGGTCTAGTTTTTACTAGTACAAAAAGATTTTGACAGAAACTTTTACCGCTGCGTAATGTTAACTTTTGCCGCATGGACAGAATATCGGAATTGTAAGAGTTCATCTCACAATCTGCGGATTCAAATGTTGCCACACCTATATTGAATATAGCAAATATATACCAATCATAAATTGATTGAGATATTAAATTTTAAAATATGTATAAATTTAAACACTGTCCTTCCTGCTTTAGAGGGTATGTTAATGGACAGTTGTAGTAATTCAAGATTTTAATCAGGTTGCAAAGTTCATTTTACAGTAAATAGAAGGAAAGAATTAGAGTTTATTTTACAAGACTACAGTGTGTATCAGCATTCCTGTCGATACTTTCCCCTCTCCCATATAAATATGATCTCACCGCTATTTAAACAATAGTTATGTTTCGAAAGGATTTTATAATCATTGTAATACATATAACCAATCCCTAAATAATTAAGAAAAAAATCTTATAATTAAATATCTCGGTTATTTGTTATGACACAGAAATCGATTGATTTGGTTTAGAGCGCTATGGTCTAGTTTTTACTAGTACAAAAAGATTTTGACAGAAGCTTTTACCGCTGCGTAATGTTACCTTTCTTCGCAAGGATGGAATATTAGTTAGAGCTTACATGCCATACAATCTGTGTGCTCAAATGTCACCACACCTAGATGAATATAGAAACCACATACTAATTATAAATTGATTGAGATATTAAAATTTAAAATATATAAAAATTTAAAAACTGTCCTTCCTGTTTTAGAGGATAGGTTAATATACAGTTATAGTAATTCAAGATTGACATCAGGTTGCAACGTCCCTTTTTCGGTAAAGGGAAGGAAGGAGATTAAGAGTTTATTTTACAAGACTACAGTGTATATGAGCATTCGTCTCGATTCTTTCCCCTCCACTTAAAGCTATGATCTCCCCACTATTTACACACAATAGTTAAATTTCGAAAAGATTTTATAATCATTGTAATTAATATAATAAACCAATCCCTGATCAATCGAAGAAAAAAATCTTATAATTAAATATCTCTATTAATTTTTGTCGCACATAAATCGATTGATTGGTTTAGAGAGCTATGGTCCAATTTTAATAGTAGAAAAAAGTTTTGACAGAAACTTTTACGAATGCGTTATGCAAACTTTTGCAGCAGGGACCGATTATTGGTTAGAGCTTACATCTCACAATCTGCGTGTTCAAATGTCACCACACCTAGGTTGATATAGCAACCCCATACTAATTATAAATTGATTGATATATTAAAATTTAAAATATATAAAATTTTCTTTCCGGTTTGGGAGGATAGGTTAATAGACAGTTATAGTAATTCAAGATTGTAATCAGGGTGTAACGTCCATTTTATGGTAAATGGAAGGAAGGAGATTAAGAGTTTAATTTACAAGGCTATAGTGTATATCAACATTCCTCTCGATTTTTTCTCCTCCCCTTTATAACTATGATCTCTCCGCTATTTACACACAATAGCTAAGTTTTGAAAATATTTGATAATCCTTGCAAATAATAATAACACTGAATAGTGCAGAAAAATCTTGAAAGTAAATATCTCTATTAATTGTCGTACAGGATATGATTGATTTGGTTTAGAGTGCTACGGTCTAGTTTTTACTACGCTAGGGCTAATGAGACAAGAACCTACTTATTAATGGCACCTCCGAATGGCTACAAACTTGTATGCCAGCAGTAAGACTAGAAATCCAAAACAAAACGCTGTAACATACTCATTCAGCCATAATTTCTTCACATGGAAGTTAAACTTTCTCTATGAAGGTTCTTCTGACTGTTAATTATTGTTAAATATGATAAATAAGGAAGAAAAAACAGCGCGTATAAAAAGTTAGTTTCTGCAATTTTAGCAATATTGAATTTTAAAGTTTTAAAATATCATAAAAGGATTCCTTACTATATTTGAACCATTTTTGTAATTGAAGTATACCTGTACGACCACCGTTGTGTATAAAATGAAGATTGGGTATTTTACTATGAGACCTGTATATTTAGTACTAAGTTACTAGGGCTTTAAAGGGATGAAATTTAAGATTTTATACTTAACTTCTGAATTGGTTTCATCTCTATAAACATCAGCGGTTTGTTTACGTTTGAGGAAATTTGAATGATTTTTTATTTTGTGTACCAAAAATTAAAAAAAATATTCTTATTATAGAACTGAATAATGCTCATAGAAATGCTGTATAGTCCTCTAAATTTTAAGAAAAGCATTCTAAAATTCTCGATCTAGAAATGTAGGTTAGAAAGGAGATAACAAGATGGGAAATTTAAAATAATCTTCTTTGCATTCTAAGGGGAAACATTACCTTTACATCTCCAAATTCCCCTGTATAATAATAGGCTAAGTTATCTGTTGGCCTGTCCTCGAACTTATGAAGCGGTTGGACCTGGAATGGATACAGTCATTCATATTGGATTTGTTATGAGTAGGATTAGCAAAATTCAAAGCGAGTTCGAAATCTACTTCATCCCCCCCCCTTTTCGAGCTTTTAATGCTATTATTTCAAGCCTTATTCTCCCTCTTATTCCATCCTAAATTCATTATTGATACGATGGCGAGGGCGGAGCGCAATATTTAAATTTCTGGACTGTTTTTACTTGACCCTTATATATATTCTAACCATTCCCTACACCACGTGTAAGCTGGCACATGAGGTAAAAAGTCTACCCATTTGATCGTCGTTCTTCTCGAGTCGATGGTTCTGCCCCCGACGTAGCCGAATTTTTCTAAATGTCTAATTAATTCAATAATTTCTGCTTTTTCTTTTGAATTATTATTCCTAAAGTTGTTTTATTGTTTTTAAAGTTTTATTATTTTCCAAATAAATTTTTACCATTTTTCAAATTTTTATTATTTTTATTTTATTAAATTCACGTATTACCATTATTATATCAAGCCCCATTTTAAGAACAGGTGATTAAATATATCGATTTATCACATAATAAATTGGAAAAAATTACAATTTTTTCTAGCATTATGACGTCATTGCTTTAACCATCTCATTTAATCATTTATTTTAGATTATTTAAATATCTTCTGCATTATTTCCATAAGTTTTATCACTAAACTTAGATATTACGTAAATAATTTTCTTAAGGTAATATTTTGTTGTAAAATAATTCTCAGCCAAAAAACAAACCATTTTTTTACCTGCCTTATATGGTACTTTACAATTCTGGAAAATTAAAAATTTTACTGCTCCCGTCATGTGACGGGATATATTCTAGTTCCCCTATATAATAATAGCCTAAGTTATCTGTCCGTCTGTCCTCTAAATTTATGAAGCGGTTGGACATTTAATGTATAAGGTCTTCCATATCGGATTCAGGACGAGTTAGGGTTAGCAAAATTCAAAGAGAGTCTTTAAAACGCTCGAAAATCTACCCCTTCACCCCTTTTCAAGCGTTTAATGCCATTAGATCAAGCCCCTATTTTTTCCCTGTTAAGAGCAGGTGATTGAATATA
>CM063500.1:40500595-40505595 GCA_032207245.1 Pardosa pseudoannulata
GAAAAAAATTTGACAGAAAATTTTACCGCTGCTTAATGTTACCTTTTGCAGCATGGACGGAATATTGGTTAGAGTTATCTTATAATATCCGTGTTCAAATGTCGCCACACCTATATTGATATAGCAACCATATACTAATTATAAATCGATTGAGACATTAAAATTTGAAATAAATAAAGATTTAAAAACTTTCCTTCCTGTTTTGGAGGATAGGGTAATAGACAGTTATAGCAATTCTTGATTGTAATAAGATTGCAACGTCTATTTTAAGTCTAATGGAAGGAAGGACATTAAGAGTTTATTTGACAAGACTACAATGGATATCAGCATTCCTCTAGGTACTTTCCCCTAATACTTTCTTTATAATTATGATCTCTCCACAATTAACATACAATAACTAAGTTTCGGAATGGTTTTATAATCATTGTAATTATAATAATGAAATCTTGAATAAAGAAGAAAAAAATCTTAAAATTAAATGACTCGATTAATTTTTGTAGCCCAGAAATCGATTGATTTTGTTTAGAGCGCTATGGTCTAGTTTGTACTAGCAGAAAAAAGTCTCGACAGAAGTTCTTTTACCTCTTCGTAATGTCACCTTTTCATCATGGATTGAATAGTGGTTAGAGCTTACATCTTATAATCTGCGTGATAAATGTCGCCCCACCTGGGTTAATATAGCAACCACATACTAATTATAAATTGATTGGATATTAAAATTTAAAACATATAAAAATTTTAAAACTGTTCTTCCTGTTTTAGAGGATAGGTTAATAGACAGTCATAGTAATTCGAGATTGAAATCAGGTTGCAAAGTCCGTTTTAGGGCAATTGGAAGGAAGGTGATTAAGACTTTATTTAACAAGACAACAGTGTATATCAGCATTCACCTCGATTCTTTCCCATCCCCATTATAATTATGATCTCTCCACTATTTACACACAATAGTTAAGTTACGAAATGGTTTTATAATCATTGTAATTAATATAGTAATCGATTCCTGAACAAAGAAGAACAAATCTCAAATATGATTAATTTTTGTCGTACAGGAATAGATTGATTTGGTTTAGAGCGCTATGGTGTAGTTTTTACTAGTAGAAAAATGTTTTGACCGAAACTTTTACCGCTGCTTAATGTTAACTTTTGCCGCATGGACGGAATATTGGTGGGATCTTATATCTCATAATCTGCTTGTTCAAATGTCACCACACCTAGAGATTGATATAGCAACCACATACTAATCATAAATTGATTGAGATATTAATGTTTAAAATATATAAAACTTTAAAAACTTTAATTCCTCTTTTGAAGTATAGGTTAATAGAAAGTTATAGTAATTCAAGATTGTAATCAGGGTGCAACGTCCATTTTACCGTAGTTGGAAGGAAGGAGATTAAGAGTTTATCTTACAATGCTACAGTGTATATCAGCATTTCTCTCGATTTCTTTCCACTCCCCCTTATAACTATTAACTCTCCACTATTTACACACAATATCTAAGTTTCAGAACGATTTCAAAATCATTGTAATTAATATAATAACCAATCCCTGATTAATGAAGAAAAAATCTTAAAATTAAATATCTCTAATTATTTTTGTCGTACAGAAATCGATTGATGTGGTATAGAGCGCTACGGTCTAGTTTTTAGAAGTGGTAAAAAGTTAAAAGATAGAAAAGATTTACCGCTGCGTAATGTTAACCTTTACCTCATGTGCGGAACATTGGTTCTGACGGAATATCGGAATTGTGTTTTTACATCTCACAATCTGCGGGTGCAAATGTAGCCACACCTAACGCACACCTAGATTGATTTAGCAACCCCATACTAATCATTGAGATATTAATATATAAATTATATTAAAATTTAGAATATATAAAACTTTCGTTCCTCTTTTAGAATTTATTTTACAAGACACAGTGTATATTATCATTCGTTTCGAATTTTTCCATTGTACCTTATAACTATGATTTCTCTAATATTTACACACAATACCTAAGTTTCGAAATTATTTTATAATCATTTTAATTAATATAATAACCAATCAATAAATAATGAAGAAAAAATCTTAAAATTAAATATCTCGATTAATTTTTGTCGCACAGAAATTGATTGATTTGGTTTAGTGCGTTACGGTCTAGTTTTTACAAGTAGAAAAAATTTTGACAGAAAAATTTACCGCTGCGTAATGTTACCTTTTGCAGCATGGACGGAATATTGGTTAGAGTTTACATCTAATAATCTCACTCTTCAAATGTTGCCACACCTAGAATGATATAGCAACCATATACTTATTATAAATTGATTGAGGTATTAAAATTTAAAATATATAAAGATTTAAAAACGTTCCTTCCTGTTTTGCAGGATAGGCTAATAGACAGTTATAGGAATTCTAGAGTTGTAATCAGGTTGCAACGTTCATTTTACGGCTATTGGAAGGAAGGAGATTAAGAGTTTATTTTACAAGACTACAGAGGATATCAACATATCTCTCGATACTTACCCCTCCCCCTTATAATTATGATCTCTCCACTATTAACACACAATAGCTAAGTTTCGAAATGGTTTTATAATCATTGTAATTATTATAAAAATCAATTCTTGAGTAAAGAAGAAAAATCTTAAGATTAAATATCTCGATTAATTTTTGTTGCTCAGGAAACGATTGATTTGCTTTATAGCTTTATGGTCTAGTTTTTTCTAGTAAAAAAAGTTTTGACAGAAACATTTACCGCTGCGTAATGTTAACTTTTGCAGCATGGACGGAATATTGGTTAGTGGTTGCATCCCATAATCTGCGTGTTCAAACGTTGCCACACCTAGATTTATATAGCAAAGCCATACCAATTATAAATTGATTGATATGTTAAAATTTAAAATACATAAAAATTTAAAAACTTTCCTGTACTGGAGGATAGGTTAACAGACAGTTACAGTAATTCAAGATTGAAATCAGTTTGCAACGTACATTTTACGGCTAATGGAAAAAAAGAGATTAAGAGTTTATTTTACAAGACTACAGTGGATATCAGCATTCCTGTCGATACTTTCCCTTCCCCCTTATAATTATGATCTCTCCACTATTAACACACAATAGCTAAGTTTGGGAATGGTTTTATAATCATTGTAATTAATATAACAACCAATCCCTGAATAATGAAGAAAAATATCTTCAAATTAAATATCTCAAATTATTTTTGTGTCACAGAAATCGATTGATTTGATTTAGAGCGCTACGGTCTAGTTTTTACAAGTAGAAAAAATTTTGACAGAAAAATTTACCGCTGCATAATGTTACCTTTTGCAGCATGGACGGAATATTGGTTTACATCTAATAATCTCACTCTTCAAATGTTGCCACACCTAGATTGATATAGCAACCATATACTTATTATAAATTGATTGAGGTATTAAATTTTGAAATATATAAAAATTTATAAATTTCCTTTCCTGTTTTAGAGGCTAGGCTAATAGATAGTTATACTAATTCAAGATTGTAATCAAGTTGCAACGTCTATTTTACGATAAGTTGAAGGAAGGAGATTAAGAGCTTATATTAAAGGACTACAGTGTATATTATTATTAATCTCGAATATTTCCCCTCCTCCTTATAACTATGATTTTTCCACTATTTTCACACTATATCTAAGTTTCGAAAGGATTTTATAATCATTGTAATATAATAATTAATATAATAATCGATTCCTGAATAAAGAAGAAAAAAATCTTAAAATTAAATATCACGATTATTTTTTGTCGCACAGGAATCGATTGATTTGGTTCAGAACGCTATGTTCTAGTTTTTACTAGGTTAGGGCTAATGAGACAAAAACCTACTGCTTAAAAACGCCTCCGAAAGGCTACAAATATCCAAGCGAGTATTAACCCTCTAAGTGGTTCGCATGTACAATTCCGCCTAACTGATGATGACTTCAAAACGTACAATTTTCGACGTTCAAAAACCCTCCGAAAAGGATGTAATGTACATTTTTGTCAGTGCTTTCTCTCATAGAGTTTTGAGGTAGGAGGGTTAGGTGTACTGTTTAGGAACTGCACCCCTCTTTCGCTGACATTTCTTGAGGGATGAAATCCTACCCTCTGAGACACAAAAACGCTGATACTTTTCATGACTTTGTAAATCTCTTTTTCGAAGTATTTCATTTGCTACAACAGATGTATCTTTAATTGCACCCTTAAATATCTTGGATGACTTTCGTAAAAAAAATAGAAATAAGTCTCTCAAAGAATATTTTTATTTGTACTTTTATAATGCATTATTTCGATTATCTTTGAAATTTGACGAGCTTTATGTGTATTAAAATTAACAATGTATAATATCTATTTATATATCTATATATAACCGGAAGTAAAAGGACAATAACCAGGGTGGGTTTTCCGTATTCCATTGTAGTCGACAAAGGGGGAAGGAAAAAATCATAGAACTATTTGGCCATTGACACAGTAAACGTTTAGCGCATTTTTAAAGATTTTTTTCCTAGATGTGTTCCACTAGGAGGGTTAAGATTTGAAATCCAAAACAGAAAACCATCCCCCTACTGATTCTGTCATCCTTCCGTCACGTGGAACCGAATGCCTTCCGATTGATTAGGGTGCCGGCCTTCAATACCGGAGTTCGTAGCCGTTCGAAATCGGCTGTAAGCTGAAGGACCCGGTCTTATTAGCCCTCGTGTTGCAAAATAGTAGACTGCAGCACACCAAACCAAAACTGTCACATGGAGTTTTAAATTTTATGTATTACGGTTCTTATGACTTTTAATTTTTAATAAATATAATAAATAAAGAAGAAAAGGGGTCCATATAAAAATTTAGATTCTGCAATTTTAGAAATACTGAATTTTAAAATTCAAAAACAGCATAAAAAAGACAGCTTACCATATTTTAAACATTTTTGTAATTGAAAGTATACCTGTACGACCAACGTTGTGTATAAAATGAAATTTGGGTACTTTACTATGCGCCCTGTATATTCAGCACCAAATT
>CM063500.1:40515595-40525595 GCA_032207245.1 Pardosa pseudoannulata
GAACAGAATAATATCATGGATTTAAAATAAATTCTAGAGTTTTTCCAAAACATATGCAATCCAGTAAAATGCATTTCGTAGTTAAACAAAAGCAATCTTCGTAGATAATGCCAAAAAATTTCATTTGAATTATTGTACTGTGTATGTGAAAAATAATTAAATTGTCATTGTCAAGTAAAGTGGTTTTTCAGTAAGTAAGTGGATTTTTACTAATTTCTACCAAAGTGATATTTGGGTATCATCATTACCTTGAGAAACAAAGCTAACTTTGAGACATGAATGTATTTTCCTAATATTAAAACCTGTCACACAATATAACCCAAATAAAAAATTTGTTTAACTTAAAATATGTTCGAAAAAGTCATGTAGTATCACATTAGTTTTTAAAAAATTTTTTAATAATTTCAGATATAAATACTATTGTGATAATTACAGCTATGCTTGCTATCTGGTAAGCGTCTAATTATAAATAAATGTATTCCAACCTATAACACATTATCAGCTCCCCAAAAATTTAATAAACGTTGTTATCTTTTCATCTATTTCATGTGAAATAATGTATAACTTTATTAGACAAAGCAGCCTCGAAATTACAAGAAATGAATAAATAGCATCCAATTTTCAGTTGAAAGAATTGCCTAAGAAATACAATAGCCTTAAATTATGTACGACAAGGATGTTTCGGGTATGTCAGTTTTCATTCAATATCTTTAACAGCCTTGGAATTGTCTCACAACAAGGAGAATTTGATCAAGAAATTCCATAAATATATTACATTCTTATGACAATTTATCAGCATCCCAAAAAATTAATAAACGCTGTTATCTTTCCATCTATTTAATGTGAAATATGTAAAGTTTTATCAGACAAAGTAGTCCCGAAAGGAAAAGAAAAGAATTAAAAACATCCAATTTTCAGTTGAAAGAATTACCTAAGAAATACAGTAACCTTAAAATATGTACGAGAGTATGTCAGTTTTCACCCAATACCATTAACAGCTTTAGAACTGTCTCATAAGGGAATTTAATCAAGAAATTCCATTTTCGATCATGGATAAAAAATAAGAAATAAATAGTCTTCTCCAGACACATTTCCAATGTAGTGAAATGCATTTCCGTAGTGAAACGAAGGCATTCTTCCCGAAGAAAATCAAAAATGTTATTTGGATTATTATATGACGGATAGGAAAAATAATTAAATAAAACTAGTCAGACAATGTATTTTCAGTAACCCTTTCTTAATTGGATTTTTTTCTTGATGTCATTTTACGTATTTGCGAGTTTATACATGAAATTAAACATTTTACGTTCTTGTGAGAAATAAAGCCAGTATTTTAATCGGGAGATAATTTAATGTTCAGATTTATAAGGAAATACTTAATTTTGCTATGTTTACACTAGTATGGAACCACTTATGATGTTTTATTCATAATATATATATATATATATATATATATATATATATATATATGCATATTTATATATTTATATATATGTATATATATGTATATATATATATATATCTATATATGTATATATATATATACATACATATATGCGTATACATACATATATGTATATATATATATATCTATATATGTATATAATACAATATAATATACATACATATATGCGTATACATACATATATGTATATATATATATATTATATATATATGTGTGCATATATATATGGAGAAATATTATATCTATATATATATATGTATATATATTATATATATATATATATATATATATATATATATATATATATATATATATATATATATATATATATATATATTATATATATATATATATATATATATACATATATATATACATATATATATACATATACATATAACATATATATACATATATATATACATATACATATATATAACATATATATATATATATATATGTATATACATATATATATATATATATATATATATTTATATATATATATATATATATATATATATATATATATATATATATATATATATATATATATATATATATATATATATATATATGTATGTATGTATGTATGCGTGTGTGTGAGAGAGAGAGGTTTTAAAAACATAAAATTAATAAATTAGGGGTTTGAGAGTAAAAAAACGCAACGCACTCTTTTAATGCAGCTGCATGAATTTTTAAAAACCCATTATAAAAGCGCTTGACTTGTAAGGATTGAGAGAGAGCGTGTTGAGAAAGGGTTGCTGCATGAATCCTCGCTAACTAGGGCTCCTTTGTTAGCCTATTCTCCCCAACTGACCGAACTTATATTCTATTAGATGTTAATAAATAATGTTTATATATATATATATTTATTTTTATATGTATTATATATATATATATATATTTATATGTATATATTTATATGTATATTTATATACATATATATAATATATATATTTATATATATATACTTCTGTTCTATAAGCTGATCTTTATGTTAGGAAATGTATATAACTTACCATTCTTTCGCTTCTTCTTGACATCTGCATCTAAAATAATGTATACTTCCAGGATGGATGGAAAGCTATATTTTTACAAAACACATTTATTATATTAGTTACTCTTGTAAGAGAAAACATTAATTATTTACATGGCTTTAAAATGAAAATTGTTTCACAGTTCGGATTGGATGATTGTTCGTGACATTCGATAACTTGTGTTTTTGTTTGCTTTCGGTTATTCTTTTCTCCAATTTAGTTCGAAGAGAAGCTTGGATGGCATGGAGGATGAAGGGAAAGGTTGTTCGGCAGCAACAACAGCTGTAAGTATATACAACTGAACTTCCTTTTTGAAAACGTAAACATCTTTTTTGGCTAATATGCAATTTGTGGAATATCCAGAGAGATGAGCAGGCTTTTGATTAGATTGTTTATGCAGTCTGTGCGTACGAATGCATATACATATCTATCTAGCTTAATTATAAACTTAACCTCTATTGAGGATTAGCAGCACAATGTTAAAATTTTATATTTTAAAAATGTTATAAAAGTTAATTGCGCTCTTTTTTATTCATGCAACCTACAATTTATCTAAAGAAAATTTTTGATATAACTTGTGTTTATGCTGTAATTCGTACACCATAAAACGAGACAATAGAACAGAATAATATATTAGTGTATTTATATGAATATGTAATAATGCTTTACAACAATATAAATTAGAAACAATATTTTAACAACCATTCTTGGTGCATAGTAAAGGTATTAGTGTAATCTAAAAATATTTCCTCTTAGACGACAATATAAATATGACACAAAACCTGAATATAGCTATATCACTAGTGCAGTTTTCAACGAGATTGCGTTGTACAAACTCTATTTAGGTATCATCATTATTTTGAAATACGAAACTCTGAACTCTGAAACTTGAATGAATTTTATCAATACTAGATCCAACGTCACACCATATAACCAAAATAAAAATTTTGTTTAACTTAAAAAAAATTCGAAGAAGTCATATGTTGTGTCACATTAGTTTTTTTTTTATTTTTTTAAAAACTCAGTTATAAATACTAGTGTGATAATTACCACTATGCTCGCCATCTGGTAAGCATCTAATTATAAATTAATCTATTACACCCTATAACACTTTATCAGCACCCCAAAAATTAATAAATGTTGTTATCTTTCGTATATATTTCATGTGAAATAATCTATAATTTTATCAGACAAACCAGCCTCGAAAAGAAAAGAAAAGATAAAAGAAATCCAATTTTAAGTTGAAAGAATTATCTAAGAAATACAATAGCCTTAAATTATGTACACAAAAATGTCACAGGTATGTCAGTTTTCATCCAATACCTTTAACAGCTTTAGAATTGTTTCACAAGGGAATTTAATCAATTCCATTTTCGATCATGGATTAAAAAAATATAGACTTTTACAGAAACATATACCATGCAGTAAAATGCATATGTGTACTTGAAACGAAGACATTCTTCGTAGATAATACCAAAAGATTTTATTTGGATTATTATACTGTGGATGTGAAAAATAGTTAATTGTCCTTGTAAGGTAAAATGTTTTTTTAGTAACTGCTTGAAAAGTGGATTTTTATTCTGTTCTCATTTTACATATTTACCAATTTCTACCGAAATTGATTTGTTACATCATTCCAGTAAAAAGAGTATTGTAATTGGGGTACATTTCATTCTTTAGATTTCAAAGGAAATACTCAACTTGACCAAGCTGAATCATCTTTGAAAAATATAAACTTTACATCTCTACGATTGTACAAGATAACTTTAAATATTTATTTTGGAAATCCTTAAGCGAATTTCGACTCGTTTTGTTTTGATATATGCACATATATTTGTATCTCCCAGGAAGGACAAGTTAATCAAGAAATTCCATTTTCCATAATGGATTTAAATAAATCTCGAGATTTGAAGCATAAACAATGCAGTAAAATGTATTTCCGTAGTGAAACGAAAGCATTCTTCGTAGATAATACTAAAAGCTTTCATTTAGATTATTATACTGTGGATATGAAAAATAATTAAATTGACCTTGTCATTTAACTGTTTTTTTAAGTAACTAAGTGGATTTTTTGCATAATCTCAAGTTACATATTTACTAATTTTTATCCAAATTGATATATGGGTGTCATCAATACCTTGGGAAACAAATCTAACTTTGAAACCTGAATTTATTTACCTAATATTAAATCCTGTCATATCATACCCCCGAAAATAAAAATTTGTTTATCTTAAAATATGTTTGAAGAAGTCATACGTACTTTCACATTGGTTTTGAAATAAAGTTTTCTTTTAACTCAGTTATAATTACTAGTGTGATAATTACCACTATGCTTGCTATCTGGTAAGCTCCTCATTATAAATAAATGTATTAAATTCTATAATATTTTATCATCACCCAAAATATAATAAACGTTGTTATCTTTCTCATCTATTTCATGTGAAAAAATGTAAGGTTTTATGAGACAATGCAGCCTTAAAAGACAAAGAAAATATTTAAAAACATAAAGTTTTCAGTTGAAAGAATTATCTAAGAAATACAATAACCTTAAATTATGTATACAAAAATGTCACGGGTATGTCAGTTTTCATCCAATACCATTGGCAGCTTTAAAATTGTCTCACAACGAGGAGAATTTAAACAAGAAATTCCATAAATATATTACATCCTTATAACAGTTAATCAGCAACCTTATAAGTTAATAAACGTTGTTATCTTTCTCATATATTTCATGTGAAATTATGTAAAGTTTTATCAGACTAAACGGCCTCGAAATGAAAAGAAAAGAATTAAAATCATCCAATTTTCAGTTGAAAGAATTGCCTAATAAATGCAATAGCCTTAAATTATGTACGACAAGAATGTCACGGGTATGTAAGTTTTCATCCAATACCTTTAACAGGTTTGGAATTGTTTCACAAGAGTATTTAATCAAGAAATTCCATTTTCGATCATGGATTTAAAAAAAAAAATCTCGACATTTACAGAAGCATATTCAATGCAGTAAAATGCATATCTGTATTGAAACGAAGACATTTTTCGCGGATAATATCAAAAGATTTCATTTGGATTATTATACTGTAGATATGGAAAATAATTAAATTGACCTTGTCAGGTAAAGTGCCATTTTAGTAACTGCTTGCAAAGTGGATTTTTATTCTATTCTCATTTTACATATTTACCAATTTCTACCGAAACTGATTTGATACATACTTCTCGAAGTAAAAATTTTATTGTAATTGGAATACATTTCATTGTTTATATTTCAAAGGAAATACTTAACTTGACCATGCTGAATCATTTTTAAAAAATATAAACGTTACATCTGTACGATTGTACAAGATAACTTTAAATATTTATTTTGGACATCCATGAGCGAATTTTAACAAGTTTTGTTTTGATGTATGCACATATGTATGTATCTCATAGCGAGGGGAATTTAATAAAGAAATTCCATTTTCAATCATAGGTTTAAAAAAAAATCGAGAGTTTTCAAGAAGCATATGCAATGCAGTAAAATGCATTTTGTAGTGAAACGAAAGCATTCTTCGTAGATAATACCAAAAGATTTCATTTAGATTATTATACTGTGGATATGAAAAATAATTAAATTGACCTTGTCTGTTAAAGTGTTTTTTCAGTAAGTAAGTGGATTTTTTCTATAATCTCATTTTACATAGTTTACTAATTTCTACCGAAATTGATTTTTTTACATAGTTCTACAAAGTAAAAAGAGTATTGTGATTGGGATACAGTTTATTGTATAGAGATTTAAAAATTTTTTCAAAAGAAATATTGAATTTGACCATGCATTTTTGAAAAATATAAATCTACATCTGTACCATTGTACAAGAAAACTGTACATATTTATTTTGGGTATCACTTATAGAATTTCGACTAGTTTTGCTGCGATGTATGTGTGTACTTATGTATCTCGCATAACTTTTATGACAACCTATATTAACGATTAAACGTACTAGGTTGAAATTTTATATTTAATTAAAAATATAACATCTAGTTGTGCATCCCTGTTTTAATTGTGAGCTGCAGTGTTCTATAACGAAGATATTCTTTATTACATTTGTTACATATTCACCAATTTCTACCGAAATTAATTTTTTACATTATTTTAGGAAGTAAATGTGTATTGTAATTGGCATACATTTCATTGTTTATATTTCAAAGGAAATATTTGAATATGATGAATTATTTTTGAAAAATATAAAAGTTACATCTATACGATTGTACATATATTAAATTTAAATACTTATTTTGGAAATTCCTGAGCGAACTTCGATTAGTTTTGTTACGAACGTAAGAATCTCAGATAACTTTCAGTACCACCTATATTAACGATTAAACATACTAGGTTGAAATTTTATATTTAGTTAAAAATATAACATCTAGTTGTGCATCCCTGTTTTAATTGTGAGCTGCACTTTCTATAACGAAGGTATTCTTTATTACATTCGTTACATATTCACCAATTTCTACTGAAATTAATTTTTTACATTATTTTAGGAAGTAAATGTGTATTGTAATTGGCATACATTTCATTGTTTAGATTTTAAAAGAAATACTTAACTTGACCATTAGAAAGGAAATACTCAACTTGACCATGCTGAATCATCTTTGAAAAATATAAACTTTACATCTCTACGATTGTACAAGAAAATTTTAAATATTTACTTTGAGCATCCTTGAACGAATTTCGACTAGTCTTGTTTTGAAGTATGCACATATGTATATATCTCACAGCAAGGAGAATTTAATCAAGAAATTCCATTTTCAGTCATGGATTAAAAAAATCTAGAAATTTCCAGAAACAATGCAGTAAAATGCATTTCCATAGTGAAACGACAGCATTCTTTGTAGATAATACCAAAAGATTTCGTTTTGATTATTATACTGTAGATATGAAAAATAAATTAATTGACCTTGTCAGGTTAAGTGTTTTTCTCAGTAATTAGGTGGATTTTTTTATAATCTCATTTTACATATGTACTAATTTCTACCGAAATTGATTTTTTTACACTGTTCTACAAAGTAAAAAGAGTATTGTGATTGGGACACATTTCATTGTATAGTGATTCAAAATTTTTTCAAAAGAAATATTGAACTTGACCATTCATTTTTGAAAAATACAAATCGTACATCTTTACCATAGTACAAGAAAACTGTACATATTTATTTTTAGTATCCCTGATTGAATTTCGATTAGTTTTGCTGCGATGTATGTGAGTACTTATGTATCTCGCATAACTTTTACGACAAACTATATTAACAATTAGACCTACTAGGTTGAAATGTTATATTTATGTAAAGATATAACATCTTGTTGTACATCCCTTTATTGATTGTGATCTGCACTTTGTATAGCAAAGATATTCTTTATTACATTTGTTACATATTCACCAATTTCTACCGAAATTAATTTTTTACATTATTTTAGGAAGTAAATGTGTATTGTAATTGGCATACATTTCATTGTTTATATTTCAAAGGAAATACTTGAGTATTCTGAATCGTTTTTGAAAAATATAAAAGTTTCATCGGTACATGTACAATAAATTTTTAAATATTTATTTTCGATATTCCTGAGCGAACTTCGATTAGTTTCGTTGCGATGTATGTACATATGTATCTCGGATAACTTTCACCACAACTTATATTAACGATTAGATGTACTAGAATGAAATTTTATATTTATGTAAAGATATAATATCTAGATTTACATCACTTTATTGATTGTGAGCTGCACTTTCTATAACGAAGGTATTCTTTATTACATTCGTTACATATTCACCAATTTCTACTGAAATTAATTTTTTACATTATTTTAGGAAGTAAATGTGTATTGTAATTGGCATACATTTCATTGTTTATATTTCAAAGGAAATAATTAACTTCACTTTTCTGAATCATCTTTGAAAAATATAAACGTTATGTCCGTACGATTGTACAAGATAACTTTAAATATTTATTTTGGAAATCCTTGAGAAAATATCGACTAGTTTTTTTATGTATGCATATATATATATATATATATATATATATATATATATATATATATATAGATAATATATATATATATATATATATATATATATATGTATATGTATGTATGTATCTCACAGCAAGGAAAATTTAATCAAGAAATTCCATTTCAGTCATAGATTAAAAAAGTCTAGAAATTTCCAGAAACAATGCAGTAAAATGCATTTCCGTAGTGAAACGACAGCATTCTTCGTAGATAATACCAAAAGATTTTATTTGGATTATTATACTGTGGATGTGAAAAATAGTTAATTGTCCTTGTAAGGTAAAGTTTTTTTTTTTCGGTAACTAAGTGGATTTTTTTATAATCTCAATTTACATATTCACTAATTTCTACCGAAATTGATTTTTTACATAGTTCTACAAAGCAAAAAGAGTATTGTGACTGATATACATTTCATTGTATAGGTTTCAAAGGAAATATTTAACTTGCCTATGCATTTTTGAAAAATATATGCGATTTATCTGTAGGATTGTGCAAGAAAACTTTAAATATTTATTTTGGACATTCCTGGGCGAGCTTCGACTAGTTTTGTTGCTATGTATGCACGTATGTATCTCGGATAACTTTCACCCCAACTTATATTAACGATTAGACTTATTAGGTTGAAATTTGATATTCAGGTAAAAATATAACATAAGTTGTGCATGAATTTATTGATTGTCAGCTGCACTTTGTATAACAAAAATATATTTTACTACATATGCTATGATATCAGTCTTAGACTAGAAAAAAATTCGATCGTATTAAATGGTTACAATTTTTAAACAGTTGAAGTAATGTTTTAAGATCATTCCATGTATAAATTGTACTGTGATCTAGAAAGTTTTCAGCTTATATTATTGAGTCTTATATAACTTATATAACTAAATTGTACAGTTTATAACACAAGTAATCCATACATGGAATATTATGTTGCAGTTTTTATAGAAAAAAGAACAAAATATGATAGCAAAATGTTTTCATATATTCGTATGTAATTGTTACATTACTTTCTAAACTCTTGAAATAATGATTTTAATTTAATTTCTGGTGTAAGTTATAAACTGTTCTGCCACCTGGAAAATTTTCCGATTTATATTAATATATCTATATAACAAACATTTCTGAATAATAATGTTACTGCGTAGGTATCAAAGTACGAAATTTTTTCTGACACAACCGTTATCTGGAGAAAACGAAGAATAATTTGAACATTTCAGAATATGTTTAAAGTATATTTCGAATGAAGCATCGTATAGTTAAAATAAAAATTGATTTTAATTTTAAAAAGTATTCAAATATTTTATGTTATCTTTACATTAAATTTGTTTTCCTCAAATATATGTACTTGTGTGATAAATGCCGCTAGGGGTTAACGCTTAGCTAGTTAGAAATAAATAGAGAATTCTCTTATAACAATTTATAAGCTGTAGATAAAGATATAAAGAAAATAGT
>CM063500.1:40530595-40580595 GCA_032207245.1 Pardosa pseudoannulata
TTACTCTTTTTGTACACTTGGTGATAAAGAGTTCATTTCTAATCAAGGAAACTGCTTTCAATTATGCTATTGATTTATTTTTTCTCTTGCTCTACTTTGCCTGTTAAACAATTATTTGATTTAGCAGAGAGTGGGTATTTATTCAGGAAATACTGCAACTAAAACTTTTTTAAAAAAATTATCTATTACAAAGTAATATAGAAAAGTGAGATTAAGCGAGAATTTAAATGAATTTCTCATAAGCTTAACAGAATTTCGCCAGTTTAAATACTTATTCAATTTAGGATTCACATGGCTAGCAATTAATTTTGTTGGTTAATTATCCAAACCATGTTAACAATAAAGTATTTTATAGATACATCATTAAGTGTACTGTTTTATTTATTTATTAGAAAAAATAAAAACATTTTTATAAAATTAAAAATATATTTATGTTATTTCTTTTTAATTTCATAGTTTTTAATCAGTTTTAGTCAGTCTCTATTTTAGTAAAAGTATTCATTCCATTTACTAATTTGAATGTTCTTAGTTGTTTTTTTTAGTGCTACGGTCTACGTTTTGCAACACGAGGGATAATGAGACCGGGACCTACTGCATAGAGCCGATTTCGAAGAGCTACTAGCATCCATGCCCTAGTAGGATTTGAACCCACGAACTCCAGTTCTGAAGGCCAGCATCCTAACCATTCAACAGTCATTCGGCCCGTATTTTTTTGGAAAGGAGTTTTAAGCAGTAGTTCTATAATGCAAAACAGTAGACCGTAGTGCTGCAAATCAAATCAAACCAAATACTAATCAAATAGTATTGAAGAAATACTAGAAAGTACTAGGTAGAAAATAGTCAGCTTTGAATTAAAATCATAACGGAACAGATAAAAAAATGAATTTTTAAATACAAAAGGACTGTGTTTTGTTGTTGGAACAAATATTTTTCAGAAATATTTTAGTCCTTGCGATATAAAAAATTAGAGTATGTAAAAATGCTAATAACATCGTATTGAAGAAATACTAGAAAGTACTAGGTAGAAAATAGTCAGCTTTGAGCTGAAATCATAATGGAACAGATTAAAAAAAAAAGGAATTTTTAAATACAAAAGACTGTGTTCTGTTGTTGGAACAAATATTTTTCAGAAATATTTTAGTCCTTGCGATATAAAAAATCAGAGTATGTAAAAATGCTAAAAAAAATCCTTTTTCAATTTAGGATTAACATGGGGAGCAAATAATTTTGCCGGTTAATTATCCAAACAAGATTAACAATAAAATATTTCATAGATGTATGCTGAAGTATACTGTTTTATTTATTTATTAAAAAAATGAATAAAATTTTTATAAAGTTAAAAATATATTTATGTTATTTCTTTTTAATTTTATAGTTTTTAATCAGTTTAATCAGTCCCTATTTTAGTAAAAGTAGTCATTCCATACAATAATTTGGATAATCGTAGTTTGGAAAATAATTTTAAGCAGTAGTTTTATCATGCATAACAGTAGACCGTAGTGCTGCAAATCAAATCAAACCAAAAAATAATCAAATCGTATTGAAAAAAATGCTAGAAAGTACTAGGTAGAGAATGGTCAGTTTTGAATTAAAATCATAACGGAACAGATAAAAAAAAAGAATTTTTAAATACAAAAGACTGTGTTCTGTTTTTAGAACAAACATTTTCAGAAGTATTTTAGTTCTTGCTATAAAAAAAATTAGAGTACATGAAAATGCTTAAAAAATCATTTTAGGATTAACATGGCGAGCAATTAGTTTTCGCGGTTAATTATCTAAACAAGATTAACAATAAAATATTTTATAGATATATCCTGAAGTGTACTGTTTCATTTATTTATAAGAAAAATAAATAAAATATTTATGGAATTAAAAATATATTTATGTTATTTCTTTTTAATTTTATAGTTTTTAATCAGTTTTAGTCAGTCTCTATTTTAGTAAAAGTATTTATTCCATTCACTAATTTGGATGTTTATAGTTATTTGGAAAGTAGTTTTAAGCCGTAGTCCTAACATGCAAAAGAGTAGACCGTAGTGATGAAAATCAAATCAAATTGTATTGAATAAATACTAGAAAGTACTAGGTAGAGAATGGTCAACTTTAAGTTAAAATCATAATGGAACAGATAAAAAAAGGAATTTTTAAATACAAAAGACCCGTGTTCTGTTTTTGGAACAAACATTTTTCAGAAGTATTTTAGTTCTTGCGATATAAAAAATAAGAGTACTTAAAAATGCTAAAAAAATGCTTATTCAATTTGGATTAACAGGGTGAGCAATTAATTTTGTCGGTTAACTATCCAAAAAAGATTAACAATAAAATATTTTATAGATGTATCATGAAGTGTACTGTTTTATTTAATTATAAGAAAAATAAATAAAATATTTATGGAATTAAAAATATATTTATGTTATTTCTTTTTTATTTCATAGTTTTTAATTAGTTTTATTCAGACTCTTTTTTAGTAAAAGTATTCATTTCTATCAATAATTTAGATTTTCGAAGTCGTTTGGAATTGACTTTAAACAGAAGGTCCCTTCCTCATTAGATCTTCTATGCAAAGCAGTAGATTGTAGTGCTGAAAATGAAACCAAACAAATACTGATCTGATTGTATTGAAAAAATTATTAGGTAGGGAATGGTCAGCTTTGAATTAAAAACATAACGGTACAGATAAAAAAATAATTAATGCATACAAAAGACTTTAGTAATCGTGTTGCTAATTACTTCAATTAATTACTCTTTTTTATTAAAACAGAGAGAAAAAATATTTCAATTCAAAGCATACTGCTTTCAATTATACTATTGACCGGGTTGTTTCAATTACTCTATTTTGCATTGTAAATAATTATTTTATTTCACGGAGTATTTTTTTAGAGAATAGAGAAAGCAAATCCCTATTTTTGTAACAAAAATTTTTCAGAATTATTTAAGGTCTTGGGATATAATTATCAGAGTACGTAAAAATGATAAAAAGTTATTGTTCATTTTACATCAAAATATAAAGTTTTTAACTTTTAATAAAAAGGAATTGTGAAAATTATACATATTACTTCTGGGTCAAATCATAAACATCCAACCGAACATCAATAAACCTTCATTGTACAATACATAATAATTTGGTTTTACAGAGTAATTTTTTAGAGAATAGAGAAGGCAATTTCCTATTTTTGCATCAAAAACTTTTCAGAAATATTTTAGGTCTTGCGATATAAATACCAAAGTACGTAAAAATGATAAAAAGTAATTGGTTATTTTACATTAAATATAAATAAAGTTTTTAATTTCTAATAACAAGGAATTGCGAAAATTATATATAAAATTTTTATATAACGACTGAGTCAAATCAAAAACATCCGACCTAAGGTCAAAAAATTTCATTGATCAATACATTTACACACACACACACACACACACACACACACACACACACACATATATATATATATATATATATATATATATATATATATATATATATATATATATATATATATATATATATATATATATATATATATATATATCCCAGTGTTTACATTTTTTATTTCACTAATAAACCCCAGCACCTTCTGTTGTAAATTAGATTTTGTAAATATGACGAAATTCATATTAATGAGTAATTTACTGATTCTATAATTACAATCAATTTTATATTCTACTTCATTATAATCAATCCTGCACAATAAAGTAATTTTAAGATTATGCTGAAGTGCTATTGTTAGTTAAACCTGAATTCGGTTTCCTGAACACGATGCATTATTTATAAGTGTTGCTAATTGCTTCATTTAATTATTCTTGGATGGAAAAATCTTATTTCTGATCAGAGTAAACTGATTTCAATTATGCTACTGATCGTGTTTTTTTCTACTGCTGTTCATTATTCGTTAAATAGTTATTTGATTTCGATGAGAGGAAATATTTATTTAGGGAATACTGAAACTAAAATGTTTTTTTAAGTTTCTATTAAAGTAATAATGTATTTAGTAGTAAGCGAAAAGTGGAATGAATTTCTAATACAATTGAGGAAATTTCTCTGTTTATTTCGTTATTCAGTTTATGATTTGCACCGAGATTAATTGATTTGACTGATTATTAAAAGAAGATAAACAAAGAAGTGTTTTATGGATGTAGCTTGCGGTATATTTTTCTATTTATATATAATAAAAATGAATAAAATATTTATGGAGTTTATAGATATGTGTATTATTTCATTTCTTTAATATTCTCTAATTTGGAATCAGTTTTTATTATTTAATTCATGTAAAAAATATCTATTATAAACGCTAAACTTTACTTACTACAAAATAAAATTATGCTATCGTATGATCATCTTTGAATTAAAATCATAACTAAAGATTGATAAATAAAGGGAATTTTTGGTTACAAAAACTTATGCTCTATATTGATATCATAAATGAATGGTTTTTTATCTTAGGTGTCAAGATAAAATAACTGGAAAGTCGAAAATTCTAAAAAATGTATTATTTTACGGATTATTTTACCTATCGTCAAAAAACCTTTATTGTACAATACATATTTACATCCCAGTTTTTACCTATTTATTTTTCATTAAGAAACAAACCCCAGCACCTTCTGGTGGAAATTAGATTTTGTAAATATGACGAAATTCATATTAATGAGTAATTTACTGGTTCTATGATTTCAATCAATTATACTTTCTACTTCATTATAATCAATTTATGCACAATAAAGTAATTTTTGCATGATGCTGTAGTGTTATTGTTAGTTCAATCTGAATTCGGTTTCCAGAACATAATTTATTATATATCCGGGCTGCTAATTGCTTAATTTAATTATTCTTGGATGGAAAACACTTATTTCTGATCAAAGTAAACTGATTTCAAATATGCTACTGATCAGGTATTTTTTTTCTACTGCTGTTCTTTGTCTGTCAAATAATTATTTGATTTCGAAAAGAGGAAATAATTATTTTGGGAATAAGGTAACTAAAACGTTTTTTTAAGTTTCTGTTACAAAGTAATATATTTAGTACTAAGCGAAAAGGGAAATGAGTTTCTAATACAATTAAGAATATTTATCGGTTTATATCGTTATTCAATTTATGAATTGCATCGAGACTTATTGACTGGCCTAATTATTAAAAGAAGATAAAGAAGGAAATATTTTTAAAATGTAGCTTGCGGTATGTTATTACGTTTATATATAATAAAAATGAATAAAATTTTGATGAAGTTTATAGATACGTGTTTTATGTTATTTCTTTAATATTTTCTAATTTCGAATCAGTTTTTATTATTTCCTTAGTATTTAAAATATCCATTATAAATTATAAGCTTTTTTTTGCTGCAAAAGAAAATTTATCTATGGTATGATCATCTTTGATTTAAAATCATAACGTAAGGATAAATAAAGATAATTTTGGTTAAAAAAATTAAGCTATATATTGCTATCATAAATGAATGGTTTTTTAACCTAGGCGTCAAGATAAGATAACTGGAAACGCGTAAATTCTATAAAATATTGAATTATTTTGCAATCCACATTCATAACCTTTATTATCTTACTTTAATGATAAACAGTTACGAAATTTTTATTTTTTTATATAGTGACTGAACCAAATCAAAAGATCCTAACTGTAGTCAGCAAGAAACTTTTCCAATAGTTACATAAATAGGTATTTCACAGTTGTTTACGGAATGATCAGCTTTGAATTTCAATCATAATGTAAGGATAAAGAAAAGGTATTTTGGTTACAAAATATTATGTTCTGTATTGATATCAAAAATGAATGGTTTTTTACCCTAAGTGTCAAGATAAGTTTACTGGAAAAGTGAAAATTCTATAAAATATTGAATTATTTTACCTAACGTCAAAAAACTTTCATTGTACAATACATATATATTTAATCCCAATTTTTACATATTTTTTATTCCATTAAGAAACAAACCCCAAAAAATTCTGGTTGAAATTAGAGTTTGTAAATATGCCGAAATTAATATTAATAAGTAATTTACTGGATCTATGATTCCAATCAATTATATATTCTACTTCATTATAATAAATTCATGTACAATAAAGTAATTTTAAGATTATGTTTTAGTGTTATTGTTAGTTAAATCTGAATTCGGTTTCCTGAACATAATGTATTATATATCCGTGCTACTAATTGCCTCATTTAATTATTCTTTTATGGAAAAATATTATTTCTGATCAAAGTAAATTGATTTCAATTATGTTACTGATCAGGGTTTTTTTTACTGCTGTTCTTTGTCCGCTAAATAATTATTTGATACCGAAGAGAGGAAATATTTATTTAGGATATACTGCAACTAAAAAGTTTATTAAGTTTCTATTACAAAGTAATAATGTATTTAGTACTAAGCGAAAAGTGAAATGAGTTTCTAATACACTTAAGGAAATTTCTCATTTTATATTTCTCTTTAATTTATGATTTGCATCGAGACTAATTGATTGGCCTGATTAATAAAAGAATATAAACAAGGAAGAGTTTTATAGATGTAGCTTGCTGTACAATATTCCGTTTATATATATTAAAAACGATAACATTTTTATGGAGTTATAGATACGTGTATTATGTTATTTCTTTAATATTTCCTAATTTTGTATTAGTTTTTATTATTTCCTTCCTATATAAAATATCTATTAAAAACGCTAAGCTTTCCTTACTGCAAAAGAAAATTAGGCTATGGTATGATCAGCTTTGAATTAAAATAACTTAAGTATAAATAAAGGGAATTTTGGTTACAAAACATTATCATCTATATTTATATCATAGATGAATAGTTTTTTTACACTAGGTGACAAGATAAGTTAACTGGAAATGCGAAAGTTCTATAAATTATTGACTTATTTTACAATCAACATTCATAACTTTTATCATCTTACTTTTTATGACAAATAGTTAGGAAATTCTTATAGTTTTATATAGCGACTGAACCAATTAAAAATACTCTAACTATAGTCAGCAAGAAACTTCCCCAATAGTTTCATAAATAACTATTTCACAGGTGTTTACGGAATCTTTAGATTAAAATCATAACGTAAGGATAAATAGAGGGAATTTGAGTTAGAAAAATTATTCTCTATATTGATATCATAAATGAATGGTTTTTACCCTAAGTGTCAAGATAAGATAACTGGAAACCCGAAAATTCTATAAAATATTGAATTATTTTACCTAACGTCAAAATACCTTCATAGTACAAAGCATATTTGCATCCCAGTTCTTATCTATTTTTATTTTATTAAGAAACCCCAGTAACTTCTGTTGGAAATTAGTGTTTGTATATATATGCCGAAATTCTTATTAATAAGTAATTTACTGATTATATGATTTCAATCAATTATATATTCTACTTCATTATAACCAATTCATGCACAATAAAGTAACTTTATGATTATGTTGTAGTGTTATTGTTAGTTAAATCTGAATTCAGTTTCCTAAACATAATGTATTACATATACGTTCTGCTAATTCCTTCATTTAATTATTCATGGACGGAGAAATCTTATTTCTGTTCAGAGTAAACTGATTTCAATTATGCTACTGATCGTGATTTTTTTCTACTCCTGTTCTTTGTCCGCTAAATAATTATTTGATTTCGAAGAGAGAAAATATTTATTTAGGGAATATTGTACCTAAAACTTTTTTTAAGTTTCTGTTACAAAGCAATAATGAATTTAGTACTAAGAGAAAAGGGAAATGAGTATGTAATACACTTAAGGAAATTCCTCAGTTTATATCATCATTCAATTTATGATTTGCATCGAGACTAATTAATTGGCCTGATGATTGAAAGAAGATAAACAAGGATTGTTTTATAGATGTAGCTTGAGGTATGTTATTCCGTTTATATATAATAACAATTAATAAAATGTTTATGGATATTATAGATAAGTGTATTATGTTATCTCTTTAATATTTCCTAATTTCGAATTAGGTCTTATTATTTCCTTCATGTATAAAATATCTATTATAAACACTAAGCTGTTCTTATTGCAAAAGAAAAGTAAGCTATGGTATGATCAGCTTTGAATTTAAATCATAACTTAAGGATAAAAAAAGCAATTTTGGTTACAAAAGATTATGCTCTATATTGAAATCATAAATGAATGGTTTTTACCCTAGTGTGAAGATAAGATAATTGAAAACGCGAAAATTCTATAAAATATTGAATCATTTTACCTAACGTCAAAACACGTACATTGTAGAATACATATTTACATACCAGTTTTAATCTATTTTTATTTCATTAAGATACCTCAGCAAATTCTGGTGAAAATTAGGCTTGTAAATATGCCGAAATTCTTAATAATCAGTAATTTACTGATCCTATGATTGCAAGCAATTACATATTCTACTTCATTATAATCAATACATGCACAATAAAGTAATTTTAAGATAATTCTGTAGTGTTATTGTTAGTTAAATCTGAATTCAGTTTTCTGAACGTAATCTATTATATATCCGTGCTGTTAATTGCTTTATTTAATTATTCTTTGGTCGAAACAACTTATTTTTGATCAAAGTAAACTGATTTGAGTTATGCTACTTATCGTTTTTTTGCTGCTGTTCTTTGTCCGCTAAATAATTATTTGATTTCGAAAAGAGGAAATATATATTTAAGGAGCACTACAACTAAAACGTTTTTTTAAGTTTCTATTATAATGATGTATTTAGTACTAAGTAATAATGCATTTAGTAATAATGTATTTAGTACTAAGCGAAAAGGAAAATGAGTTTCTAATACACTTACCGAAATTTCTTAGTTTATATGGTTATTCAATGTATGATTTGCATCGAGGCTAATTGATTGGCCTGATTAATAAAAGAAGATAAAAAAGGAAATTGTTTATAGATGTAACTTGGGGTATATTATACCATTTATATATAATAAAAAAGAATAAATCATTTATGGAGTTTATAGATAGGTGTATTATGTTACTTATTTAATATTTCCTAATTTAGAATCAGTTTTTATTATTTCCTTCCTATAAAAAGTATCCATTGAAAAATTTGCATCAAAAACTTTTCAGAAATATTTTAGGTCTTGCGATATAAATACCAAAGTACGTAAAAATGATAAAAAGTAATTGGTTATTTTACATTAGATATAAATAAAGTTTTTAACTTCTAATAACAAGGAATTGCGAAATTTATATATAAAATTTTTATATAACGACTGAGTCAAATCAAAAACATCCGACCTAAGGTCAAAAAATTTCATTGATCATTACATTTACACACACACACACACACACAAACACACACACACACACACACACACACACACACACACACACACACACACACACACACACATATATATATATATATATATATATATATATATATATATCCCAGTGTTTACATTTTTTATTTCACTAATAAACCCCAGCACCTTCTGTTGTAAATTAGATTTTGTAAATATGACGAAATTCATATTAATGAGTAATTTACTGATTCTATAATTACAATCAATTTTACATTCTACTTCATTATAATCAATCTTGCACAATAATGTAATTTTAAGATCATGCTGTAGTGCTATTGTTGGTTTAACCTGAATTCGTTTTCTTGAACACAATGCATTATTTATAAGTGTTGCTAATTGCTTCATTTAATTATTCTTGGATGGAAAAATCTTATTTTTGATCAGAGTAAACTGATTTCAATTATGCTACTGATCGTGTTTTTTTCTATTGCTGTTCATTATTCGTTAAATAGGTATTTGATTTCGATGAGAGGAAATATTTATTTAGGGAATACTGAAACTAAAATGTTTTTTTAAGTTTCTATTAGAGTAATAATGTATTTAGTAGTAAGCGAAACGTGGAATGAGTTTCTAATACAATTGAGGAAATTTCTCTGTTTATTTCGTTATTCAGTTTATGATTTGCATCGAGATTAATTGATTTGACTGATTATTAAAAGAAAATAAACAAAAAAGTGTTTTATGGATGTAGCTTGCGGTATATTTTTCCATTTATATATAATAAAAATGAATAAAATATTTATGGAGTTTATAGATATGTGTATTATTTCATTTCTTTAATATTCTCTAATTTGGAATCAGTTTTTATTATTTAATTCATGTAAAAAATATCTATTATAAAATCTAAGCTTTTCTTACGGCAAAAGAAAATTAAGCTATGGTATGATCAAATTTGAATTAAAATCATAACGTAAGGATAAATAAAGAGAACTTTTGTTACAAAAGATTATGCTCTGTCATAAGTGCTATCATGAGTGAATGGTTTTTAACCTACTTATAAAGATACTACTCAAAATAAGATAACTGGAAACGTGAATGGTGTAAATAAGACTTTGTAAATATGCCAAAATTCATACTAATGAGTATTTTACTAATTCTATGGCTGCAATCAATTGTATATTCTACTTTATCATAATCAATTCATACACAATAAAGTAAATTTAAGATTATGCTCTGTCATAAGTGCTATCATAAGTGAATGGTTTTTAACCTACTTGTCAAAATAAGATAACTGGAAACGCGAGCGGTGGAAATAAGACTTTGTAAATATGCTGAAATTCATACTAATGAGTATTTTACTAATTCTATGGCTGCAATCAATTGTATATTCTACTTTATCATAATCAATTCATACACAATAAAGTAAATTTAAGATTATGATCTGTCATAAATGCTATCATAAGTGAATGGTTTTTAACCCACTTGTCAAAATAAGATAACTGGAAACACGAACGGTGTAAATAAGACTTTGTAAATATGCCGAAATTCATACTAATGAGTATTTTACTAATTCTATGGCTGCAATCAATTGTATATTCTACTTTATCATAATCAATTCATACACAATAAAGTAAATTTAAGATTATGCTCTGTCATAAGTGCTATCATAAGTGAATGGTTTTTAACCTACTTGTCAAAATAAGATAACTGGAAACACGAACGGTGGAAATAAGACTTTGTAAATATGCCGAAATTCATACTAATGAGTATTTTACTAATTCTATGGCTGCAATCAATTGTATATTCTACTTTATCATAATCAATTCCTACACAATAAAGTAAATTTAAGATAATGCTGTAGTGTTATTGTTAGTTAAATCTGAATTTGGTTTTCTGAACATAATGTATTATGCGTCCTTTTCCGACTCTGCCCAGAAGGCCCGGAACTCCAAGGATGGTCCTGAATGGCCTCCTGGAGACAAATCACAATTTGGTGAAGTTTAAGTGCACTTATTTTCTCTGGCCACACCACACGCTTCCTGGAGATGCAACGTGTGAGTGCTGCGAGCAAATCAGTTTCGCAAACCTAAACATAACTGCACTCTCACAATATCCGTGTTGCTGATTGTTTCATTTAATTATTCTTCGATGGAAAAATATTATTTTCGATCACAGTAAACTCATTTTAATTATACTATTGAACTGGTTTTATTCCACTGCTTCTCTTTTTCCGTTAAATAATTATTTGATTCCGAAAAGAGGAAATATTTATTTAGTAAATACAGCAACTAAAACGTTTTTTAAGATTCTCTTAAAAAGTAATAATGAATTTAGTACTAAGAAAAAAGGGAAATGAGTTTCTAATATACTTAAGAAAATTTCTTAGTTTATATGGTTATTCAATTTATGATTTGCATCGAGACTAATTGATTGCCATGATTATTAAAAGAAGATAAACAAGGAAGTGTTTTATGCATGTTGCTTGTTGTATATTATTCAGTTTATATATAATATATAATAAAAATGAATAAAATATTTATAAAGTTTATAGATAAGTGTATTATATTATTTCTTTAATATTTCCTAATTTCGAATTAGTTTTTATTATTTCCTTCCGATATAAAATATCTATTATAAACGCTAAGCTTTCCTTACTGCAAAAGAAAATTAAGCTATGGTATGATCAGCTTTGAATTAAAATCATAATGTAAGGATAAATAAAGGAAATTTTGTTACAAATGATTATGCGGTATATTGATATTATAAATAAATGGGTTTTTACCCTAGGTGTCAATGTAAGATAACTGGAAACGCGAAAATTCTATAAAATAATGGATTATTTTACCTAATGTCGAAAGAACTACATTTTATAATACATATTTACATCCCAGTTTTTAACTATTTTTTAATTTCATTAAAAAACAAACCCCAGCATCTTCTGGGGGAAATTAGAGTTCATAAATATGCCGATATTCATATTAATTAGTAATTTACTGGTTCTACGATTTCAATAAATTATACATTCTACTTCATTATAATCAATTCATGCACAATAAAGTAATATTAAGGTAATGCTGTAGTGTTATTGTTAGTTAAATCTGAATTAGGTTTCTTGAACATAATGCATTGTATATCCAGGCTACTAATTGCTTCATTTAATTATTCTTGAATGGAAAAATCATATTTCTGATCAGAGTGAACTGATTTCAATTATGCTACTGTTCGTGTTTTTTTATACTGCTGTTATTTGTCCGCTAAATAATTATTTGATTTCGAAAAAAGGAAATATTTATTTAGGGAATACTACAACTAAAACGTTTTTTTAAGTTTCTATTACACAGTAATTATGAATTTAGTACTAAGTGAAAAGGGAAATGAGTTTCTAATATACTTAAGGAAATTTCTCAGTTTATATCGTTATTCAATTTATGATTTGCATCGAGACTAATTGATTGGCTCCAGATGTAGCTTGCGGTATATTATTCCGTTTATATAAAATAAAAATGAATAAAATATTTATGGAATTTGTAGTTAGGTGTATTATAATATTTCTTTAACATTTCCTAATTTTGATTCAGTTCTTATTATTCACTTTCTAAATGAGATATTCATTTCAAACGCTAAGATTTTCTTACTGAAAAAATGCTACGGAATAATCAGATTTGTATTAAATTCATAACGTGCAGATAAATAAAGAGAATTTAGGTTAAAAAGATTATGTTCTATTTTTAAAGCATAAATGAATGGTTTTTCACACTAGGTGACAGGATAAGATAACTGCAAACGCGACAATTCAATAAAAGTTTGAATTACTTTACTACCAACATTCAGACTTTTTATTATCCTACTTTTAATGACAAACATTTATGAAATTCTTATGGTATTATGTAGCGACTGAAACCAAATGAAAAGACACTGGCTGTAGTTATCAGGAAACTTCCCCAATATAGCTACATATATAGCTGTATTGGGGAACACAGTTGTTTACGGAATGGTCACGTTTGAGTTAAAATCATAACTTAATGTATAAATGAAGGGATTTTTTGTTATAAATGATTATGCTCTATATTGATAACATGAATGAAGGGTTTGGTATCCTAGGTGTCAAGATAAGGTAACCTGAAACGCAGAAATACTGTAAAATTGTGCATTATTTTACAACCACCATTCAGACATTTTAAAATCCTACTTCTAATGATAGACAGTGATGACTTTCTTATGTTATTATATAGCGTCTGAAACCAAATAAAAAGACACTGACTGTAGTCACCAGAAAACCTCCCCAATATAGCTATATTGGGGAACACAGTTTTTTACGGAATGGTCAAGTTTGAGTTAAAATCATAAAGTAACGGATAAAGGAAGGGATTTTTTTTCTACAAAAGTTTATGCTCTATTTTGATAGTATTAATGAATGTTTTGGTATCCTATGTGTCAAGATAAGGTAACCTGAAAAGCGGAAATACTGTAAAGTTTTGCATTTTTTTACAACCTACATTCAGAGTCTTTATTATCTTACTTCTAATGTAAAGAAGTTACAAATTTTTTATGGTTTCATGTAGCGACTGAAACCAAATGAAAACACACTGGCTGTAGTCACCAGGAAACTTCCCCAATACAGCTACATATATAACTACTTCCCAGTTGTTTACGGAATGGTCATGTTTGAGTTAAAATCATAACGTAACGGATAAAAGAAGGAAAATTTCGTTACAAAATATTATGCTCTGTATTGATAACATAAATGAATGGTTTGGTATCTATGGTGTCAAGATAAGGTAACTGAAAAGCGGAAATACTGTAAAATTTTGATTATTTTGCACCTACATTCAAAGTCTTTATTGTCCTACTCTAATGGAAAGAAGTTACAAATTCTTATGTTTATGTATAACAAAAAACCAAATGAAAACACACTGGCTGTAGTCACCAGGAAACTTCCCCAATACAGCTACATATATAACTACTTCCCAGTTGTTTACGGAATGGTCAGGTTTGAGTTAAAATCATAAAGTAATGGATAAAGGAAGGGATTTTTTGCTACAAAAGTTTATGCTCTATTTTGATAGTATAAATGAATGTTTTGGTATCCTATGTGTCAAGATAAGGTAACCTTAAACGTGGAAATACTGCAAAATTTTGCATTATTTTACAACCTACATTCAGAGGCTTTATTATCGTACTTCTAATGAAAAGAAGTTACAAATTTCTTATGGTTTCATGTAGCAACTGAAACCAAATGAAAAAACACTGGCTGTAGTCATCAGGAAACTTCCCCAATACAGCGACATATATAACTACTTCCCAGTTGTTTACGGAATGGTCATGTTTGAGTTAAAATCATAACGTAAAGGATAAAAGAAGGAAAATTTCGTTACAAAATATTATGCTCTGTATTTATAGCGTAAACGAATTGTTTTGTATCTAGGTGTCAAGAGAAGGTAACATGAAACGCGAAAATACTGTAAAGTTTTGCATTTTTTTACAACCTACATTCAGAGTCTTTATTATCTTACTTCTAATGTAAAGAAATTACAAATTTCTTATGGTTTCATGTAGCGACTGAAACCAAATGAAAGGACACTACCTGAAGTAATCAGGAAACTTATGTAGCTATACATATGTAGCTATTTCACAGTTGTTTGCGGAATGATCAGGTTTGAGTTAAAATCATAACATAACGGAAAAAGGAAGGGTTTTTTGTTACAAAAGATTATTCTCTATATTGATACCATAAATGAATGGTTTGGTATGCTAGGGGTCAAGATAAGGTAACTTGGAACTCGAAAATACTGCAAAATTTAACAGCATTTTTCAATCAACATTCCGAGTCTTTATAATCTTAGTTCTATTGACAAGAAGTTGCGAAATTCTTATGTTATTATATAGCGCCTGAAACCAAATGAAAAGACACTGACTGTACTCGTCATTAGGAAACTTCCCAATATAGCTACATAAATAGCTGTTTCACTGTATACATAATGGTAAGGTTTGAGTTAAAAATCATAACGTAACGGATAAATGAAGGGAATTTTTGTTATAAAAGATTATGCTCTATATTGATAGCATAAATGAATGGTTTTGTACCCTAGGTGTCAAGAAAAGGTAAGCGAAAATGCGGAAATACGGTAAAATTTTGCCTTATTTTGCAACCAACATTCAGAGTCTTTATTATCTTACTTCTAATGAAAAGAATCTAAAAACTTTTTATGGTTTTATGTAGCGACGTAATCCAAACTTTTCCATTATAGCTACATCTATAGCTGTTTCACAGTAATTTAGTTATCTTTTAGACCAATAAGGTACACCAGCACCCTGAGCTTTCAATTTAAAATGTGTAAATTTAAGAACTTTTGCATTTATGAGTGTATTAGTGGTTTCTATTTCAAATTAAATAAATTGTATACTCTTTCATTATAATAAACTTCTGTACAATAAAACAATTGAAGATTTTGGTGCTGTATTATTTCTAAATAATCTCAAAGGGGTTTCCAAATTATAATCGTGTTGCTAATTGCTTCATTTAATTACTCTTTTTTTATTCAGCCAGAGAGAACAAATATTTCTAATCAAAGCAAGAAGCTCTCGATTATACTATTGACTAGAGTTTTTCTATTGCTCTATTCTGTTGTTTAAATAATTATTTGATTTCACCCTTTATTCTTTTAGAGAACCGAGCAAGTAATTTTTAAAAATGTTTCTATTACGATGTAATGATGAATTTAGTACTAAACGAGAAATGAAATGGGTTACTAAAACACTTAAAATTTCACATTTTATGTACCTACTCAGTTTATTAATTACATTGATAGCAATTCATTGGTCAAATTAATTATTAAAATAAGATAAAAGAAGCAGTTTTATTCTTTCGTTTATTTCGTAAGCGTAAATAAAAGGTACTATAAACTAAATACAGTATTATAATATTAATTATTGTCTATTATAAGCATCAAAAATCAAATTTTAATTTATTTTTTTATAACAAGCATTCACGAAATGTTTAAAATATATGTAGTATATAGTTTATATTTTATTGGAGTGTGTTTGAGATTTTCATTTTAAAGCAATTTACAAAACATAATACAGCTATATAGCCGTATTGCTAAATGCTTTATTAAATTATTATTTTTCATTGATTTGGAGATAAATATGTTTTTAATTAAAACACTATGTTTTCAATTACGAAATTAATTATTTCTTTTGTTATGGGTGCTAAAAATGCATGCATTATGTTTTTTCCCTATTTTCATCTAATTTTTAATCAGTTATTTCAGTCTCATTTTTCGTAAAGCATTTATTCAACACAGTAATTGGATGGTAATGAAGAAACTATTTAGTAGTGAAATGTCAAATTTGAATGTAATAAATAATGAAATAGATGAATAAAAGTATTTTTAATACAAAACACTGTTCTACATTTATAGGAAAAATGAATGTTGTTATTTTCCTTTGTATAATGATATGATAACTGCGCGTAAAAATACTATAAAATTAATTATTCTCTATTATAATCAGCAAAAAAATTTTAATTGACTTTTAATAAGCACTTATTAAATACTTGTAAATATATGTAGTATACAGTGTATATTTTATTGCAGTGACATTACGAATTTAATTTGACTATGTAGTCATATTTCTAAATGGTTTAATTATTATTTTTAGACACACAAAAGAAATATACTTTTAATTAAACCACATTATTTTCTATTATGCTATTAATTATTTCTTTTGTTATGAGTGTTAAAATGCAGGCATTATGTTTTTTTCCATATTTTTATTTAATTTCTAATCAGTTACTTCACTTTTATTTTTCGTAAGGTGTTCGTAATCCGATGGTATTGTGGAAATGATTTAGTAGTAAAAGGTCAGACATGAATTAAAATATAACTAAATCAATGAATAAAATTATTTTTAAATAAAAATACTTTTTCTATAGAAAAAAATTCTGTTATTTTTGGGTATAGTGATATGATAACTGCGCATAAAGATACTATAAAAGTAATTATTTTCTATTATAATCAGTAAAAACAAAATTTTTAATTTACTTTTAATAACAAGCATTCACGAAATGCTTAAAATATATGTAGTGTATAGTTTATATTTTATTGGAGTGTTATTGAGATTTAAATTTCAAAGCCGTTTACAAAACATAACACAGCTATATAGCCGTATTGCTAAATGATTTATTAAATTATTCTTTTTTATTCACTTAGAGATAAATATATTTTTAATTAAACCACAATATTTTCAATTATGCTCTTAATTATTTCATTTGTTATGGGTGTTAAAAATACATGCTTTATGTTTTTTCCATATTTTCATCTAATCTCTAATCATTTACTTCACTCTTATTTTTCGTAAGGTATTTATTCAACATACTACTCGGAAGGTATTTTAAATTTTTAAATACAAAACACTTTGTTTTACATTTATAGGAAAATTGAATTTTATTATTTTGCAGGATATAGTGATATGGTATCTGCGAGTAAAGATACTATAAAAGTAATTATTTTCTACTAAAATAAGGAAAAACAAAATTTTTAATTTACTTTTAATGACTAGCAATTACTAAATAGTTAATATATATATATAGGCTATAGTGTATATTTTATTGCAAATTTATTGCGAATTAAATTTCAAAGCAGTTTACAAAGCATAACACACAAGTATAGCCCTATTGCAAAATGCTTTTTTTTAATTACTCTTTTTATACACTTAAAGAGAAGTAATATATTTTTAATTAAACCACAATGTTTTCGATTATGCTGTTAATTATTTCTTTCGTTATGGGTAATAAAAATACTTGCATTATGTTTTTTCCATATTATCTTCTATTTTCTAATCAGTTACTTCACTTTGTATTTTCTAAGGTATTTATTCCATACGGAATAAATAATTTCGTATTGAAAGATTAGATTTGAATTTAAAAAAACGAAATAGAAGAATAAAAGAATTTTTAAATACAAAACACTTTGTTCTACATTTATAGAAAAAATGAACTCTGTTATTTTCCTGTGTATAATGATATAATAATTGTGCGTAAAGATGCTATAAAAGTAATTATTCTCTATTACAATCAGCAAAAACAAAATTTCTAATTTACTTTAATCATAAGCACTTATTAAATGTTTAAAATAAATGTAGTATATAGTTTATATTTTATTGCAAATTGTATTATTACAAATTTAATTTCAAAGCAATTTACAAAACATTACACAACAATGCAGCTGTATTGTTAAATGCTTTATTAAATTACTCTTTTATATACACTTGAAGAGAAATAATATATTTTTAATTAAACCACAATGTTTTCAATTATGTTATTAAATATTTCTTTTGTTATGGGTGTTAAACAGACATGCATTATTTTTTTCCATATTTTCATCTAATTTCTAATCAGTTACTTCACTTTTATTTGTTGTAAGGTGTTCGTAATCATATGGTATTGTAGAAATGATTTAGTAGTAAAAGGTCCGATATGAATTAAAATATAACGAAATCGATGAATAAAATTATTTTTAAATAAAAATACTTTTTCTATAGAAAAAAATGAATTCTGTTATTTTTGGGTATAGTGATATGATAACTGCGCGTAAAGATACTATAAAAGTAATTATTCTCTATTACAATCAGCAAAAACAAAATTTTAAATTTACTTTTAATAACGAGCATTTACGAAATGCTTAAAATATATGTAGTGTATAGTTTATATTTTATTGGAGTGTTATTGAGATTTAAATTTCAAAGCCGTTTACAAAACATAACACAGCTATATAGCCGTATTGCTAAATGATTTATTAAATTATTCTTTTTTATTCACTTAGAGATAAATATATTTTTAATTAAACCACAATATTTTCAATTATGCTCTTAATTATTTCATTTGTTATGGGTGTTAAAAATACATGCTTTATGTTTTTTCCATATTTTCATCTAATCTCTAATCATTTACTTCACTCTTATTTTTCGTAAGGTATTTATTCAACATACTAATCGGATGGTATTTTAGAAACGATTTAGTATTGAAAGATTAGATTTGAATTAAAAAATTAATGAAATAGATGAATAAAAGAATTTTTAAATACAAAACACTTTGTTTTACATTTATAGGAAAAGTGAATTTTATTAATTTGCTGGATATAGTGATATGGTATCTACGCGTAAAGATACTATAAAAGTAATTATTTTCTACTAAAATAAGGAAAACACAATTTTTAATTTACTTTTAATAACTAGCACTTACTAAATACTTAAAATATATATAATAAACTATAGTGTATATTTTATTGCAAATTTATTGCGAATTAAATTTAAAAAATATAGCCCTATTGCAAAATGCTTTTTTTAAATTACTTTTTTATACACTTAAAGAGAAGTAATATATTTTTAATTAAACCACAATGTTTTCAATTATGCTGTTAATTATTTGTTTCGATATGGGTGTTAAATATACGTGCATTATGTTTTTCCATATTATCTTCTCTTTTCTAATCAGTTACTTCACTCTTTATTTTCTAAGGTATTTATTCAATACGGAATAAATAATTTCGTATTGAATTATTAGATTTTAATTTAATAAAACGAAATAGAAAAATAAAAGAATTTTTAAATACAAAACACTTTGTTCTACATTTATAGAAAAAATGAACTCTGTTATTTTCTGGTGTATAATGATATGATAATTGTGCGTAAAGATGCCATAAAAGTAATTATTCTCTATTACAATCAGCAAAAACAAAATTTTTAATTTACTTTTAATCATAAGCACTTACTAAATGTTTAAAATAAATGTAGTATGTAGTTTATATTTTATTGCAGAGTTATTACAAATTTAATTTCAGAGCAATTTACAAAACATTACACAACAATGCAGCTGTATTGTTAAATGCTTTATTAAATTACTCTTTTATATACACTTGAAGAGAAATAATATATTTTTAATTAAAATACAATGTTTTCAATTATGTTATTAAATATTTCTTTTGTTATGGGTGTTAAAAATACATGCATTATTTTTTCCATATTTTCTTCTAATTTCTAATCAGTTATTTCACTCTCATTTTTCGTAAAGCATTTATTCAACACACTAATTGGATGGTAATGAAGAAATGATTTATTAGTGAAATGTCAGATTTGAATTTAAAAAATAAATAAATGAATGATTAAAATTATTTTTAAATACAAAACACTTTGTTCTAACTTTATAGAAAAAATGAATTCTGTTAATTTTGGGGTATAGTGATATGATAATTGTGCTTAAAATATATGTAGTATAGATAGTGTATATTTTATTGCAGTGTTATTACGAATTTAATTTCAAAGTAATTTACAAAACATAACACAACAATACAGCTGTATTGTTAAATGCTTTTTTAAATTACACTTTTATATAAACTTGGAGAGAAATAATACATTTTTAATTAAACCGGAATGTTTTCAATTATTCTGTTAATTACTTTTTTGTTATGGGTGTTAAAAATAGATTCATTTTCCATATTATCGTCTAATTTCGAATCAGTTATATTACTCTAATTTTTCGTAAGGTATTTATTTAACACACTAATCAGATGGTATTGGAGAAAATATTTTGTAGTGAAAGGTCAGATTTGAATATAAAAAATAATGAAATGAGTGAATAAAAATATATATAAATACAAAACACTTTTTTCTACATTTATAAAAAATTGAATTCTGTTATTTTGCTGGGTGATATGATATCTATTCATAAATTTACTTTAAAAGTAATTATTTTCAATTAGAATAAGCAAAAAAAAACTGAATTTACTTTTAATAACAAGCACTTACTAAATACTTAAAATAAACATTTAAAATATGTAGTATCTCGGAAAAAACCGTATGGCCTCAACTAAACATCAGAAAATTTCCAATGTACAGTATATAGTTGTGTTGCAGTTTGTATTACCTTAATTTTTAAGCCATTAAATAATTTCAGCAAGTTCTGGTGTAAATAAGTGTTTTTATATTTACTGAAAATTGCATTTTTCAGTAGTTTACTGGTATGCTTTATAATTTTAATAAATTATGCATTATATTTCATTATAACTAATTCGTGTTAAATAAAAATATTTTGTTATTTTTTGCAGTGTTATTAGGAATTAAATTTCAAAAGAATTAATAAAACATAACACAATTACACAGTCCTGTTGCTAAATACATTATTAAATTATTCTTTTTTATACACTTGGAGAGAAATAATATATTTCTAATTTAACCACAATGATTTGGATTATACTATTAATTATATTTTTTTGCTCTTCTTGCCTACTAAATAATTATTTTATTTCGAAAAGAGGGGGGGGGTGTTATTTATTCAGAAAAAATTTGAAACTGAAACTTTCTTTAAGATTATATTACAAAGTAATAATGTATTCAGAATTAAGTAGGAGTTAAATGGGATCTTAATAAACTTAATAATTTTTTGTCATGTTAAATAGTTATTCAAATTATAATTTGCATAACAAGCAATTCATTTTACTTGGGTAATTATCAAAACAAGGTAAGCAACGAAGGGTTTTATGGATGTATCCTGAAATATATTGTTTAATTAATTTATAAGAAAATGAAATAAATATTTATGGAATTAAAATATAAGTATATTTTGTTACTTCGTTAATATTTCCTTATGTCCTAATAGTTTTTTTTAATCCTTTTTCTGTAAGTTGTGCATTGCTAACACTAATTTGTTGTGATTGAAAAAAATTATGAGATAGGTTATTTTTTAACTGTGTATTAAAATAATAGAGTAACAGAAAAAATAACGGAAAGATTATGTTCTATACTTAGAGTTTAAAGAAATATATTTGTTATATTCATTTATAAATGAATATAAATGAATATATTTATTTTCCTTTTTTGGTATGAAAGGAATGCAAAAGAAATTCTATTTGGATTCCTTTGATATCCTGTTATAATATGATGATTAAGATCGGGAAAATACTCTGAAAATAATGGGTTTTTTAACAACAAACGCAAAGATTTCAACTTAATTTTAAGTACAAACAATGTTGAAATTCTTATAAAAAATTTACATAGTGACGTGGACAAATCATAAGATAACAATCAGTCTTCAGGGAACTTCCCATATGTACAATGCATAGCTATTTCTCAGCTTAATACCTATTTATTACTCCAAAAAAGAACCCCGCCACTATCTGATAAAAATGAAAGCTTGTAAATTTGCCCAGTTTTTTTTATTTATCACTAATTTATTTGCTTTTTATATTTTGAATAAATAAATTGTACACTCTATTTTATCATAATTAACTAATGTACAGTAAAAATATTTTCAGATATTGGTGGAGTTTCCTTGCAAACTAAACCTGAGAGAAGATTTAGAACGTAACCTAATATAAACTTTGTTGCTAATTGCTTCAATTAATCACTCCCTTTTTATACATTAGGATATAAACAAAACAACTTTCTAATCAAAGCAAACTGTTTTCAATTATACTATTTATCAAGTGTTTTTCTATTGCTTTATTTTATTTTCTATGTAATTATTTGATTTCAGAGATTTCAGAGAGAAGGATAATTCACCCATGAAATACTGCAATTAAAACTTATTTTTAAAGTTCCTATTCAAAAGTGATAATGAATTCAGTTTGAAGATGTTAAATGGATTCTTATTACACATAACAGATATTCATTAGTTTATGTACTTATTTAATGTAAGATTTACATCGAGAATAATTTATTTTGTGCGGTTAATTATCCAAACAAGATAAACAGCGAAGCAATTTATTGATTATATTACTTAATTTATTTAAAAAAAGATAAATATTTATGTAATTTAGAAATATTACATTATGGTATTTCTTTATTATTTTACAATTTCAATGAATTTAAGGCTACTCTCTTTTATACGTTTTTCATTACAAACAATAATTTGTTTGATAGAAAAATGGAAAATATAGAAAATGTTCTTCTTTGTATCATAACGAAACAGATGATTTAAAAATCGATAAATACAAAATACTTTGTTTTATATATTTATTACAAAAATGACGATATTTTTTCAGAGTGTCTAAATAGAGTAAGAAATAATTCTTGAAAAAAGCTGAAAAAAGTTTTAATGAATACGAAGCACTTTATTGATTATATTAATTAATTTATTTATAAGAAATATAAATAAAATATGTATGTAATTTATAACTATGCACAGTATGGTATTTCTTTAATATTTTATAATTTTAATGAACTTATGTCTACTCTCTTTAATGCGGTCTTCCAAACACTAATTTATTTGATTGAAAAGCGGAAAAGATAGAGAATGGTCTTCTTTATACAATAACAGAACAGATTAATTAAAAGACCGTGAAATACAAAAGACTATGTTTTATAAATTTTTAAAATATGAAGAAGATTTTTGAGATAGTAAATTAAGATTGTGTAAGTCAAAGAAATAATTCTTTATTTTATATCAAACATGAAGAAAGTTTTAATGAACACGGAGCAGTTTATTGATTACATCAATTAATGTATATATATGAAAGATAAATAAAATATTTATGTAATTTAGAACTATGTATATTATGGCATTTCATTTTTATTTCACGATTTCAATGAACTTATGTTTACTCTCTTTAATACGGTGTTCATTCCAAACACCATATTGTTTTTTATTGTAAATTTGTTTGATAGTAAAACGGAAAAGATAGAGAATGATTTTCATTAAATTATAATAGAACAGGTGATTTAATAGGCCATGAAATACAAAAGACATTGTTTTATATATTTTTATAAAAAATGATCGAGACTGTTGCGATGAAAAAGTGAGAGTGTGTAAATCAAAGAAAGAATTATTTATTTTATATCAAGCATGAAGTGAGTTTTAATGAACATAAAACAATTTATTGGTTATATTACTTTATTTATAAGAAAGATAAATAAAATAATTATATAATTTAGAAGTATGTACATTGTGGTATTTCATTTTTATTTCATAATTCCAATGAACTTATGTCTACTCTCTTTAATACGCTCTTCATTCCAAACACAAATTTGTTTGATAATAAAGCGGAAATGTTAGAGAATGGTCTTTATTAATTTAAACGGAACAGATGTTTAAAAAACCATGAAATGTAAAAGACTTTGTTTTATATATTTATAAAAAAATGACGAGATTTTTGTGATAAAAATTGAGAGTGTGTAAATGGATTAAAGAAAGAATTCCCTATTTTATATCAAACATGAAACACGTTTTGACGAACATGGAACAATTTATTGGTTATATTACTTAATCTATTTATAAGAAAGATAAATAAAATATTTATGTAAATTAGAACTATATACATTATGGTATTTCTGTATAATTTCATAATTTCAATGAAATTATGTCTAAAAATCTTTAATCTTTAATTATCTTTAATTTATATCTTTAGTCTTTAATATGTCGTTTGTTCAATACGTTCTTCATTCCAAACACTAATTTGTTTGATAGAAAAATGGAAAATATAGAGAATGGTATTGTTTGAATCATTACGGAACAGATGATTTAAAGGACCGTAAAATACAAAAGATTGTTTTATATATTTATAACTGTAACGATATTTTTGGAGAGTGTGTAAATGGACTAAAGAAAGAAGCCTTTAATTTATATCAAACATGAAAAAAGTTTTAATGAACTCGAAGAAATTTATTGATTACATTACTTAATTTATTTATAAGAAAGATAAATAAAAGAATTATGTAATTTAGAACTATGCACATTATGATATTTCTTTAATATTTCATAATTTCATTGAACTTATGTCTACTCTCTTTAATACGGTGTTCATTCCAAACACTAAATTGTTTGATTAATAAGCGGAAAAGGTAGAGAATGGTCTTCTTTACATAATAACAGTACAGATAATTCAAAAGATAGTGAAATACAAAGACATTGCTTTATATATTTATATAAACAATTAAAGCGATTTTTGCAATAAAAATTGAGAGTGTGTAAATGGGCTAAAGAGAGAATTCTTTATTTTATATCCAACATGAAGAAAGTTTTAATGAACACGAAGCAATTTTTTTTATTATATTACTTATTTTATTTATAAAAAATAAATAAAATATTTATGTAATTTAGAAATATATACATTTTAGTATTTCTTAATTATTTCATAATTTCAATGAACTTATGTCTACTCTCTTATGCCTACTCTGCGGTTTTCATTCTAAACACTAATTTGTTTCATTGAAAAGGAAAAAGACAGAGAATGGTCTTATTTAAATAATAATCGAACAGATGATTTAAAAGACCATGAAATACAAAAGTGTGTTTATATATTTACTATGTTTTATATATTTATATACTATGTTCTATATATTGATATAAAAAATTAACGCAATTTTTGCGATAAAAATTAAGAGTGTGTAAGTCAAAGAAAGAATTCTTTATTTTATATCAAACATGAAGAAAGTTTTAATGAACACGAAGCAGTTTATTGATTACATCAATTAATGTATATATAGGAAAGATAAATAAAATATTTATGTAATTTAGAACTATGTACATTATGGCATTTCATTTTTATTTCACAATTTCAATGAAATTATGTTTACTCTCTTTAATACGGAGTTCATTCCAAACACCGTAATGTTTTTGATTGAAAATTTGTTTGATAGTAAAACGGAAAAGATAGAGAATGATTTTCATTAAATTATAATAGAACAGGTGATTTAATAGACCATGAAATACAAAAGACATTGTTTTATATATTTTATATAAAATTAGCGAGATTTTTGCGATAAAAAAATGAGAGTGTAAATCAAAGAAAGATTTATTTTATATCAAGCATGAAGTGAGGTTTAATAAACATAAAACAATTTACTGGTTATATTACTTTATTTATAAGAAAGATAAATAAAATATTTAAGTAATTTTGAACTATGTACATTATGGTATTTCTTTATTATTTCATGATTTCAATGAACTTATGTCTACTCTCTTTTATACGGTTTTCATTCCAAACACTAATTTGTTTGATAACAATGCGGAAATGTTAATAGAGAATGGTCTTCCTTAATTTAAACGAATGAATGTTTAAAAAACCGTGAAATACAAAAGACTTTGTTTTATGTATTTACAAAAAAAATGACGAGATTATTTCGATAAAAAATTGAGAGTGTGTAAATGATTAAAGAAAGAATTCTCCATTTTATATCAAACATGAAACACGTTTTAACGAACACGGAACAATTTATTGGTTATATTACTTAATTTATTTATAAGAAAGATAAATAAAATATTTATATAATTTAGAAGTATGTACATTATGGTATTTCATATTTATTTCATAATTCCAATGAATTTATGTCTACTCTCTTTAATGCGTCTTCATTCCAAACACAAATTTGTTTGATAACCAAGCGGAAATGTTAGAGAATGGTCTTTCTTAATTTAAAAGTAACAGATGTTTAAAAAACCGTGAAATACAAAAGACTTTGTTTTATGTATTAAAAAAATGACAAGATTATTTCGATAAAAAATTGAGAGTGTGTAAATGGATTAAAGAAAGAATTCTCTATTTTATATCAAACATGAAACACGTTTTAACGAGCATGGAATAATTTATTGATTATATTACTTAATTTATTTATAAGAAAGATAAATAAAATATTTATGTAATTTAGAACTATATACATTATGGCATTTCTGTATAATTTCATAATTTCAATGAAATTATGTGTATAAATCTTTAATATTTAATTATCTTTAATTTATATCTTTAGTCTTTAATATGTCGTTTGTTCAATACGTTCTTCATTCCAAACACTAATTTGTTTGATAGAAAAATGGAAAATATAGAGAATGGTATTGTTTGAATCATAACAGAACACATGATTTAAAAGACCGTAAAATACAAAAGACTGTTTTATATATTTATAACTATAACGATATTTTTGGAGAGTGTGCAAATGGACTAAAGAAAGAAGCCATTAATTTATATCAAACATGAAAAAAGTTTTAATGAACTCGAAGCAATTTATTGATTACATTACTTAATTTATTTATAAGAAAGATAAATAAAATAATTATGTAATTTAAAACTATGCACATTATGATATTTCTTTAATATTTCATAATTTCAATGAACTTATGTCTACTCTCTTTAATACGGTGTTCATTCCAAACACTAAATTGTTTAATTGAAAAGCGGAAGAGACAAAAAATGTTTTTTGATAAATTATAACGGAACAGGTGATTTAAAAGGACGTGAAATACAAAAGATTTTGTTTTATATATTTATATAAGAAATGAACGAGATTTTTTCTATAAAAAATTGAGAGAGTGTAAATGGACTAAAGAAAGAATTCTTTATTTTATATTAAATATGAAAAACTTTTTAATGAACATGAAGCAGTTTATTGATCATATTACTTAATTTCTTTATGAGAAAGATAAATAAAATATTTATGTAATTTAGAACTATGCAGAGTATGGTATTTCTTAATTATTTCATAAATTCAATGAACTTATGTCTACTCTTTTTAATACGGTTTTAATTCCAAACACTAATTTGTTTCATTGAAAAGGAAAAAGACATAGAATGGTCTTCTTTAAATAATAATCGAACAGATGATTTAAAAGACCATGAAATACAAAAGATTATGTTTTATATATTTATATAAAAAATTAACGAGATTTTTTTGATTAAAAAATTAGGAGTGTGTAAGTCACAGAAATAATTCTTTATTTTATATCAAACATGAAGAAAGTTTTAATGAACATGAAGCAATGTATTGGTTATATTACGTAATTTATTTATAAGAAAGATAACTACAATACTTATGTAATGTAGAAATATGTACATTATATTATGTCTTTATTATTTCATGATTTCAGTGAACTTATGCTTACTCTCTTTTATACGGTTTTCATTCCAAACACTAATTTGTTTGATAGAAAAATGTAAAAGATAGAGAATGGTGTTCTTTAAATAAAAACAGAACAAATGATTTAAAAGACCGTGAAATACAAAAGACTTTGCTTTGTATATTGATATATAAATGAACTAGATTTTTACTAGAAAAAAATTGAGGGTGTGTAAATGCACTACAGAAAGAATTTTGTATTTTATATAAAACGTGAAAAAGTTTTAATTAATACAAAGCAATTTATCGATTATAATACTTAACTTATTTATAAGAAAGATAAATAAAATATTCATGTAATTTAGAACTATGTACATTATGATATTTCTTAATTATTTCATGATTTCAATGAATTATATTTACTCTCTTTTATACGGTTTTCATTCCAAACACTAATTTGTTTGATAGAAAAATGGAAAAGATAGAGAATCGTCTTCTTTAAATCATAATGGAACAGATGTATTAAAAGACCATGAAATACAAAAGATTTTGTTTTATATATTTATAACAATAACGAGAGTTTTGCAGATTGTGTAAATGGACTAACGAAAAAAGTCTTTAGTTTATGTCGAACATTAAAAAATTTTAATGAACATGAAGCAGTTTATTGATCATATTACTTAATTTCTTTATGAGAAAGATAAATAAAATATTTATGTAATTTAGAACTATGCAGAGTATGGTATTTCTTTAATATTTCATAATTTCATTGAACTTATGTCTACTCTCTTTAATACGGTGTTCATTCCAAACTAATTTTTTTGAATGAAAAGAGGAAAAAAATTAAGAATGGTTTTTCGTTAAATAATAACGGAACAGATGACTTAAAAGATCAGGAAATACAAAAGACTTTGTTATATATATATATATATATATATATATATATATATATATATATATATATTATATATATATATATATATATATATATATATATATATATATATATATATATAAGAACGAGATTTTTGTCATACAAAATTAAGAGTGTGTAAACTAAAGAAAGAATTCTTTATTTTACATTAAACATGAAGAAAGTTTAATGAACACGAAGCAATTTATTGATTATATTACTTAATTTATTTGTAATAAAGGTAAATATAATAGTTATGCAATTTAGAACTATGTACATGATGATATTTCTTAATTATTTCATGATTTCAATGAACTCTTGACTACTCTCTTTTATACAGTTTTCATTCCAAACACTAATAATTTGTTTGGTTGAAAAGCGAAAACGATAGAAAATGATCTTCCCTAAATTATAACAGAACAGATTAATTAAAAGACCGTGAAATACAAAAGACTTTGTTTTATATATTTATATAAAAAATTAACGAGATTTTTGCAATAAAAATTAAGAGTGTGTAAGTCAAAGAAAGAATTCTTTATTTTATATCAAACATAAAGAGACTTTTAGTGAACATGAAGCAATTTATTGGTTATATTATTTAATTTATTAATAAGAAAGATAAATAAAATATTCATGTAATTTAGAAATATATACTATTTAACATATTTTATTATTTCTTAATTTCAATGAACTTTTGTCTGCTCTCTTTTATTTTTTTTATTCAAAACACTAATTTGTTTCATTGAAAAGTGGAAAAGATAGAGAATGGTCTTCTATTTATATATTAACCGAATAGATTATTTAAAAGATCTTGAAATTGAAAAGACTTTTTTTCTTATATTTATATAAAAAATGTACGAGATTTTTGCGATAAAATGTTGTGAGCGTGTAAATGGACAAAAGAAAGAATTCTTTATTTTATATTAAGCAGGAAAAAAAAGTTTTAATGAATACGAAATAATTTGTTGATTATATTATTTAATTTATTTATAAGAAAGACAAATAAAATATTTATGTAACTTAAAACTATGTATATAATGGTATTTATTTAATATTTCATAATTTCAATAAACTTATATCTAATCACTTTTGTGCGGTTTTCATTACAAACACTAATTTGTTTGATTGAAAAGTGGAAAAGATAGAGAATGGCCTTCATTATATTTTAACGGAACAGATGATTTATAAGGCCTTGAAATACAAAAGACTTTGATTTATATATTTATATAAAGAATGAAAGAGATTTTTGCGATAAAAAATTAAGAGAGTGTAACTGAAAGAAATAATTGTTTATTTTATATCAAACATAAAGAGAGTTTTAATGAACATGAAGCAATTTATTGGGTATAATACTTAATTTATTTATAAGAAAGATAAATAAAATATTTACGTAATTTAGTAATATATGCAATATGATATTTCTTTATTATTTCATAATTTCAGTGAACTTTTGACTACTGTCTTTTATATGGTTTTCATTCCAAACACTAATTTGTTTCATTCAAATGCGGAAAAGATACAGAATAGTCTTGTTTAAATAATAACCAAACAGATGATTTGAAACACAAAAGACTTCTTTATATATTTATATAAAAAAATTAACGAGATTTTTGCGATATAAAATTGAGATTGTGTAAATGGGCTTAAGAGACAATTCTTTATTTTATATCCAACATGAAGAATGTTTTGATGAACACGAAGCAATTTATTGATAATATTGCTTAATTTATTTATAGGAAATAGAAATAAAATATTTATGTAATTTAGAAATATAAACAGTATGGCATGTTTTTATTATTTCATAATTTCAATGAACTCAAGTCTACTCTCTTTTTTTCATTCCAAATACTAATTTGTTTCATTCAAATGCGGAAAAGATACAGAATAGTCTTGTTTAAATAATAACCAAACAGATGATTTGAAACACAAAAGACTTCTTTATATATTTATATAAAAAAATTAACGAGATTTTTGCGATATAAAATTGAGATTGTGTAAATGGGCTTAAGAGACAATTCTTTATTTTATATCCAACATGAAGAATGTTTTGATGAACACGAAGCAATTTATTGATAATATTGCTTAATTTATTTATAGGAAATAGAAATAAAATATTTATGTAATTTAGAAATATAAACAGTATGGCATGTTTTTATTATTTCATAATTTCAATGAACTCAAGTCTACTCTCTTTTTTTCATTCCAAATACTAATTTGTTTGATTGAAAAGAGGAAAAAATAGAGAATGTTTTTTGTTAAATCATATTTGAAGAGATGATTTAAAAGGCCATGAAATACAAAAGATTTTCATTTATATCCCCTATATAATAATAATCTAAATTATTTGTCCGTCTGTCCTCGAATTTATGAAGCGGTTGAACCTGGAAGGGATAGGGCATCCATATTGGATTCTAGATGAGTTAGGATTAGCAAAATACAATGTAAGTCTTTAAAACGTTGTAAATCTAACCCTTACCCCCTTTTTGAGGGCTTATTGTTATTATATCAAGAGCTTTTTTCCCCAGTTAAGAGCAGGTGATTAAGTTTATCAATTAATAAGTAGGTAAAAATAATATTTTTTTTTTAGCATTATGATGTCATTCCTTTAACCATCTCATTTAACCATTTCTTATTTTAAATTATTTAAATATCTTCTACATTATTTTCATACCTTTTTATTACTTAACTATTACTTAAATAATTTTCTTTTATATTTGGCTTAAATAATAGATTAAGTACATATGAGATAATTTTAAATTTAATCATCAATTATATTTTGTTGTAATGAAAATTATAGAATTTTTATATGAGAACTAATTTTAAATTTAATTCTTGGTTCATTTTTACGTTTCAATGAAATGCATATCAACAATATTCTAAGTACAAAAAGTACAAATTTCAGTGACTCTCATGGTCAAATAAAACCTATAATTTTATATAGTTATCTTCATATTCATATGGTTGTCGATATGAATGTGTGTTTCTGTTTCATACAAAACTATGTGGTTTGTCATAAATTTCCTTAATTTTGGAAAACATTTATTACAACCAACAAAATTAGTACTGTTGCTGTCAAAACCTCTGCTTCCTATTCTACCACGTATTATGGCAAGGTATATTAACGTTTCTAATCAATGTACAGTAGTAATATAGTAATGTAATTTAGGGTTAAACTTATATTTTACCATAAAAAAGTTTAAGATTTAATATAAGACACAAATTCGATGCAGATTTAATCGTTAGCATGTAAGCATATATTTTGTTATATTTATTTATGATATTAAGATGTTTTTTTTTATACAAATCTACCCGATAAGTCATAGAGTAACTAACTTTGGATTGAAATCCTTGATACCGCCAAATGAACATATTCCATGTTAAAACATCTTTAATCCCGAGATTAAAATCTGACTGTGACTATCTATGTATATATGTATGTTTGTATCTTCGTCTATCTTCTGGCGAACCGCTGAACGCAGACGGGCGCCGAAGGTACCAAAAGACGCGAAACAATCCACGGATGTCATTTCGCCCATTCGAGTTACGATATTCCAATTAGTTCGAAAGATATTAACGAAAAACCGAACAAAATGGCAGCTAAATTTTGCGACACGAGCTTTCCATTGTTCAGTTAGCGTCTAAATATGGCAGTGTTATTCATTGTTGGCATTATTATCGCCAGATATTTGGTATTCGGGAAACACAAAAACGTATCTGCGCTATTTAAATTCAAGTGTAATTACATAAATATATGATGACATTTATGTATATAAGGCTATTTTCTTATCTGCTAAAGGCTAAACTCATTTTTGTTTAGGAAATCACTTTTCTTTTCTATTTTATTTTCTTGGCGATATTTTTATTTTCAGTAATTAAAAACTTGACATGTTCTATCAAATTTGCTTTTATTTCGCAGTTGCCATTTATTAAATAAAAACTAACATATGGTTATAGGTTTTGTTATATAAAACTCAACAACACTGGATGAAAAAAAATTGCAAGTGATATACGGGGAAAAAAATAAGTTTTCATTTTATAAATAGCAACTATGAAATATTGAGATATAGTAGCCACTTTTGATTAAAGTTTAAAATGTGATTTCAAATAATATAATTGTTTTCGGATATATACTTATTTCGTTTTATCAATATTAATTTGGTATATTTTTTTCATTTTAAATTCTATTGCTCCATTTTTATTTATTCAATTTTAAGTCTTCACTCTGTACTTCACCTACTCTTAATAATAATCGTGGACTTGGCGACTTTCGGTATATATTTCTTTTAATTATGTGTTATAAAAATTAAAACTTCATTCTTATGATAAAGCTTTCAAGTAATATAATTGTTCTCGGATTTTGACCTTATGTTCTTAGTTCATTTTATCAACATTTGGTATTTTTCTTTCATTCTCAATTCAACTGCGCCATTTTTATTTATCCAATTTTGAGACCGCACTAACATCTATTCATAATTAGTCTTGGCAGAATTACTTAAGGGAGTCATTTTGGTCAATCGTGTTCTGATATTTTAATTAGTTCGAAATATATTATTTTAAAACCAACAAAAACACTGTTTTAGTTATGTAGTACAGTCATTTTAACTGTTGAGTTGGCGTGAAAAACAATTATCATATTTTCATTGTTGTCGTCGTTTTCGCCCGATATTTGGTAATAGAATTGACATTAATGCAGAACAGCTATCGCCTATCCTGCCAAACCTTTGTTTGTTTGGAAAATTTGAACTGCGGCACATTTTGGTAATTTTGTTAGTGATTTATTATATTCTTGAAGAATTTTTCAAGACCTTACTTTTGATATGTTTCTATATAATATATATATATATATATATATATATATATATATATATATATATATATATATATATATATATATATATATACCATTAAAATTCGAGTGTAAATAAATGCATTTATTAACATAAATACATTTCGATGCATTAATTCGCCAAATCCGCTGAATGCTTAAACTCTTTTCACCATTAAAATACCCTAATTACAATCAGTTAAAAATATATGAATTAAAATATGTAATGAGTGGAGCCACTTATTGCCTATAGTCACAACTATTTGTCATACACAATAACATTTTCTGTTTGAAATATCCCAGTATCAAAATCATTTTATTTTTAATAGCTAAATTTTTTGCTTCATCAAAATATGTAAATCTTTATTTTACTTTCTCAATTTTTTAAGAAGTTAGTATTTTTTCTGTTATATGTTGGCGTGATTTTTATTTTCATTAATTACAAATTTGCCATGTTCTTTCAAATTTGTCTTTATTTCACAATTGCCATTTTTATAAAGAAAAAGTTATCGTCATAGGTTTTGTTGTTTTAAATTTAATTTTTATGTATGTAAAACATTACTACTAAAAGACATCCAATCTCGGAAATGAATTATCCTATTCAGAACAGTACATATATAGTACTCTCCACAATATTTTGAAATTTGACTCCTACATTTAAAAAAGTCGTGGAATTGAATATTATTATGCAGCGGCACTTATTGGACATTCGGCTATTAATAAACTGTTATAATCGTCAACAATCTGAAACATACGAGTTTTATTCAGCATTTCTATTAATACATCGTATTATCTTTAATAGTGGTTCTAAATCTTTCATCGAAATATTTTAAAACCCAGACCGAAGGCTGGGTGCGAAGCAGCTAGTATTTATATAAAAATATGAAAGACATTTTTGCGATAAAAATTGAGAGTGTGTAAATGGACTAAAGAGTTTTATATTAAACTTGACGAAAGTTTTTAACATTCTTTTAATAACAAGCAATTACGAAAAGTCTTTTTAACCTGTTAATACGCATGCTTATTGGAAATACAAGAGAACGCACTTCGGGACTCGGAGGCCTGGTGCAATTGTCCCAGTCAGATACCAACAAAACTTGTATTACCAAAAATACTTTATTAAAAGTTTAAAACATATTTTGAATTATTTGTAGTATAAATTTTTAAAAGTATTTTGGACTGTAGATCTTCTTTATTAGCATTCCGAAAGCGCAAACATAAGACACACAAAAAATAAAAAACATAAATCACATCTTTATATTTCATCATTTTAATCAAACAGCGATGTATATTTTGCAGCATTTCTCTCCAACCACAAACACTAAATTAAACTTCAAAAATGTATAAGCACGCTTTACTTCTTTGAATCCCGAATAAATTAAAAATATCTCTGAGAAATTCAGGGAAGATAGCGGAAATGCATGTTATTGGGGGTCTAGACGAGGTACAAGAAAGCTACTGAAAATTTAGAAAGATTATTTCTATTGGGTGATTGTGTACTAAATGTTTTATATCACTAGGATCTCAAAATTCAGGACGCGTGTCCTCGCATGTTAAAAACTTTATTTATAGATTCTAATAAATTATAAACCCCCGACTGAGGGTCAAGAAACTATCGATGTACAATATATACATATTTCGCAGGTTTTACCCAAATTTACTCCATTAAATAGCCCCAGAAATTGTTGGTAAATATTAGAATTTGCAAACATACCTTCTTTTACATTTATTTATTACTGATATTTTTTATAACTTCAATGAACTATATATTGTTTCATTATAATTAATTCACGTACAATAAAATGAATTCAAGATTGTGTAATAGTGTTATGAATAATTAAATTTCAGAGCAGTTTAGAAAACATAACCTAATATACAGACGTGTTGTTAATTTCTTTATTTAATTACTGTTTTTCTACTCACACGGAGAGAAAAAAAACTTATTTCTAATGAAAGCAAAATGCTTTTAATTATTCTATTGAGCAAGTTTTTTTTCTGTTGTTCTGTTTTGCCTGTAAAATAATTATTTGATTTCATAGAGAGGGATTTAGGAATATCTACAAGTAATTTTTTAAAGTTTAAATTGCAAATTAGCAATGAATTCATTACTAAGAGAAAAATGAAATGGGTTCTTAATACAATTAATAAAATTTCGCCTGTTTATGTATTTATTCAATTTATCATTTACAGCGTGAGTAATTCCTTTCGCCTGGTTAATTATCAAAACAAGATAAACAGAAGAATATTTTACATATGTAGCCTGAAGTATATATTTCTCTTGTTTATAATAAAATCTCATTATGGAATTTAAAATATATGCATTTTGTTACTTATTTTATGATTTCATAATTTCAAGTTTTATATTTTCCTTATCCCTGTAAGGTATTTATTTTATACAAAAATTTGTTCTTATTAAGAAAAACATTAATGAATGGAATGGTAAGGTGAGAACCAAGATCAAAACTGAACAAATATGTAAGATATATGAAAACATGTACGACTTTATTTTATATTTGTAGCAATACATAAATGGCATTTTCCTGGGAATTACAATACGACAAACAGACGCAAATAAAATTTTTATTAAAATGTTCCTTTTTTAGAACGAATAGAAAAGAAAGCTTTAAAATATGAGCTAAAATTGTTTTACGAACGAAAAAAAAATGTTATGACTGGTCAAATCATAAACCTATAATTTAGAATCATCGAAATCTCAAATATACTATATACGATATAGCTATATAATTTAGAGCTACATATTTATAATATAGAGCTTATATAATGTAATATATAGAGCTAATATAATATATGCTTAATATCATATAATATATAGAGCAAATGTAATATATTCTTAATATAATATAATATATATAGCTAACATAATATGTGCCTTATATAATATATTATATAGAGCTAACATAATATATGCTTAATATAATATAATATATTGAACTGATATAATGTATGCTTAATATAATATAATATATGCTTATTATAATATAATCTATAGAGATAATATAATATATGCTTAATATAATATAATATACAGAGCTAATAAAATACATGCTTAATATAATATAATATATATAGAGAAAACATAACATATGCGTAATACAATTTATGCTCTATCATAAATTTTACATAATTTCTAAGGAAAATATTGAACTTGAGCTCATTCTTGAAGAAGTTAAATTTTGTAAATTTAATTATATTTTTAGTTCAGAAGTAATTTAGCAATTTTTTAGTAATATGAAAATAAATAATAGGTACTAAATACAATTCAGAATTGAAGTTATCATATGAAGAATCAATATTAAATAATACAATTTGATTTTTTAGGAAGTTAGAAATATGAATTGGTAGAAATATATATGGTTGGAATCTTTGTACTTCTTTGTTTTAGTTCCACGATTTTCAGACATGAAAATGTTTTCAATGCTATTAACAATTTATATACAAAATATATCTTGAATACTAATATATTCGAGTTATCGAGTTCATCGTTGTTTTAGAACATACATTCTTGTCAATCCTCACCACATATTGAATTTTAATGCAAATGAAAATATTACAAAATGGTTTAATATAGAATTGAAAAAACTCACCCCATAGGCTTTAATGTTAAAAGTCGAGATACAAAAAAACTATTCCAGTTACATTAAAGTGGATAGCATAAAAACCTTCTCTAAGAAAAAATACATACATGAGCAAACTTTGTGTTGATCGGTCAAATGGGGTCGTAGTCTGTTAATTACAAACATATGTACCAGGATGTATTTATATACATGTAAGTATGTTTTATCAAAATTGATTTACAATATTACAATTATTAGTATTTTTCCTGATTAAATAAACTATCCTATTTTACACCAATTCCTGTAGAAAACATTGACTCGTGTAATGACTCTCTTGTATCACGAGTAAGTACTTGTATTTCAAATATTAGTATTTTTCCTAATTAAATTAGCTGTCCTATTTTACATTAATTCTTATAGAAAACATTGACTTGCTTAATGATTCCCTGGTATCATGAAAAAGTTCTTGTATTACAATCTTGTATGTTTTATCAAAATTGATTTACAATATTACAATTATTAGTATTTTTCCTTATTAAATAAACTATCCTATTTTTCACTAATACCTGTAGAAAACATTGACTCGTGTAATGACTCTCTTGTAGCACGGGTAAGTACTTGTATTTCAAATATTAGTATTTTTACTAATTAAATTAGCTGTACTATTTTACATTAATTCTTATAGAAAACATTGACTTGCTTAATGATTCCCTGGTATCATGAAAAAGTATGTGTTATTACAAATATTAGTATTTTTTCTGATTAAATGAACTGTTCTATTCCTATTTTACACTATAGAAAACATTGACTAGCTTAATGACTCTCTTGTTCCACGAGAAAGTTCTTGTATTCCCTATATAATAATAGTCTAAGTTATCTGTCTGTTTGTCCTCGAATATATGAAGCAGTTAAACCTGAAATGGAAAGGGGCAGACATATTGGATACTTGATCAGTTAAGGTTAGAAAATCTCAAAATAAGTCTTTAAAACGTTCGAAATCCTTCCCTTCCCCACTTTTCGAGCTTTATTGCCATTGTTTCAAGACCTATTTTCCCAGATTAAGAGTAGGCGATTAAAAGTATCAATTAAACGCAAAATAAATGGGTAAAACAAACATTTTTTCTTGCATTATGACGTCATTCCTTTAACCATCTCATGTAATCATTTATTATTTAAAATTATTTAAATAACATCTGCATTATTTTCATGCGTTTTTCCACTAAAATTAGATATTACGTAAATTATTTTCTTTTATATTTTGCTTAAATAATAGATTGGGTACATATGAGATAACCATTGATTATATTTTGTTGCAATGGAACTTTTATCACCGGTTTTAACACCAAATTCTGTTCATAAAAGTTTAGGAGTTTATTTCTAGGACTAATAAATATCTAGCATTTAAGAAAAATACATCTTTAAAAATTAAGAAGTTTGTTTGTTTGTGTGTTTGATATTTCTACATAAGCACACGGTTTGACTAAATGAATTCAATTTGATTCTAAACTTCATACACATTATCGGGAGACTTTAGAGTAGAATGAAGATAAAAAAATGATTTAGACGTGTACCAGATATTTCTCAGCCAAAAAAAAAACAAACCTCTCTCATAGGGCACTTTACAATAGTGAAAAATTAAAAAAATTATTAACCCCGTCATATGATGGGCTATATGCTAATTACATATATTAGTATTTTTCCTAATTAAATTAACTGTCCTATTTTGCCCTAATTCCTATAGAAAACATCTACTGTCTTAATGACTCTGTTGTACCCCGAGAAAATTCTTGTATTATAAATAATAGTATTTTTCTGATTAAATTTACTGTCCTATTTTACACTAATTCCTATATAAAAAAATAAACTCGCTTACTGACTATCTTGTACCACGAGTAAGTTCTTAAACAAATTATGCTCGATAAGAAAGACCGACTGTATTTCACTTTTATAAAACCAAAGTTAAAAATAAACTAAATCACTTTCTTTAAAACCTTATTCGAATATTTAACATTTTAATGAGTGTATTACATCAAAATCCTATTCATAAATTGTTTGAAATTTCATGAAAACGAGTAGTGGCGAATGACATTTTTAGAGAAATGTACACACTCAATTGAACATGTTTAAGAGTTTAACCAACTGTGAATGATTGAGTTATAAATAAAACCTTAAAATAGATTTATTTCCTTTCTTTAATGGATAAAAATATCTTTGCTGACCTAATCATTTCTCTGGAGGAGGGGAAATCCCATCGTGCTATGTCCAGCAAAATAAGAAAACAACAAAGTTTTTATTAATCTTCCTGTAGTATTTATTTTTGTACTACACTATGAAAAAAAAGTTTACCAAATATTGAAACCACGTATGAATTTTGTTCTGAAAAATTATTTAAGACTAGGGATAAAATTTTCTATAAATTAATTCATATCTTGACAATTTTGTGTGTGAAAAGTGTTTTTAATTATTCTATTGTGTGAGTTTTTTTCTATTGCTCTATTTTGCTTGTAAAATAATTATTTGATTTCATAGAGAGGGATTTAGGAATCTCTACAAGTAATATTCTTAAGCTTAAATTGCAAATTAGCAATGAATTCATTACTAAGAGAAAAATGATATGGGTTCTTAATACAATTAAAAAATTTTCAACAGTTTATGTACTTATTCAATTTATCATTTACAGTGTGAGTAATTCTTTTCGCCTTATTAATTATCAAAACAAGATAAAGAGCAGAGTGGTTCATATTTGTAGCCTGAAGTATATATTTCGCTTGTTTATAATAAAAACTCATTATGTAGTTTAAAATATGTGCACTACGTTATTTATTTTTCGATTTCATAATTTTAAGTTAATTTTTCTCCTTATCCCTGTAAGGTATTCATTCTAAACACCAATTTGTTCTTATTGAGGAAAACATTAATGTATGGAATGGTAAGGTTTGAACCAAGATCATAACCGAACAAGTATATGTAAGATATATTAAAACATGTAGGACTTTATTTTATATTTGTAGCATAACATAAATGGCTATTTCCTGTGAATTATAATACAATATACCAACTCAACTAAAATTATTATAAAAATATTCCTTTTTTAGAATGAATAGAAAAGAAGCTTTGAAATTTGATCTAATAATATCATACGAATAAAAAAAATACTATGACTGTGTCAAATCATAAACCAATATCTTAGAATCACCGAAACTTGAAATATACTATATACGGTAGAGCTATATAATTTACAGCTATATAGTTATAATATAGAGCTAATATAATTTATTATTAATATAATATAATATTTAGAGCTAATATAATATATGCTTAATATAATATAATATATAGAACTATCATAATATATGCTTAATATAATATAATGTATAGAGCTAACTTAATATATGCTGAATATGCTAATGTATAGATCTAATATAATTTATACTTAATATAATATAATATATAGAGCTAATATAATATATGCTTAATATAATATAATATATAGAGCTAACATAATATATGCTTAATATACTATAATATATAGAGCTAATATAATATATGATTAATATAATATAATATATAGAGCTAACATAATATATGCATAATGCAAAATATGTTCTAACATAAATTTTACAAAAGTTCTAAGGACAGTAAAGAACATGAGCTCATTCTTGAAGAAGTTAAATTTTGTAAATTCAATTATATTTTTAGTTCAGAGGCAATTTGGCAATTTTTTTGTAATATGAAGATAAATAATATTTAATAAATACATTTCAGAATTGTAGTTGTTATATAAAGTATCAAATATTAAATATTAAATAATACAATAATAATTAATAGAATTAATACAATATCAAATATTAAATAATACAATTTGATTTTTTAGAAAGTTAGAAATATGAATTGGTAGAAATCTGTATGGTGGGAATCTTTGTACTTCTTTGTTTTTGTTCCACGATTTTCAGATGTGAAAATGTTTTCAATAATATTCACAATTGATATACAAAATCTGTCATCAATATTAATATATTCGGGTTAGCGAGCTCATCTTTGTTTTAGAGCATATGTTCTTATCAATTCTCACCACATATTGAATTTTAATGCAAATCAAAATATTACAAAATGGTTTAATATAGAATTCGAAACACTCACCCCATAGGCCATAATGTTAAAATTCGAGGTGCGAAAAACTATTCCAGTTATAATAAAGTGGATAGTTTAAAAACCTTCTTTAAGAAATATACATACATGTGCAAACTTTATGTTGATCAGTGAAACGGGTTCGTAGTTTGTTAATCACAAACGTATATACCAGGATGTATTTAAATGCAGGTGAGTATGTTTTATCGAAATCGATTTACATTATTAGAAATATTAGTATTTTTCCTGATTAAATGAACTATCCTATTTTACACTAATTCCTGTAAAATACATTGACTTGCTTAATGACTGTCTTATACCATGAGTAAGTTTTTTTATTACAAATATTTGTATTTTCCTGATTAAATGAATGAGCCTATTTTACACTATACCCTATAGAAAACTTGACTCACTTGTAGTACTCCGATTAAGATCTTGTATTATAAATATTAGTATTTTTCCTGATTAAATGAACTATCCTATTTTACACTAATTCCTATGGAAAACAATGACTTGTTTAATGATTCTCTTGTATCACGAGTAAGTTCTTGCATTATAAATATTAGTTTTTTCTTGATTAAATGAACTATCCTATTTTACACTAATTCCTATAGAAAATATTGAGTCACTCAATGACTCTCTTGTACCAGGAGTAAGTTGTTGTATTATAAATATTAATATTTTTCTTGATTAAATGAACTATTTTATTTTACTTTATATCCTATAGAAAACATTGACTTGCTAAATGACTCTCTTTTACCACGAGTAATTTCTTATTACAAATATTAGTATTTTTCCTGATTGAATGAACTATTATATTTTACACTAATTCTTATAGAAAACAATGACTTTCTTATTGACTATCTTGTACTGCGAGTAGCAAAATTATACTCGCTAAAAAGGTTCACTGTAATTCATTGTTATAAAACCAAAGTTAAAAATAACCTTTTTCTAAAACCTTCTTGAAATATTTAGGCTTTTAATGTGGTCCATTACTCCAAATTCTATTAATAAATTGTTTAAAATTTTATGAATATAAGTAGTCGTGAATGACATTTTTAGAAAAATATACGCACTCAATTAAACATGTTTAAAAGATTAACCAACTGTAAATGACTGAGTTATAAATAAAACCTCAAAATAGAATCATTTCCTTTCTTTAATGGATAAAAATATCTTTGCTGACCTAATCATTTCTTTAGAGGCGGGGAAATCCCATTGTGCTATGTCCAGCAAAATAAGAAAACAACCAAGTTTTTATTAATCTTCCTTCAGTATTTATTTTTGTACCTCTTTATGAAAAAAAAAAGTTTACCGAATATTGAAAATGTGTAATCACGGATCATTTGTGTTCTGAAAAATTATTTAAGACTAGAGATAAAACTTTTTATAAATCAATTCATATCTTGAAAATTTTGTTGTGATAAAAATTTTTAGAAATGAAAGGATGAAAATATTTTTGTTGAATTTATCCTCTATTCCGAGGCCTTAAAATCACATCCTGCTTTGTAAAGACAATGAAGAAGAAACATGATTTTTTTTATTTAACTTTAGCCTATATTCATTTCTCGAACATGCTTTTTAAATGTAGACAACTGAATTATAAGCCCTTGTTTGTGAAAAACATTTGAGAAAAGTGTGCCAAAAATAAGTTTTTTTCCTCTTTAATTTTGTTTGTTATTTTCATCAAAATGTTAGAAATAAATTCTTTTTGAAAAATGCAAAATTTCAAATGAAATAACTACTATTTTCGATATTTTCACATGTAGAAAATGTTAATGGATTGCAGTAATTTTTGATTGAAATATAACAAAATAAATCAAATGACTTTTTAAGATAAATATAATAAGCTGAAGTAAGCTGAAGTAATAAGAAGAAGTAATCGCAAACATTGAGACCTATTACTTTAGCTTATTTTTGGGAGACTTTTTCTAATCGGTGTGTTCCACTCGGAGGGTTAAATAATAAAATCAAATTTTATCAAAAATATTTTCTATGTTAGCCTACAAACTTTTCAGCCCAACTGTTATGCCTATAACTGTAAATATTGTTTAAGAATAATAAAATGTTAAATTTGGAGAATTAAGTATTAATTATTATTTTGACCAAGCACACCCTGGGTTAGAGCTATAGGGAACTCAATGTAATGAGTAAGAAATAAATGATACGTAAATTTTAACACACCGGTTTTTCTCTTGTCCTAGCTCAGGTCGATCTAGTATCTGATTTGGAGCGTCACAGGCAAGAAGTTAGAGATGTGTAAACATAGATAGATTTAAGACTAAAGATCAATTCATGACTTCAAAATTTTGTAGACAGAAAAATTTCTAGAAATAAAAAGATAAAAACATTTTTTTTGACTTAGTCATCTGTCTGGAGACCGGAAAGTCCCATCCTGGATTGTTTAGAATTTTTTTTATTTATCTTTAACTAGTATTCCTTTCTGAAACACTTTATTAAGTGTAGACTATGGAAATTTAAAACTATATAAACATATATGTGTTATGTACTCAAAAGAAATAATTGGAATATTAGAAATAAAGTTAACAAAGTAACTTACAGCTTAAAAACTCTGACGAATCAACACGATTCCAGGAAATGAAATGATTAAAAATTTTTTTTCTTTTATCATGGCATATAAAATTGGTTTAAAGTAAATTTAACTAGGTTTGAAAGTTTCATATTGCAATAATTATGTTTAATCAGACATAGTACATTTCAGACATAAAATTGTAACAGCCGTCTTTCAATTGAATGTAAAATAAAAGTTCCTAGAAAAATGTTTTTAAAATTATTAATGCAATAGATTTTTATAAAATATTTAATTTTGTCATTCTAAATAGAATAAATATATGCACAAAAAGGAAGAAAAAATATTCAATTAGCCACATAAAAACTGTTGAAAGATGTATATTTCAAAAGTAATTTTAATGTATCTAGCCCATTAAAATTTAAAAACAGTCAAAAACTGTTAAGGGACTGAAAATTAAAACAAAATAGAGTTTATCATAATATAAAATATATATTGTTCGTATTTATATAAAATTGGTTCACTGAATTAAAGGTAATTGTCTTCATTTTGGTATAAACATTAATTTCTAGAATACAGATTTTAAAAATTATTTTGCAGTTAAATGGATTTTTATTTTTAAAACATAAAGTACAAAATTTAATATTTTAAAAATATACATTGTACCATATAACTAAATATATAATTTTATAAAGTGACTCGTAAAGAAAAAAAATTCATTCTAAACAGAGTAGATTATATCTTTCATGGAGAATTTAAATTACGCTGTTATAGAGAAAACTGTTAAGATTGACAGCTCCTACTTAAGTTAACAAGGGTACATAGTTCCTGGTATACTGTCAAATTATAGAATTTTTTAGTTGTATATAATTAATTTTATAACCTGACAACTCATGCATGGAAATAGAAATTTTTTCTTTAATATTTTATTTTTATTTGCAATTGTGACTTCTTTTATAAGGGATGTTAGTAGTAAAATAAAACAAATTTGTTTCAAGCAGCATGAAAATATGTAATAGGTAAGAAATACATACAGTAATCTTCAGTTTCGATGTAGTCAAATTTTGAATCATTCTTGGCTAATAGAATTTGTTTATTAAATTAATAATTGGCATCGTGTATTTAAATAAATATAAAAAAGAATAGTAAAAAATGCTTTTGTTTAATGATAAAAATGTACAAAAAAGTAAAAACTTTGCTTTAGTTTTTAGCTATGCCACTTGCAAAAAGATGGCGATACTGGATTATAATCTCAACAATTAAAATTGTAAGTATGCTCAACAGCTTTTTACATTTACCATTTTGACTTAATTTTATTTCTTCTCCAATCCAATTTTTATGGTTGAATATTGTCATCGAAATTGAACATATAGGCAGAATTTCAGATCCCTAACTAATCAAGAAGATAGTTAAAAATTAGTTTTAAATTAGCAACCGATACACAAGGGAAGTTAATTAAAAGTGATTAAAAAGATTATAGGTTGGTATAGTCTTATTGAAGTTTCATTTTAATCCACAAAATCTGTTTTTATTATTGTAAAAATAAAATGTTAGGGACTAATTTTTTTTCCAATTATCTATTTTCCTCTTCCATAGGATGAATTCAAAAATTCCGTTATTTATATCGTATTAGGAACCTATATTCCAAATTTTGTTCCTCTCTCTCCAATCATTTTGACTCTGTGTTACTTAAAACAAAAAACTTAAATACAAGACTCCGAAAACAGCATTTCTCCCAATTGTATTTCATTCCAAACTCTCTCCAAACACGCGTTTCCCCACTAAAATCAAACTCGGAAATTATCCCCAAAATTAATAGAGTTAGTTGTTTTTGAGTCTATTTGTAATAAACATATGCGCATTTCCTTTTGTTTTTATATAATAGTGGAAAACCGCTCCAGACTTTGTCCTGGCATTGCATATTCATTTTTCTATATATTAAAATGGATGATATCTGTGCTATCTAGGATGCATTTTTCAGTGTAAATCCGGAAAAAGAAATTATGGTCTATACTGATATCTTTTATAAGCGAGTTTCCTAATGAATTACAACTAATTATTTTTATCTATGTATTTTCTTTTTAGCTTTTAAGCTGAATTAATAATTTTTACAGGTGTAAAATCATTTAGTTTTAATGTTAGATTACTATCCCGAGATATTTCGGCAAATGAAAAAAGCTAAATATTTGTCTTTGTATGAGAGTTTTTCAAACAAGAGACAACACAAGTGATACCTGACATTCTGTACACTGGTAGCTGGTTTATTTTCTTATCTCTGGAATCTCTTTCACAGAAGTATAAAATACTGCTTCGTTGGATTTCAATTTTTTGCAGTAGCAGGAATAACATCCAGAAAATGCCTTGAGGTTAACTGAGTGGTAAACGAATAATGCTAGTTTTTCCTGATGTGGCAGAAAACTCGTCACGATGAACTAACCTTCTTTACTAATCCACACGCCAAAGTATACTATACAATAGGGAAAACACGAGACCACTCCAACCAAAAGAGCCGTGAAGCCAACAAAACTGTCGATCAAATCTGAATATTCCCTTTCATTTCTTCCTCCAGGCAGAGTAAAACTTTGATAAAACAATTTATACAGACAAATTCTGCTTTTTTCTAGTTTCCTCAAAAGTCGGGTGAATCAGAATTTGAAATTATTAACTGCAAATATACGGCGAGATAATAATTAACTGCAATACGGACGAAACCAAGATAACTCGGGATAATCAGACAAGCAGTTAAAACAAAAAACTTAAATACAAGATACCGAAAACAGCATTGCTCCCAATCGTCTTTCTTTCCAAAAGATCTCGAAACACACGCTTCACCATTAAAAACAAACTCGGAAATTATACCCAAAATCAATAGAGTTACTTATTTTTGACTCTATTTGTAATAAATAAACATATGTGCATTACCTTTTGTTTTTAATAGAATACTAGAAGACCACGAGAGACTTTGTCCTGGCTTTGCATATTTATTTTTCTATATATGAAAATGGATGATCTCTGTGCTATCTAGGATGTATTTTTCGCTGTAGAAAAATCCGGAAAAATGAATTATGGTCCATACTGATTTCTTCTTTTGTAAATGTTAATAATTAAAAGGATAATGATGATTTAAGTTTTGAGAAACAAGACTTAAAATTTTAAACAAATTTTATTTCATGTATAGCATAAAATTTTGCATGGAATTAACTTTCAGTCACCCAGTTTTGTTTTAAAATAAAAATACAGGATGTCCCAAAACGACCACATGAACTCTGCACAGCTAGATTTCTGGTTAGGGGTACAGAATCTAGCTGTCGAGAAATAAAACTGCCGAAACTATGGGTACCTGTACGATCCATAGTTTACGAGAAAAATACGAAAAATAAAGTATGATGTCACTTCCGGACACACTGAAGCAACACTCAAACGAATCTTATGGCCGAATGGTTAGGGGGCTAAATTTCGGTTTCGGAGTTGGTGTGCTTGAATCCCACTGGGACATAGGTGTTTCTGGGAGTTTGGAATAGGCTTAACTCTCTAAGCGGTTCGCACGTACAATTCCGCCTAACCGATGATGACTTCAAAACGTACAACTTTCGATCTCCAAAAACGCTCCGAAAATAAATGTAATGTACTTTACCCCATGGAGTTTTGAGGTAGGAGGGTCAGGTCGATTGTTTAAGAACTGCACCCCTATTTCACTGACATTTCTTGAGGGATGCACCCCTACCCCCTGAGGCACAAAGACGCTGACAGATTTTCATGACTTTGTAAATCTCTATTTCGAAGTATTTCGTTTGCGGTAACATATGCATCTGTAATTGCACCACTTAAATATCTTGGATAACTTTCGTAAAAAATATAAATAAGTCTCTCAAAGAATATTTTTATTTGTACTTTTAAAATCCATCATTTCTTATAGGATAATATTCCAGACTTGACGAGCTTTATATGTATTAAAAAATTAACAGTCTATAATATCTATTGATATATCTATATATAATCGGAAGCAAAGAGATAGTAACGAGGGTGAGTTTCCCGTATTCCATTCTAGTCGACAAAGGGTGAAGGAAAAAATCATAGAACGCTTTGGCCACAGTAAATCTTTCGCACATATTTTGGAGATTTTTTTCCTGGATGTGTTCCACTCGGGAGGTTAAAGTGGTAGACCATAGCAATAAAAACGAAACCAAACTAATGAATTGTTTCAATACATTTTTCTGAATGATACGGCCCAATTATCGGCAGAATATAAGGAACGAAAATAAATAGTTCTGTTACCACTGAGTAAGTCTGTATTATTACCGGTAAAAATCGTGTAAATTAGATAATCATAAATTTATAATATTTTTAAAATTAATAAATTTGAAAGCCTAAACCTGTTCACTCCACCCGATCCTATCCTACCGACCGAAACAAGTTCTCTGGCCATTAGCATAGTCTCCCGCCCCCAAGGGGGGGCTGTATCTCCACCTTTGAGAACCACTGCTTTAAAACATGCTTTAATTAAAAAAACTAATTAGTTTACTTCAGCAGTTTCTTGCCGAGTATCTTTATATCTACTTACCCTATTTATGAGTACATAACACTCATCATAAATCTGAGATACAAACGATATTTTAAATTATTAACGATCTATGGGGACCAAATAATCTAGCCTCAAAATGTGGTTCACTAATTCTTTAGACGACTGAGAAATTTGAATTTTAAATTCTAAGGCATAATTCTTAATGTTTAATCTCCAATCCAATAAATTGATTATCATCACATTTACGGTAACAAGGAATGCTAAATAATTCTGCATGCTAACTAATGTAAAATTAATGAACAATTAATGAATAATCAATATGTAATTGAAAATGAAAAACTAAATTATATTTTTTAGACAAATGTTTAATGACTACATAACTTTATATAAGTAGCGAGTTAGAGCACTTTAACTCTTATAACGAGAGATAGTTCTTTATGAATTCAGCCGTCTGTCACTAGCATTGTTTTGGTTTGGATCTCTATAGTCTACAGTTTTGCCACAAGAGATGATTTACTGTTTAGAGACGATTTCGAATGGCTACAAAAATCCATGTCTGAATTGGGAACTCTGGTACCAAAGAACATCGCTTGTAATTATGTATTCCCTAGCTTAAAAAATAAATATAAGTGGAAGGAAATAAAGATGGACAAACATTTATTTTCAGTAAGATGTTACTGTTTTATTTTAGTCTTAAAATAAAATCTTCGTTCATAAGAATATATTATGAGTACCTAAAGCAGAAAAATTTATTCCTTTTATAGCATGCATTTAGAGTTCTTTCTTTAAACTTTTTTTAATGCAGTGTTATACACTTTAAAAAAACAGTATATTTCATACTTTCCTTTTAAGAATATATACCAATAATATTAGCGGAGAAAGACAGATGAAACATATTTAATGATTTATAACCGGAAAGAGCAATGATTATGGTTTTCGACATTATCTCAAGTGCACCATATGATATATCTTTACATCACCCATTTGTGAAAGTAGATTTGTCACCCTAGAGAGCTTGTTCCCCTGGTGAGCTCAAATTTGTGACACTCAAAAGACAAATCACATGCGGCTTTACTCGCGCTTTTCCCCATCGATTCAGAAACATTTATACTACTTATCTAGCGGAGTGATCTCCTGGATAAGGTTTGTCTTTATATAAAGAAATAAAACAGCACTATAAATAGTAATCAAAGAAATCACCAGAAATAAATGTGTGATAAAATGAAGATTACGTTTCCATAGACATTAAATAGGGCTTAGAATTTATGAGCACTAAAGGTTTATAACAATTTTGTCAATCTTCAATTAACTAACATATAGGATTACACTTCATCTTATGAACAAATATGTGAACAATCATATTTTGCTTTATGTACATACATGCATACTTAAGACATACATGAAAGGAGGAGGAATAGGAAACCAGACTCATAACCTCAGAAAACCAAAAATTTTTGAGTACAG
>CM063500.1:40585595-40590595 GCA_032207245.1 Pardosa pseudoannulata
TACTTCTGACCTTTTTAATGAAATTTCCGAATCGATTTGGAGTCAGCAATCTTTTCCTTTCATTAGATTTAAGTCAATTTCGGTGTCGAAAATGAAAGGATTAATGAAATAAAGCTATTACCGTTGCCACAGACGAATTTGCTCTCGAGCAATTTGAGAAGTGCTTACCTTCTTTGTTCTTAGTTAGAAATAGAATGAAAACGGGGGAGGAAATTTAATCAAGATGGATTTATAATCGAAGAAAATTCCTTTACTCGGTTGTCTGAAAATTTCATTTAAGAAAGGACTTAAAATTTAAATAACTCCGAATGTTTTAATTATTATTTCAATCTTGACGTTGAAATTGTTTGGATTTTTACGAAATTTAAACTTGAAACTGCATATAAATTGTAAAGGAAGGATTGCTTGCAGTGGAAATTTTAACGTAGAAGGGCATATACATTTGAAGAAATGAGTTGAAATACCAATTATAAAGTTTGAATTTTAGTAAGTTTTGAGCAAATTTTGGTAATTATTTAATGTTTTCCGGCATATTTGAAGAACTAAGATGTACATTCCAGGCAAGAATATAATCCTACTGTTTCATTTTCTATACCATGCGGAATGTCTACAAATGGAGCCTCAAAAATCGGAAATGATACCCGTAAATTCGTTTTTATCCACTTTAAAGTAGGGCTGACGCATTGTGTGTGGGTACATTTCGCAGCGGAAGTGTACCGGGAGCTGCCGTTTTGCGCTTAAATTTAGTTATTCAGTTAAATTTGAATAGATGCTGAAGGATGGTAGATTGATTAGGGTGCTGGCCTTCGGTACCGGAGTTCATGGGTTCGAATCCCGCAGTGGCAGGGATGTTAATAGCTGTTTGGTATCGTATTTAAGCTGTAGGTACCGGTCTCATTAGCCCTCGTGTTGTAAAATGTAGACCGTAGAACTAAAAAAAATCAATAAATCAAATATTATTTAATTTTTTAACCAAATTTTCTATTTTATATTGCAATATATAAATAAATATATAAGTAAAAATATATAAATAACAACCATAAAGTTTTGGAAACAAAAAATATATTTTTTTACTGGATAAATTTATAATAGTATCTTAAATATGAAAAATCAAACAGAAATAGTAATATATAGTTTTAATTTTCTTCGAATTATCTTATATATAAACACTTTTATATTATAAAAAATGAAAAGAGCAATCATAAAACTAATAATGTTACTGTATATACCGTTATTTTTGTACCCACAAATAAACCATGTTGTTACAGTAACCCGTACTAATACGTGACCCGAGCTCAAGTATCAATCGTCAGAAAACGTACTACTACGCGTACAATGTGTTAAATTACTTTTTTTTAATTTAATGTTTCTTTCTGGGATTACTGCATATAAATATCTTGAAATCCCATGAGTTTTAGATTTTTAAAGCTTAAGGTACCTCCACTGTAAAACATAAAATTGTAGTGGTTTTCTTACTACTTTTTAACTTTCCATAACTTTTTTTATTTCCCACTAAAATGTTTGATATTTTATTGGAGAAATCTGTTATATATCTCCTTAATAAACTAACCTTAAATGCATATAAAAGTAATAAAATATTTTTATAAAATATACATAAGGCAGATACATTTGAAGAAATGAATTGAAATAACAATTATAAAGTTTGAATTTGAATAAGATTTACCCAATATTTTGGTAATTATTTCTTGTTTTCCGGCATATTTAAAGAACTAACATGCAAATTCCAGGCAAGATTATAATCAAACTCACTTTGTGTACCATCCGAGAAATCTACAAATGGAACCTCAAAAATTGGAAATGATACCCGTAAATTCGTTTTTATCCACTTTAAAGTAGAGTGGACACATTGTGTGAGCGTACATTTCGCAGCGGAAGTGTACCGGGAGCTGCGGTTTTGTGCTTAAATTTAGTTATTGAGTTAAATCTGAATAGATGCTGAAAGATGGCAGATTGGTTAGGGTGCTAGCCTTCGGTACCGGAGTTCGTGGGTTCGAATCCCACAGTGGCATGAATGTTCATAGCCGTTTGGTATCGGATTTAAGCTGTAGGCCCCTGTCTCATTAGCCCTCGTGTTGCAAAAATAAATCGAAAATTATTTAATTTTTATCCAACCTTTCGTACTTTATATGGCAATATATAAATAAATATATAAGTAGAAATATATAAATAACAACCATATAGTTTTCGGAAAAAAATATATTTTTAATGGATAAATTTATAATAGTATCTTAAATATGACAAATCAAATAGAAATAATGGTATACAGTTTTAATTTTTTTCGAATTATGTTATATATAAACATTTTTACATTGTAAAAAAAATAAAAAGAACAATCAGAAATCTAATAATGCTGCTTGTATACCGTTATTTTTGTACGTACATTTTTTTACTTGTACGTGTTCCGTGCTCAAGTATCAATCGTCAAAAATGTTCTAGTACATGTCCCGCATGAAATTTGTTAAAAATTACTTTTTTTTAATTTAATGCTTCTCTCTTTGCATACTACATATAAATATCTTGAAATCGCAAGAGTTTTAGATTTTTAAAGCTTAAGGTGTCTCCACTGTAAAACATAAAATTGTAGCGGTTTTCTTACTACTTCTTAACGTTCCATAAGTTATTTTTTTATTTCACATTAAAATGTTTCAAATTTTATTGTAGGAATTTGCTATATATATCTTTAATAAACTAACCTTAAATGCATATAAAAGTAATAAAATATTTTTTATAAAATATACATAAGGCGGATACATTTGAAGAAATGAATTGAAATAACAATTATAAAGTTTGAATTTGAATAAGATTTACCCAATAGTTTGGTAATTATTTCTTGTTTTCCGGCATATTTAAAGAACTAACATGCAAATTCCAGGCAAGATTATAATCAAACTCACTTTGTGTACCATCCGAGAAATCTACAAATGGAACCTCAAAAATTGGAAATGATACCCGTAAATTCGTTTTTATCCACTTTAAAGTAGGGTTGACACATTGTGTGATGGTGCATTTCGCAGCGGAAGTGTACCGGGAACTGCCGTTTTGTGCATAAATTAAGTTATTCAGTTAAATCTGAATAGATGCTAAACGATGACCGATTTGTTAGGGTGCTGGTCTTCGGTACCGGAGTTCGTGGGTTCGAATCCCACAGTGGCAGGGATGTTCATAGCCGTTTGGTATCGGATTTAAGCTGTAGGTCCCGGTCTCATTCGCCCTCGTGTTGCAAAAAGTAGACCGTAGCACTCCGAACAAAACTCAATAAATCGAAAATTAATTAATTTTTATCCAACTTTTTGTATTTTATATTGCAATACATAAATAAATATATAAGTAGAAATATATAAATAACAACCATATAGTTTTCGGAAAAAAAATATTTTTAGTGGATAAATTTATAATAGTATCTTAAATATAACAAATCAAATAGAAATAGTGGTATACAGTTTTAATTTTTTTCGAATTATGTTATATATAAACATTTTTACATTGTAAAAAAATAAAAAGAGCAATCATAAATCTAATAATGCTGCTTGTATACCGTCATTTTTGTACGTACATTTTTTTACTTGTACGTGTTCCGTGCTCAAGTATGAATCGTCAAAAATGTTCTAGTACATGTCCCGCATGAAATTTGTTAAAATTACTTTTTTTAATTTAATGCTTCTCTCTTTGCATACTACATATAAATATCTTGAAATCGCAAGAGTTTTAGATTTTTAAAGCTTAAGGTGTCTCCACTGTAAAACATAAAATTGTAGCGGTTTTCTTACTACTTCTTAACTTTCCATAACTTATTTTTTTATTTCACATTAAAATGTTTCAAATTTTATTGTAGGAATTTGCTATATATCTCTTTAATAAACTAACCTTAAATGCATATAAAAGTAATAAAATATTTTTATAAAATATATATAAAGCAGATACATTTGAAGAAATGAATTGAAATAACAATTATAAAGTTTGAATTTGAATAAGATTTACCCAATATTTTGGTAATTATTTCTTGTTTTCCGGCATATTTAAAGAACTAACATGCAAATTCCAGGCAAGATTATAATCAAACTCACTTTGTGTACCATCAGAAAAATCTACAAATGGGGCCTTAATTTGAAATGATACCCTTAAATTCGTTTTTATCCACTTTAAAGTAGGGTTGACACATTGTGTGAGCGTACATTTCGCAGCGGAAGTGTACCGGGAGCTGTGGTTTTGTGCTTAAATTTAGTTATTGAGCTAAATCTGAATAGATGCTGAACGATGGCCGATTGGTTAGGGTGCTAGCCTTCGGTACCGAAGTTCGTGGGTTCGAATCCCACAGTGGCATGGATGTTCATAGCCGTTTGGTATCGGATTTAAGTTGTAGGTCCCTGTCTCATTATCCCTCGTGTTGCAAAAAGTAGACCGTAGCACTTCAAACAACATTCAATAAATCGAAAATTATTTAATTTTTTATCCAACTTTTCGTACTTTATATGGCAATATATAAATAAATATATAAGTAGAAATATATAAATAACAACCATATAGTTTTCGGAAAAAAATATATTTTTAGTGGATAAATTTATAATAGTATCTTAAATATGACAAATCAAATAGAAATAGTGGTATACAGTTTTAATTTTTTTCGAATTATGTTATATATAAACATTTTTACATTGTAAAAAAAAATAAAAAGAGCAATCATAAATCTAATAATGCTGCTTGTATACCGTCATTTTTGTACGTACATTTTCGTATTAGTACGTGTTCCGTGCTCAAGTATCAATCCTCAAAAAAGTTCTAGTACATGTCCCGCATGAAATTTGTTAAAATTACTTTTTTTTTAATTTAATGCTTCTCTCTTTGCATACTACATATAAATATCTTGAAATCGAAAGAGTTTTAGATTTTTAAAGCTTAAGGTGTCTCCACTGTAAAACATAAAATTGTAGCGGTTTTCTTACTACTTCTTAACTTTCCATAACTTATTTTTTTATTTCACA
>CM063500.1:40595595-40605595 GCA_032207245.1 Pardosa pseudoannulata
CTCTACCTCTAGTCTAATATCAACTTTTGTATGATTTATTTTGTGTTTGTTACGATGATAGTGTTGAATGTCACACAAATAGAGACTCTTGACTTATAAACAACAGTTTATATTGAGGCATACATGGCTGTAACAGCTAAGAACACCATCTCTCCATACAACACTGGGTACCACTTCTCGAACACAGAATTTCTTTGTCTACTTAATGTAAAGAATGCAAAAGAGTAAAGAGACATTATCACGAGCCAGTAACGCCATCTATAGGCATGAACATGAAACAGATATGATTATAGAGACTGTTATATTGTCAACATTCAGTATCATGGTGGTTGCGTGAGAGAAATTCCAAGGATATGAACACCAAAATATGACTTCTCTTGAAAGTTTGATATAGCTAACATTGTACTTACGTTGAATGATTTTTTTTTCTATATCTACAAAAGGAGTACCCCTAAAACATGATATATACAAGTTATATATAATGCTACTGGAGATTTTAACTCCACAAAAAACGAATAAGAATAAAAAGTAATTATTGAAATATGATTGATATGAGAAAGGTAATTACTTACCTCCTCCCATATTCCGGATGGCAAACTTTCAGCTCAACACACACAAAATCCATTAAAAAATATAAGACTACTATTTAGAATACGGTATCTTTAATAGTTTCCTTCCACCACTAATAAAAAATTCCTTAAAATTACGAATAAAGTTCAATAAGGAATAACATAGATTTAATTAAGAATAACATAGGATAACAAATAATAACAGAATTTCTCTAACTCGGATACAAATATTTTAGAATTAAGCTTCCGATTCGTATGGAAGTGACGAATAGTTCTACTACGAATAAAAGTTCAAAGTTTATTTTTTTGTTTTTTCTGGACACGACGCTTCCCACAGCTTGGCGTTTTTATTCTGTTGCCACTGGAGATTCAACAGCTACTATTGTTAACAATAATTTCTTTTATGGAACACTAAATCCATTGAAAATCGTCACTAATATTTAAAGGAAATGCAATTACAGTATGGATTAATAATTTTCTAGGATTCAAGTAAATTCATCGATACATTATGCGGTGCATTTAAAGTTATTTTAAGAAAATTATTCAATTAAATATTATACACTGTTATGTGGGGAACTTAAAATTAATTTAGGAAAATTATTCAAATAGTGTAGTATACAACTTATGCAGTGCATTTAAAATTAATTTAAGATAATTATTCAATTAAATAATATACACTACTACTCTGCAAAGTTCAATTACTTACTAAAAAGCAGAATTGTCAACATATTTATACATAGTAAATGTTATCATTAAAACAATATACGTCGTTAAGATTATCGTAATTTCTAGAATAATTACATGAACTGAAAATAACCAAAATTTCAATGACAGTTAAATAAAATACTGATTTTTTTTTAGATTCTGATTTTGTACACATTGATAAATTTTCTTTAGGATTAAAATAATTTTAGATTTCTAAATTGTTTAATTTTAGCGTTGCATTTAAAATTATTTTATAAAAACTATTCAATTAGATACTATACACTATTATGCGGTGCATTTAAAATTATTTTAAGAAAATTATTCAATTAAGTAGTCTACACTATTACTCTGCAAAATGCAATTACTTAATAAAAAGCATAACTTTCAACAAATTTATACATAGTAAATGCTGTCATTAGAAAAAATACATCGCTAGAAATGTCGTAAATTCTAGAATAATTACATGTACTGAAAATAACCAAAATTTTAATGATAATGAAATACAATGCTGATTTTTTTAGGCTCCGAATTTGTGCATATTGAGAAATTTTCTTTGGGATTAAAATTATTTGAGAGTTTTAAATTATTTAATTTTATTTCTACAGTGAAGGATTATTTTTCCTTAATCGAATATTATTAATTCTCAAATATATAATTTAAATTATTTTAAGAAAATAATTCAATTAAATAAAATACACTATTATGCGGTACATTTAAAATTATTTTATGCAATTTATTCTATTAGATACTATACACTATTATGCGGTGCATTTAAAATTATTTTAAGAAAATTATTCAATTAAATAGTCTACACTATTACTCTCAAAATGCAATTACTTAATAAAAAGCATCACTTTCAACAAATTTATACATAGTAAATGCTGTCATTAAAACAAAATACGTCGCTAGAAATGTTGTAAATTCTAGAATAATTACATGTACTGAAAATAAACAAAATTTCAATGATAATGAAATAAAATGCTGATTTTTTTAGGCTCCAAATTTGGGAATATTCAGAAATTTTCTTTGGAATTAAAATTATTTGAGATTTTTAAATTATTTAATTTTATTTCTACAGTTAAGGATTATTTTTCCGTAGTCGAATATTATTAGTTCCCAAATATATAATTTAAAATTATTTTAAGAAAATTATTCAATTAAATAGAATACACTATTATGTGGTACATTTAAAATTATTTCATGCAAACTATTCAATTAAATAGTATACACTATTATGTGGTGCATTTAAAATTATTTTAAGAAAACTATTTAATTATATAGTCTACAATATTACTCTGCAAAATGCAATTATTTAATAAAAGCAGAATTTTTAACATATTTATGCATAGTAAATGCTGTCATTACAAAAATACGTCTTTAAATATGTCTTAAATTTTAGAATAATTACATGTACTGAAAATAACCAAAATTTCAATGATAATGAAATAAAATACTGATTTTTTTAGGCTCCGAATTTGTGCATATTGAGAAATTTTCTTTGGGATTAAAATTATTTGAGATTTTTAAATTATTTAATTTTATTTCTACAGTGAAGAATTATTTTTTCTTAGTAGAATAATATTAATTCCCAAATATATAATTTAAAAAGTTTTTAAGAAAACTATTCAATTAAATAGAATACACTATTATGCGGTACATTTAAATCTTTTTATGCAAACTATTCAATTAGATACTATACACTATTATGCGGTGCATTTAAAATGATTTTAAGAAAACTATTTAATTATATAGTCTACACTATTACTCTGCAAAATGCAATTATTTAATAAAAGCAGAATTTTTAACATATTTATGCATAGTAAATGCTGTCATTACAAAAATACGTCTTTAAAAATGTCTTAAATTTTAGAATAATTACATGTACTGAAAATAACAAAAATTTCAATGATAATGAAATAAAATGCTGATTCTTTTAGGCGCCGAATTTGTGCATATTGAGAAATTTTCTTTGGGATTAAAATTATTTGAGATTTTTAAATTTATTAATTTTATTTTTACAGTAAAGAATTATTTTTCCTTAGTAGAATATTATTAATTCCCAAATATATAATTTAAAATTTTTTTAAGAAAACTATTCAATTAAATAGAATACACTATTATGCGGTACATTTAAAATTATTTTATGCAAACTATTCAATTAGATACTATACACTATTATGCGGTGCATTTAAAATTATTTTAAGAAAATTATTCAATTAAATAGTCTACACTATTATTCTGAAAAGTGCAATTACTTAATTAAAAGCAAAATTTTCAACAAATTTATACATAGTAAACGCTGTCATTAAAACAAAATATGTCATTAAGAATGTCGTAAATTTTAGAATAATTACATGTACTGAAAGTAACCAAAATTTCAATGATAGTGAATAAAATGCTGATTTGTTTTACGTTCTGATTTTGTGCACATTGAGTAGTTTTCTTTGGGATTAAAATAATTTTAGATTTCTAAGTTATTTAATTTTATTTCTACAGTGAAGAACTATTTTTCATTAGCTAGCTATTATTAATTCCCAAATATGTAATTTAAAATTACTTTAACAAAATTATTCTATTAAATAGAATACACTATTATGCTGTGCATTTAAAATTATTTTAAGAAAACTATTCAATTATATAGTATACACTATTACTCTGCAAAGTGTAATTACTTAATAAAAAGCAGAATTTTCAACATATTTATAAATAGTAAATGATGTCATTAAAAAATTATGTCGTTAAGAATGTCGTAAATTTGAGAATAATTACATGTACTGAAAATAACAAAAATTTCAATGATAATAAAATAAAATGCTGATTTTTTTAGATTCCGATTTTGTGCACATCGAGATTTTTTCTTTGGGATTCAAATGATTTTAGATTTCTAAATTATTTAATTTTAGTGTTGCATTTAAAATTAATTTAAGATAATTATTAAATTAATTAGTATACACTAATTACCCTGCAAAGTGCAATTTCTTAATAAAGAACACAAATTTATGCATAGTAAATGCTGTTATTAAAAGAAAATACGTCGTTAAGAATGTTGTAAATTTTAGAATAATTACGTGTACTGAAAATATTTAAAATTTCAATAACAGTGAAATAAAATGCTGATATCTTTCAGCATTAACATTTTTTATCCATGAATCAAAATATATTATTATACAAAATATAGTACAGAAGTACATACAGAATTACATTAACACAACAGTATATAAACATATCAGGAATATAGTACAGAAGTACATACAAACTTTACAAACTATATACACACATTATCTTAATTTTACATGTAAACATTTCATAACGAAAATTTCAATGATAATAAAATGCTGATTAAGGTTCCGATTTTGTGCACATTGAGAATTTTTCTTTGGGATTAAAATTATTTTAGATTTCTAAATTATTTAATTTTATTTCTACAGTGAAGGATTATTTTTCATTAGCCAGATATTATTAAGTCCCAAATATATAATTTAAGAATGAATGCGCTTACATTTTAATAATGTAAAGAATCAAAGTTGACTATAAAAATGCAAACGATTTAATTGTTTTAAATTAATTATTGTGACTTTTCATATTAACAATTATATTTTTTATTTACTCTGTAATCATCTAACAATTATATTTTTTATTTTTTTTATTTGCTCTGATAGTTAAATCGCTAACGGTACACTAGTTATTTTACATAATTTTTTATTTTTGAATAATATCAAGCAAAAAAGAGATATAAACAATATAACTTTAAATTCACTTTTTTTAAAACAAAGTATTTAAAAAAATAATTGATCATTTTTAAATAAAAAGAATTCGACTTTTATTGCATAAGAAAGCAATTACTGCTTGTGAATTACGTATTCATTTACAAAAGTATTTGCAATTTTCTCGAAGAAATTCTTTCTGATTAAAAGAAAAACCGCAACAATAAAAACGCCACTTAAGAACGTTAAAACGACACTTAGTGATTATTGGAAGATCAATTTCCTTTATTTGAGTAATGGATGAAAAAATAAGTTTGTCTTTAATTAGAAATAGATCCGAGTGAATTCCTAAAAAGTATAAAATGCCATTAAACCTTCTATTTTTGCCTTCGAATTGATCTTGCCTAAAACCTTTTTGGAAGTATAAGAAAATAACTTCAAGGCAATTGGAAAATAGTTTGAGGATTTCCATTAAATAACATAGTATTAACTTCGGAAGTGGCATTAGGAATTTGAACTCTAATAGACACAAATATATACATATTCCATAAATGAATTTAGGTTTACTAATTACACTGAAAAAATAATAATTGAATAAAAATATATGACGGTCAAAAAATACAAATATGTGACACTGATCTAGATTCATATGATTGTACAATTTTCTACTAAGATACATAAGTCATCAATATTTTATGCTAACAAGCTAGTGCTAATAAGCTTCAATTTATAAGGGTATTTATAGGGGGCCCTATATAATAATAATAGCGATATATATACATGAATATATAAAAGTTTAATGTACTGAAAATAACCAAAATTTCAATGACAGTTAAATAAAATGATGTTTTTTTAGATTCTGATTTTGTGCACATTGATAAATTTTCTTTAGGATTAATATAATTTTAGATTTCTAAATTATTTAATTTTATCGTTGCATTTAAAATTATTTTATGAAAACTATTCAATTATATACTATAGACTATTATGCGGTGCATTTAAAATTATTTTAAGAAAATTATTCAATTAAATAGTCTACATTATTACTCTGCAAAATGCAATTACTTAATAAAAAGCATAACTTTCAACAAATTTATACATAGTAAATGCTGTCATTAAAACAAAATACGTCACTAGAAATGTCGTAAATTCTAGAATAATTACATGTACTGAAAATAACCAAAATTTCAATGATAATGAAATAAAATGCTGATTTTCTTAGGCTCCGAATTTGTGCATATTGTGAAATTTTCTGTAGGATTAATATTATTTTAGATTTTTAAATTATTTAATTTTATTTCTACAGTTAAGGATTATTTTTCCGTAGTCGAATATTATTAGTTCCCAAATATATAATTTAAAATTATTTTAAGAAAACTATTCAATTAAATAGAATACACTATTATGCGGTACATTTAAAATTATTTTATGCAAACTATTCAATTAGATACTATACACTATTATGCGGTGTATTTAAAATTAATTTAAGATAATTATTCACTTAAATAGTATACAATATTACTCTGCAAAGTTCAATTACTTAATAAAACGCAGAATTTTCAACAAATTTAAGCATAGTATATGCTGTCACTAAATAAAAATAAGTCATTAAGAATGTAGCAAATTTTAGAACAATTACACGTACTGAAAATAACAAAAATATCAATGGTAGTGAAATAAAATGCTCACTTTTTTCAGGTTCCGATTTTATGCACAATGAAAAATTTTCTTTGGGATTAAAATTATTTTTGATTACTAAATTAATTAATTTTATTTCTACATTGAAGAATTATTTTTTATTAGTCGAATATTATTAATTCCCAAATATATAATTTAAGAATGAATGTGCTTACATTTTAATAATGTAAAATAGCAAATCTGACTATAAAAATGCAGCAAACCCTCGTTCGAATTAATTGTCTTTAAATTGATTATTGTTACTTTTCATATTAACAATTATATTTACACTGATAATTAAATAGCTAACGGTACGTTAGGTTTTTTTTTATATAATTATTCATTTTTAAATAATATCAAGCAAAAAAGAGATATAAACAATCTAATTTTAAAATTAAACATTTTTAAAACAAAGTATTTAAAAAAAATTGATCCTTTTTAAATTAAAAAAAATTCGACTTTTATTGCATAAGAAAGCAATTATTGCTTATGAATTACTTATTCATTTACAAAAGTATTTGCAATTTTCTCAAAGAAATTCTTTCTGATTAAAAGAAAAACCGCAACAATAAAAACGCCACTTACGAACGTTAAAACGACACTCAGTGATTATTGGAAGATCAATTTCCTTTATTTGAGTAATGGATGAAAAAATAAGTTTGTCTTTAATTAGAAATAGATCCGAGTGAATTCCCAAAAAGGATAAAATGCCATTAAACCTTCTATTTTTACCTTCGAATTGATCTTGCCTAAAACCTTTTTGGAAGTATAAGAAAATAACTTCAAGGCAATTGGAAAATAGTTTGAGGATTTCCATTAAATAACATAGTATTAACTTCGGAAGTGGCATTAGGAATTTGAACTCTAATAGACACAAATATATACATATTCACTTCCATAAATTAATTTAAGGTTTATTATTACACTGAACAAAATAATATATGAAGCTCAAAATAATACAAATACATGTACACTGATCTAGATTCATATGATTGTACACTTTCTACTAAGATATAATCATCAATATTTATAATCCTAATATATATAGCCTATAAATCCTTATTGTTGTCTTTCTTCGTCGTCCTCGAATTTTATAAAGCAGTTGAATCTGGTTTTTGGTTTTCACCTACGGTCTATTTTTTGCAAACACGAGGGTAATGAGACCGCATTTATGAATCTGGAATGATAAAGAGGCATCCATATTGGATTCTTCATGAGTTAGAGTTAGCAAAATTCAAAGCGAGTAAAGTTTAAATTTTATCTTCTCCAAAAATATCGATCCGATAAAATAAATTGATTGTTAAATTGTAATGTGGTATTACAATGAACCCTCCTCCCCTTTTAGCTTTTAAATGTAATTATTTCAAGCCTTATTTCTCGGTTAAGGTCACGATAATATATTGTTACGAACTTCCAAAACTAAAATGGTTCAGGGATTGAATGGACTTTACAAGCAATCAAGACTGCAGCACAAGCAAATACTTTATTGCAAGAAATACAATTCAAAATCTCCGCGGACAATTTTGAGTGCCGTCGGCTACGCAAACTTTCATTAAGCACAACACACCGTGCGTACTCCTCTTAGACCGAGATATCTCTTTACGACTCTACATGGGACTGTCTGCCTTATATAGGCTCACAGAAACTGCCAGAACACTCCAGAAGCCGGAACCGGAAGTGGCCACGTGACGCTACACTTGGCGATATTTGGCGACATTTGGCGATACTTGGCGACAAACTTGGCGATGAACTTGGCGACAAAAAAATTGCCAAATCCATCGCCAACGAGCCTATATCTCGAATTTGGCGAGATACCCATAGAGTCCCATGCTAAACTCAAGCAATTTTCGCAAATTCGTAACAATATCAATTTATCACATTATAAGTAGATAAATAACATTTTTTCTATACCATTATGACGTCATATCTCATTTAATCATTTCTTATTTTAAATTACTTAAATATCGTCTGCATTAATTTCATGTGTTTTATCCTGAATTTAGATAAGACTCAATAATATTCTTTTATATTTTGCTTAAATAATAGATTATACGTATGCAATAATTTTAAATTTAATCATCGATTATTTTTTTGTTGCAATGAACATTTTATCACCGTATTCTAACTACTTCCATGTAGTAGAAAAGATAGATCATTCCTTTACTTCCATTAATTACTGCGGCAAAAAAAATTGCGAAAAACTTAAAATTTCAATGTTACGATAATTTCGATAATTTCGATCAAACGATAATTTCGACGTAGCTAGGTATACTTTAAATTTTCTTCTAAATGGATTCAACGTGATTCTAAACTGCATTCACAGTATCGAGAGTCTTTACAGGAATGTTAAGATAAAACAAATTATTGAGTGTGTACAGATAATTATCATCCCAAAAAACAAACTATTTTTTACTTGCCTTATAGAGTACATTACAATTCTGGAAAATTTAAAATTTTAGTGTTCTCGTCATATATATATGCTAGTTTTATATTAACAAGCTAAAGCTAATAAGCTTCAATTTATAAGTTTATAAACATTAATGGCAGAATAGTCCTATGATAAGATAAATTTTCTGTGAGAAATACAAAATGGATTTTATGTTAAAAATCCCGCTATGAGTATAATTTTTAATATAATAAGATTTTACATCTGAATGATTATTCTATTTCTTTGAAAATGGTTTTTATCGTTTTAAAACTTTTTTAACTCTGTGAATTAATTTTATTTCACAATTTAAGTTTCTATACTTTATTAGTGATTTTTAAAATATCATTTCTATTTTTCTTTATCTTTCACAAATTTTTGGGACTTACTTTGCTTGCTAAATAACTAGATATTTTTTTGAAATGTTCACTTGTTTTCGACTTACAGAGTAATTTTATTATTGTTTTTGCTGTTACTCATCATTCTGATGTGTGAAAATCTGTACAGGGACCGTAAACCTCCCTCAATAGATGCAGAGACCAAGAAGAAGAGCACAGGATATGTCTAAACCCTCTCTAGGGTCATCAATTTGGAGCTACCAGAATTTTGAGATTGCAAATTTTTTTTACGGGCCTCAGTCGACATTATTGAACACGGCTGATCTTGATTTTTAATTATCCTCCACCCTTCTTTACAAGATGAGTTCCTTAATATCATATCTAGATAATACTGTGAAATACATCTGTGAAAAAAATACTGAAAAAATCATTTGAAACTGTTGCTGTGAAAAATGTAATATATGGAAGTAATGTAATATCTCCATAAGATTTTTTAAATTTTCAAAGCCTATAATCGTATAATGATTTTGATGACGCAACAAAGAAATGAGATAGAGATAGTGTAATTATATAGGCTTGTAT
>CM063500.1:40610595-40630595 GCA_032207245.1 Pardosa pseudoannulata
TATGTTAAAAGGGAAAGTGTTAACCTTTATTTGTATACAGCAGCAAATTGTTTTATATAATTGTTATATAAAGACTCAAGGATAATTTTTAAAAATTTTTAAATTAAAATGAAACATTTTGTAGTGTATAAACCTAAAATCTTTATAGTACAAATAATTAAAAAAAAGGAATTTTGGAAAGATTTTTTTCAGAAAAAGCTTTGTACTTTCTGATGAAATTATCACAGTGTCCCTGATTCACTGATGTCACTGATTTCACAACAATTAATCAGATTTAGTTTTAAATCCCTTTAGTTTGTATAGAATTAAAATTAAACAGATATGGCGTAAAAATGTTTTAATTATTGTATCTTAAATTCTTGGATTCTTCAACTTGGAACTTAAGGAAACACTTTCCACAAAACTCAAAGAAATTCCAGGAAATTCCCAGTTTCTGAAATTAGAGAAATTATAATTCAACATAAATTATATAAGTGCAGTCCTTCATGTATAATAATTCACTCGAAACGTCTGAAATTCAATACAAAACTATTTTGGGTTTAGCCGAAAACGTTACTTTGGAACAACGGAGGATTGTTTTACTGCAAAATTTTAAACGAATGTTTATGGTAATAACTAAATTTTACTCTACGGCTAAATTTATGACTATATTACCCGTATAAAGGTCCTCCATGAAGCATTTTTCATTATGCTTGTTTCAAATATACAAGTAACAGCCAATACGACTAATAAGAATTTCCTTGAAACCCAAACTCACTCACACACACACACACACACATGGGGAAAGCTGTTCTGATCATAGAATTATCAGTTTTTACTATTTCTATAAATCGTAATTTATCTTTTGATACTGACTATGCAACGCTTGACTATAACTATGAAAAAGCAAAGTGGATCTTTTTTCACGCGGTTTTGCATTCGGAATTCCATATACTCTTGCTTTATTTCAAACCACAGTTATAATACTCTACTATTCAAAACCTTGATATTGAGTTAAAAGATTTGGTTAAGGAGATACAGGATTTTAAAAGTTTTGTTTCTTTATATATTGGCTGCAATAAAAATGCTTGCAACCGATCTATGCAAACTAAAAAGCTGAGCTCTAGACAAAATAAACCGAGAACAGTTCCGTGGTGGAATAATGAATTAACTGAATTACGGTAGCTGGTTAAATCAAAAAGGAGATTTCACCAAAGAAATTTTAACAATACACTTTTAAAAGATACGGAAAACTGATTATTTTGAATGTAAACAAGTCTACAGCAGAAAACTCAAGACTGCGAAGATTTAATCTTGGAGGGATTTTGTACAGACATGAGTTCGTAACCTTGGACTATTTTGTATAGGATAGCATCTGGTAAGCACAAAAATCAAACAACTTTAACAACAACAACAAAAAAACTTTAACTGGTGAATACACCTTAGATTTAGACCAAATATTAAATGTTCTTGCTAACCAATTTGTACCTCGAGATGATATAACTATGGATAGACATTATCATATGAAATTTGTGTTTATTAACTTAATGTTTATTAACATGTCTTCTGAAGATGTCTCTTTGTTTTGTTAATATCATTCCCTGTTTAAATTTTAAAATATTTTTGTATATGTAAGTATTGTGTACAACTTGTATGTTATATTGTATCGATGCATGTATTATGACTATTTGTCATGGAGCATGCTGTAATAAAGATTTATTTATAATAAAACACACACACACACACACACACACACACACACACACATATATATATATATATACATATATATACACACATACATATACATATATATATATATATATATATATATATATATATATATATATATATATATGTATATATGTATATATATATATATATGTATATATATATGTATATATATATATATATATATATATATATATATATATATATATAATATATATATATATATATATATATATATATATATATATAAATATATATATATATATATATATATATATATATATATATATATATATATATATATATATATATATATATATATATGTATATATATATATATATATATATTATATATATATATATATATATATATATATATATATATATATATATAATATATAATATATATATTTATATATATATATATATATATATATTATATATATATATATATATATATATATATATATATATATATATATATATATATATATATATATATATATATATATATATATATATATATATATATATATATATATATATATATATATATATATATATATATATATATAATATATATATATATATATATATATATATATATATATATATATATATATACTGTAAAATTAAAAATTTAACTAATCCCGTCATAGAATGGGCTATATGCTAGATGCTAGTGTATAAATACTTTCTGAATTTACAGAAAAGTCAAATTATAACTCTTTAGAAATTCTTATTGCCTTTGTATTAGTTATTCTCAAAATAATAAACGCCTTTCACCATTCATAAAGTCTGCCATTTAGAGCGAACTATAAATTAGTTTAAGAATACTTTGTAGATTGGTAAAAATTAGAATCGATTGCAAAATGTTTTAAAATGGTGGATGCATAATGAAAATTTTCGCAGAGATAAAGGAATGTGCATTTTGAATATTTGTAATTTTAAAAGATTGCGAAATCTGAAAAGAAAATATTTGTTCATTTCTGTTAAAAGTGTTCCAGTTTTAACGCTGCTTTTGTCATTAGTTAGCAGAACTTTAATCTGAAGAGGTGGTAAGATAAAATTAGGTTTTCCCAAACTTCTGCATTAGAAGTTTATTCATATCAAAAATGAAAGAGTTTGCTTGAAAGATTTTTAAAATTCTTATCTTTGACATTTTGCCTATATGCATTTAAGTTCAATTATAGTGAATAAATGTAAAATTTATGACAAAGGCCTTAACATTTTATATTTAAATAAGTCTGAAAGAAGCTGGATTTAAAAAATATTTTGCTTGTTTTAAAATTCGTATTTCATATCAGAGAAAATCGATGCATATTTTTTAGCCAAATACTTTAGTAAATCATAAAATGAGATGTCTAATTAAACTTTCGATCACCAAAAAAGTTTATGATTATTGACTAAATGAGTGGTGCCGAACTTATGAGGGTCAGGCACTGATCCATGATTGATTTTTAATCAAAATGTGTTGATATTTTTGAACTTGTGGTATTGAAAAATTAAAGCATTGAAAATTAATAAAAATGTTTTCAAGGAGACTTTGGTTTAATGGTTTTCAATCTAATATTTATACCTTTGCATAAATCTTGACTGTAAATGGTAAACTTGGTAAACATATGATGTTCCTCCATACTATTGCCAATTGTTCACCACTCCAGCACTGGTCCTGTTGGAGACCTTGGTCGATAGTTCGCAGTTTATGCATCCTCCAAAGTATGGCCAATTGTTCCCCGTTTTCTGATGGTGACCTTGAACGATGGTTCACGGGTTGTATCCACACCCTGGGCCACTAAATGAGCCCGGCGAGTGGATTCGTTCATAGGGTCTACTGCTTACTTTAGTTGCGCATCAGGCTGCCTTTGATCTTTGGAGAAAACCTGCCTCCTAAGTCATCGTCCGCCAAGGCTATTTTATCGTCTGCCACCATCGACCACGACAAGCCATACCCCCTCCAGACAGTGGTAATGACATGTAGTGGACCATAGTGTGGAGGGGACTTTACATATATACACTGGACCACTAAATGAGCAGAGTGAGTGGATGTGTCCTTAGAACCTACTAAGCACTTTGGTACAGCATGCTGGTTGTCTTTGATCTTTGGAGAAAATTCGCATCCAAAGCCATCCTCCGCCAAGGGCAATTTATCAACTGCCATCATCTACCTCGATAAGCCATATCCCTTCCAAACAGTGGTAATAACTTGTAGCGGACTTTAGTGTGGAGGGCTCTTCAATTTCAACGAAATATGAGGATGGACCAACTTGCAGTGTAGAAATTAATAGAGAACTTTAACGTATGTTTACCTGCTAGGGATTCTTAACTTTTCAAGTTATTGTTTGATCTTTTATTGGTCCCTCCCTCCCGTTTCCAAGTGAAGACCCATATATATAATCATTCACGAGCTAGTATTAAATAAATAATGTTCAAAATTTGATCCACATCTCAAAAGCTTTAGGCATTATTATTCTACTTATTATCTTACCATTAAATGAAATATATATTATATAATGGATAAGAAATTTTATATTAGCACATTATAATTCATTTTTATTAATATAAATTTTTTATATATCAACTATTATCGTAAACCTCGATAAGCCATGCCCCGTGCAGACAGTGGTAACGACTTCCAGTGGACTATAGTGTGCAGGAGCCTTGAGTTTCAATGAAATATGAGGATGGACCAACTTGCAGTGTAGAAAGTAATTGAGAACTTTAACGTATGTTTACCTGCTAATGATTCTTAACTTTTCAAGTTATTATTTCCTTTTTTATCGGTCCCTCCTTCCCGTTTCCAAGTGACGACCCACTGATATAGTGATTCACGAGCTAGTATTAAATAAATAATGGGCAAAATTTGACCCACTTCTCAAAAGCCTTAGACATCATTATTCTAGGTATTCGATAACCGTTAAATGGAAAATATAATAGATAACGGATAAGGACCTTTATATTAAAACTTCTTAATTTATTTTCATTAATATAAATGGTTTATATATCGACTATTATCGTCAACCTCAATAACCCATGCTCCCTTCAGACAGTGGCAATGACTTCCAGTGGACTATAGTGTGGAGGAGCCTTGAGTTTCAACGAAATATGGGGATGGACCAACTTGCAGTGTAGAAATCAATTGAGTACTTTAACGTATGTTTACCTGCTAATGATTATTAACTTTTCAAGTTACTGTTTCCTGTTTTATCAGTCCTTCTCTCCCTTTACCAAGTGACGACCCATAGATTTAAGGATTTACAAGCTAGTACTACATAAATAATATGCAAAATATGGCCCACTTCTCAAAAGCCTTAGGCATCATTATTCTTTTCATTCGATTACCATTAAATGAAAGAAATATGATAGATAATGGACCTTTATATTAACACTTCATAATTCATTTTTATTAATATAAATGGTTTATATATCTACTATTATCGTCAACCTGGATAAGCCATGATCCATCCAGACTGTGGCAATGACTTCCAGTGGACTATAGTGTGGAGGGGCCTTGAATTTTAAAGAAATATGGGGATGGAAGAACTTGCAGAGTAGAAATTAATTGACAACTTTAACGTATGTTTACCTGCTAATGATTCTTCACTTTTTAAAGTTATTGTTTCCTTTTTTATCTGTCCTTCCCTCGTGTTTCCAAGTGACAGACCATATATATAACGATTCAAGAGCTACTAGTATATAAATAATGGGCAAAATTTGATCCACTTCTCAAAATCATTAGGCATTATTGTTATACGTATTCAATTACCATTAAACAAAAAATACAATATATAATGGATACGAAATTTTATATTAAGACATCATAATTCATTTTTATTAATATAAATGGTTTATATATCGACTATTATCGTCAACCTCGATAAGCCACGCCGCGTGCAGACAGTTGTAATGACTTCCAGCGGACTATAGTGTGCAGGAGTCTTGAGTTTCAACGAAATATAGGGATGGACTAATTTGCACTCGCGAAATGAACATACAACTTTAACTTATGTTTACCTGCTAATGATTCTTTACATTTTGAGTTATTGTTTCCTTTTTTATAGGTTCTACCCTCCCGTTTCCAAATGAAAACCCACTGATATAGTGATTCATGAGATAGTATTAAATAAATAATGGGCAAAATTTTATCACTTCCCAAAAGCATTAGACATCATTATTCTAGGTATTCGATAACCATTAAATGGAAAATAGAATAGATACCGGATAAAGACCTTTATATTAACACTTCATAATTCATTTTTATTAATATAAATGATTTATATAGAAATTCATTGGCATCACTAAGACGTAGCAGTTTGGTGTCGAAGATAAAACTCTAAAATATAAAATTCGAATGCCAGCAAAATATTGATTTATTAAATGCATTCATTTAAAATATTTATGTTTAAGTCTTTCCCAAGAAAACGTACTTTATCATTAAATTTAAATAAGTAAGCAACTATTTCGATAATCCATTTCAATTTAATTCTACTGTAAATATGTTTTCCCTTTTAACCAAACAGAAACGTAGGATAGATAAAATATGCAATATTGGAGGTATATACAGTATAACAACTTATGCTAACTAAAAGTATTTACCTCTAAATCTTATTTACTGTATACAAAATTTCAAGATGCACTATTTGTGTGTTTTAAAACTTAATTTAATACTTTGACCCCAGTTAGAAAGCATTTTATAGTATAATAATATTCCAAACGAAAAACTCTCAGCTTTTAGCCAATTACAAAGCCAAACGAAGAAAACGGAGTCAAGAAATCAATTCTAATTTGATTTACGGAATGAACATTTGGAAAAGAGGCTAAGGAAAATCAACATTAACGTAATTAAATTTGATTCTTGAGGTAAGAGAATTATTTTCTTCTGACAAATATGCATTTTACCTTTAATGATAGAAATAGGTGAATATTTTATATAGGGAATAAAATTTTTAGACACTGAACGTTTTTTTGGTATATTATAATAGTGAGAATGGAAACTAAACGCTTTTATAGGGGATTTATATATGTGTATAAAAGATATGTATAAATTATTCCAATGTTCCGAATTTTCACTCTACTGGTTAAAAGGAATTATTTCTTAAGAAAAAAATGAAGAATTCTGTGGTACCCTCGTAATTAATAGTGAGAAAGGGAACTAAACGCTTTTATAGGGGGTTTATATATGTGTATAAAAGTTATGTATAAATTATTCCAATGTTCCGAATTTTCACTCTACTGGTTAAAAGGAATTATTTCTTAAGAAATAATGAACAATTTTGTGGTACCCTCGTAATTAATAGTGAGAAAGGGAACTAAACGCTTTTATAGGGGATTTATATATGTGTATAAAAGTTATGTATAAATTATTCCAATGTTCCGAATTTTCACTCTACTGGTTAAAAGGAATTATTTCTTAAGAAATAATGAACAATTTTGTAGTACCTCACATAATTTAAGTCTGTTTTAAATGCACAGCATTTATGATCGTTTAATAACATGTATTGATTTCTCCAATGTTTTTTTTTTTTAAAAGGAATTATTTCTTAAGAATTCTGGCAACTTGCTGTTAAAGGGAAATATAATAAGATTATGTAAATATTTTATTTACAAGATATTTAAATATGATTATATATGGAAATATTTCAACAATGCAAAAAAATTATGATACAAGGTTGTTTTATAAAAGGCAAACGCTTATTTATATTGATAAAGTTATTATTAACAATAGTTATTATATCGTAAAAGTATATTATGGAAAAGGTATAGGTATTTTATGTGTAAAAGTTATGTATAAATTATTAATGACCAACACTGCTGTTAAAAAGGAATAGTTTTTCTAAATAATTATGTCTCCATTATTTTAATCTGTCAATGTACTGATAGCATAATATCTTTTAATATGGGTATTGAAATTTTTATTTTTAAGAGTTTTGTTTTTTATCCTCATAATTTAATTGTCTCACTTTATGATTTAATTCTAACATATATTTCTTTCGTATTTTGTAAAAACTTTTTTAAGTTTTAAACTTTGAAATTATTTTTAAAATATATTCACTACTATATTTGTTTGGACAATATATAAGGTAGCTAAAGCCTAAACCACTTCTAATCCGCGCTACTAGCGGTTGGTGCTGAGTATTTATAATCCTCTGGAAAGTCCCCGGCGTCTTTTTCGTTCCGGAAATTTGCATATCACAGAGCAGAAGCTGTAACCATGGTGAAAGTGGTTTACATTGAAGAGTGAAGCCATACTGTAAAACCTCCGCAATAAGAATTGCTGTTTTTTATGTGTGTAATAAAAGTATGTAAAATGCAAGATCATGTGTTAGAGCTTTTGCTTCGAGAAGGCTACTGAGTATTCGATTGAGATTTAAAGTTTAATTTCAGAGCTACAGTTTATCATTTAGTTTGTGAAAATCATTAATAATTAAGAACCAGCGACCAAACAAACCTCTTTACTTCCTAACAATTCTAAAGAACTATGTGTGGTTCTTACAGATTTTCTCTTATGTGGTACAAACTGGATAGGACGTATCAGCATAGAGTCTTTATCTGTATTCGGGTTACAAAATATAAAATATTCAAATTTTAAAGCAGAAGATATTCATTTTAGAATCATTACTATACTTTCACACAGAAAATATTCTTTTCTCGATCAAACTCCGGAAAGAAATTAAAGAGGGAAAAAGAAGAAGAAAAGTTCTAATTAAGAGTACTGATTTCTTTATGCTACCCCTTTTTCTTGGGTATACTTGACTGGAGTACTAGTGATTTATTATGGACATGCACCTTCTATTGCCAGGTCTAATTTCAGGAGATTCTGTAATCATAAATCCTCAGAAATGTAAGACACCTTCAATGTAAATTTCCCTGTTAATGCAGGCAATCAAGTAGGGGATATATGTACTTACTTGATTAACCCTTAGAATCCTTTGCTCCGCTACGGGGATCCGTCATTTTCTCCATAGGTTCCGCTGAGGTGCCAAATGGTTTTAGCATGCTTACATTTAAAATTCTAATTATGTTAAAAACATTTGGTTGCGGAACATAGGCTGGATGGTTTCGTAGCAGAGCCAATGGGGTGCTAAGTGTTAATATCTTCACTACTTACCAATTATTTTTGGATAATCCTTTGTGGAATCTTCTAACTCTAGACCCAAATTAATTTAATGCGCTTATTAAATTTAGAATGGCTGGAACGTTTATTTTGACTGAAAAATAGATTTATAGGTGAATACTTTTTAATATAATTTTATCTTATTATGGAGATTTCATGACTGGTTGTCATGTGTAGTTTTTAAGCTGCACAGATTCACACTTCCCAAAGTTATACGAGAACGTGCAGGCAACTTTTTTTAGTCAAATACCATCAAAATTTCTTTTTATGATAAGCATTTTTTTTTGTCAAACATATTTTAATAAATGTTTAAAATATATTTGGGATAACTTGAAATATTAATTTTTAAAAGAATTTTGGACTGTAGATTTTTTTATGCATTTCAAAAGCACAAACATAACACACACACACCCGCACACAAGTTTGATGATGTATTTTTAATAGCATCTTTCCTCTGATCACAACCACTTAAATAAGAAAAGTGTTTGCACTAGGTCTCTGGAGCCTGAATAAGTTAACCCCTTGCACTCGAGCTATTTAAAATTTGTCTTCAAACTCAAGGGCTGCGCTACGAAAAAAAATGCAAATTAATTTATTTATACGATTTGTTTTTGTTCTTATATTAAAAACTGAAAGTTATATGCATTGTCTCCGTAGCGCAGCCTTCGAGTTTGAAAACAAATCTTAAATGGCTCAGCTCCGGAAACCTCGAGTGAAAAGGGTTAAAAGTATCTTTTCAGAAAAAAAATTCAGAAAAATTTCCTTAAATGCATGTCATTGGGTTATAGGAGGCCTATAAGACATAACTGATAGTTTGAGAAGTTCATTTCTATCAGGTGATTTTGTTTTGAATGTTTTTACAACATTCTACCTTCAGAGTCTGGACACGCTTCCTCAAGGGTTAAATTTATAACTGCTTTTCTTGATTTTTATCAGTGCATAAATCCTTGATAGTTCTAGGCAATTAAAGGCATATAATTTATAATGGTAAGAAGACACTACGTCTTTAAAATAGGAGAATTCAATAAAAAACATAATATATTTATATATTTTTTCATAAAATAATCACCTTAGATATACAATCATAATGGAGACATACTTTCGAAATTGAATGATTATTTAATTTCTTTTTAAATCTATATTTTAGTGTTTATCTTCATTTTATTTTAAAATAAATGTGTTACACGTTCGTGCCTTATTGTTATTTTCCATTCATTAATGGTGATTTCGTTTTGGGGGATTTAAAATTTCACCAGATATATTAAATTTTAACTTCTCACAAATATTTAATATTGTCTACTGATGTATTTTTAATAGTAATAGGTATACTTTTTTAACAACTTAGTAAGGTTAAAAGTATTATTGCGGATTTTTCAGCAAAATATTTTTATAATGTGATAATATTTTATAATGCATAGAGAAAATACTTTCATGGGAATTGTAAGTAACAATATGCCATTCGCATAATTTCATTTGTCCTTTCTCCTATTCATTTAAGCTTAATTTATTTTTATTTGCTTTGTTTTAATTCGAAAAAATTATACCTTTCCTCTTTAAATAGTAAAAGTATTTAAATTGTGATATAAATCTTTTTGTGTTTTGTTAATTTAAGTGGTTATACGACTGTTAAATAGACAAAAAATTATATTTCTCAGAAAAAAAGGCGAAAAGGAATTCAGTTCTGAAAATTAAAAAAAAAAAAAAATCCGGGTAAAAATTTAAATATTAGAGGTGTTATGAATAAATTGTGTCAGCTGTTTACTGTAAGTAAATTTAAACTTACAAAACTTTAACTTGATTTTTTTCAAATTGTATTTTTTCATATAACTCACATGTTATCTCAAAAAGTTTTTAATGCTTTTTTCATTGAATTTTTACAAGTTGTATACAAAGTAATTTTTATCCAATTGAACTTAAATTTAATTGTATATTTGCCAAATTACACATTTTTTTTTGCAATGATGATTTTTTTATTTTTAAGAAAAATATTTTTCAAGTATATTTTAAAAATATATGTGTATTTTAAATATATACAATTTTTGGTTAAAAGTTATTTTGAGATATTGTACTACGTTTTAAAACAAAAAGTTTGTCTTAAACTTAATTATATTTTTATCCTTGATATCATTTTTATTAGCAAGAAAGTGTCTCTTATTTAAAACTTTCTAATAAAAATATTATTTTCGTTATCAAAATGAATGAAATATGTGAATAAAAATAGTAATTTGGGAATCAAGGAATTATGTTTGTAAAACTGGTAGATCTTAAGATATGGGAAGTCGAAAATGATAATTATTTTACAGTTTTTCGTCTTTTAATAGTCATATGTGCCCTTAATGCGTATATTAAATAAATTCAACGTAATCTGATTGCTGTGCTACAAAGAGTAAAGCACAATAAAACAAAAAAAAACATTTAAAATAATATTCATACTTTTAAATGATTATTTAATATGAATTTCTGTAACTTTAGTGAAAATAGATTCCAATTATGCATATAGTTAAAGTAGTTAGTTCCTATAAAGTGAACTAGACACATTTTCAAGAAGGAATTTGGATGACACAATTGTTATAGATATGACATTTGTATTTTGATCAAAAATTATTTTGTTATAGGTCTAATGTTTTTTATACACTCACTGGGCTGAGGTCATTGCTCTCTCTGAGCCGACTACAGGATATCAACCTGTCTTTTGGCATACAGGCCGACAACATGGAGTGAAAATATGGGGTACCATTTCATTTCATAATAGGACCTGTGTGGTTGCCATCCTTGGCATCCTTGCAGCACAGTGGTACGTCGAGGAATTTCTACGCTCCTTCATGTTACGCCATCATGGGCTTACAATTCAGTAAGGTAATGTCCGGCCCCACATTGCACGTGTTTCAACTGCTTACCTTCGTGCTTGGTGAACGCTCCTGTTGAGCACGTTTGGGGCATTATGGGCGGGACCCTCAAACCAGCTCCGGAGTTTGACGATCTAACAAGTCATTTTTACATAATTTGGCAGGATATCCCTCAGGAGGACATCCGTAACCTCTATCAATCTATGCCAAATCAGATAACTGCTTGACTGCTTGCATAATGGCTAGAGGTGGACTTAAGTGATTTTGAGTTTTTTACTTTAGTGAGCGTAGCGCCCGTCTCGGCCGGTGGTCAAGATGAGAGTTTGTTAAAGCGGACTTTTATTCATTATAAAAAGCCAAACAATTGAAAATGACAGTATTAAGCCAGTAATGGCCTTCTTGATGCACGGAATGTTGGGGATGTCAAACGGGTCGTTTATCAACACACTGACAGAGAAAAGGAGGTATGCTTTGAATGACCGAGTCGGTCAGGCGTCATTGGCACTTAGGCTACCCAAAGGATGAAGGTCAAAAAGGGAGGGGGTTTATCTCCCCTAAAACCGAAGTTTACTGTTTCAAGAAGAAAGAAGCGGGAGGCATCCCCCCCCCTGAACTCTTAGATAGCTGGTTTTCTCTTCGGAGAGATTGACTTCGACTTTGATGGATTTAGCTTCCTGTAGTTAATTTTTCTTAGGATGTTTTCATGTAAATAAACTAACCTTACTTTATATTTAAAATATCTTAGGATCTGGTTCTGTTATCATCAAGTATGCTTCATTTCTCGAGACCCATGTAAATTTTTACCAAAAATGGCTCAGGTGTGAATGACTACAGGAAGTAGAAAGATCGACACCACTCGGCGATCTTATAACTTTGTGAAGCTCTAACACTTGAATAAATCATGCAATATTTCTTAAATTGTAATAATTTGTTTTTCTGGACATGTACTTCACATTTTCCGATTTCCGTCCCATTCGGATAACTCTTACATTTTTTTTGTCTAAGAGTGTATTTCATATTATAGTAACATTTATATCAGTTATAGATATTTAGTTACAAATTCAATATTATTCAAATTGAGATTTACAGTTACTTGTGTCCATAACTAAGAGAGGGATTGTGTTTGAGAAACAAGTGCTCAATTGTTTCAGTACTGTAATTTAGTTTTATTACATAAAAGTCGGTATAGATCCTGCATAAGGAATAGGGTTGTCTGTATGGATTTTCTTGCTTTGTTTCCTATGTAACACAAATATAAATCAGTAGATATATAACACTCCCAAGGAAGCTTTGTTTATCTGATTCTGGAACGGTATAAACAGACTTTTTCGGCATTAGGATGCTTAGACCAAGACTTTCTGTCTGAAGTTTATCAGAAAAGACTACTGTCTATAAATGAGATTTAAACATACGGAATATGATATGAAAAATCAGTTTTCCAAGGGGGCAAATTTGCTTGATCTAAATGAATGGGATTTGAATCCAGTCATGTCTGATACTTTTACAGTAACTTAAAATAGAACAAATTTGATTTTAATCCAGTATTTTCTGTAAGATATTGGATTTAAACACAAATCCCCACTCAGTGGGAAGAGATGAAATCCTGCTTTATGTTTTTTGGAAGATCAAGGGAATGTATATAAATTTTAACTCTCTGGATCGCCACTTTAGAAATCTGAAACATATCATAAAATTGATGCCGTTTGCGGAGTGAGATTCTAAAACGATGGTATTGTTGATTGTTGCTTGATAGCATTTTTAAAATTGATGCAATTTGCTCGTATATTTCCTATCAAATGGTAAATATTTAGCTTACATTTCATACCAAAGTTACTTTTATTCATTGATCAGACACACAAATGCTACTGATTTAAATTTTAGTTACAGTAAATTTAAAGAAAAAAGTAATAAAATTAGATTTATTACAAAAAGAAATTTTGGTTCTTTAGGTAAGTCACTTTTATCTCTGCAAGGCTTAATTCATACGGAATCAGTTCTTTATGCAAAGATAATCTTTGAAAAATAATATATGATACTCTTAAAAAAACATGTATTTATTGTTTATAAAAAGCACAATATTACGCACCTTCATAATCATAGTTGTTGATATGTAAAGAGTGAAAGTATTAATTTTTTCAAAACATTGGAAACAAATCATCAGATTATTTATTGAAATTTGATTAATTTTTATAGGGTTCCCTGAACTCACTGGAATTGATGAATTAACTTTTGCATAACTGTAGCAGCAATGTTAGTTAATAAAGGTTAAATTGATATTTTTCGTAAATGCTGCTCAGATTCTAATCAAAAGGTGAGGTGCATAAAAATATATTAAAAGTTTTGAACTCACTGGAATCGGTGAATTAATTTTGTCATAACAACAGTGGTAATGAAGTTAATAAAGATTAAATTGATATTTTTCGTAACATAATGGTCAGATTGCAATCAAAAGGTGAGGTGCACAATAAAAGTTTTGAACTCACTGGAATTGGAGAATTAATGTTTTCGTAACAACAGTGGTAATATAAGTTAATAAAGGTTAAATTGATATTTTCGTAAATGCTGCTCAGATTGTAATCAAAAGGTGAGGTACACAATAAAGGTTTTAAACTCTAACTGGTGAATTAATTTTGTCATAAAGACAGTTGTAATGTTAGTTAACAAATATTAAATTGATATTTTTCGTAACATACTGGTCAGATTGCGATACAAAGGCGAGGTGTACAATAGAAGATTAAAGAATCCTGAATACAAAATTATAGTATTCTGCGATTAATAATTCTTGCTTTATTCTAGATACATACATATATAAAAAGTTTGTTATTTAGTAAATTTGATTAATTACCCCCGGAATTTCTAAAGGATTCCCTGAACTCACTGGAATTGGTGAATTAATTTTTTCATAACAACAGCGGTAATGTCAGTTAATAAAGGTTAAATAGTTTTTTTTCCTAATATACTGGTCAGATTGCTATCTAAAAGCAATGTGTACAATAGAAGATTAAATAATCTTGAATACAAAATTATAGTATTCTAGATACATACATACATACATACATATATACATATACATACATATATATATATATATATATATATATATATATATATATATATATATATATATATATATATATATATATATATATATATATATATATATATATATATATATATATATACACAAAGTACGTTATGTGGTAAATTTGATTACTTACCCCCAGAATTTCTAAAGTTTTCCCTGAACTCACTGGAATTGGTGAATTAATTTTGTCATAACAACAGCGGTAATGTTAGTTAATAAATGATAAATTGATATATTTCTTAATAGACTAGTCAGATTGCAATCTAAAAGCGAGTTGTACACTAAAAGATTAAACAATCCTGAATGCAAAATTATAGTATTCTGCGATTAATAATTTTTGCTTTATTCTATATACTTACATATATATAAAGTTTGTTATTTCGTAAATTTGATTAATTACCCCCGAATTTCTAATTTATGTTAAATTGATATTTTTCGTAACATACTGGTCAGATTCCGATCTAAAAGCTAGGTGTACAATAAAAGATTAAACGATCTTAAATACAAAACTGTTTCTTTTTCCATGATGGACGATAAAAGTTATGGTGGAAAATTTGCCACTTGACGAATGAATGCATTTTTTTCTAACTTTTCAAAGGTTTGTGTATGGGTAAAAATGTATGACAGAAAAACAATTAATATGGAATTCCTTTATTATCTTATTACGTGAAGGCTTATATTTTACAGATGATTCTTTCTAGGTTCTTTCAGGTTAAATGTTTTAAAAAGTGTAAGACACACACACATATGCATATATATAACGCTCACATAATTTAAAAATACTGTAATCATCACTATAAAGAAATTATTAAATTGAGTAGACGAGTAGATTGATGCAGGAGTTCACTTGCAAAAACTTCTTTCATTTAGAATATAAGATGACACTGAACACACAACTCCCCGTATGGAAAAAACACAAACCGAAAAAGTATTTTCATGATATCGTTTACATACCGATCTTAAAGGAAAATTCTACTGTGATAAACTTTATTTTTAGTAAATGTAAAGAAAAAAAATAAAAATAGTAGAATTCGATTTAATACAAAAAGAAATTTCGGTTTTTTAGGCAATTAGCTATTTTCTCTACCCAGGTTAATCCATACGGACTCAGTTCTTTAGGTAAAGATGAACTTTTTGCAATATAATGTATGATGTTCATAAGAAATATATGTTTATCGTTTGTAAAAACGCAATATTTTGATCTGTCATAATCAGAGCTTTTGATATGTAAAGAAAAAGTGTAAATTTTTTCAGTACATTGAAGCGAATGATCGGATTATTTCGTAAATATGATTAATTACCCCCCTGATTTCTAAAGGATTCCCTGAACTCACTGGAATTGGTGAATTAATTTTGTCATAACAACAGCGGTAATGTTAGTTAATAAAGGTTAAATTGATATATTTCGTAATATATTGGTCAGATTTCAATCTAAAGGCGAGCTGTACAATAGAAGATTAAACATTCCTGAATACAAAATTATAGCATTATGTGATTAATAATTTTTGCTTTATTCAAGATACATATACATATATACAAAATTCTTTATTTGGTAAATTTGATTAATTACCTCCCGAATTTCTAAAGCTTTTCCTGAACTTACTGGAAATGGTGAATTAATTTTGTCATAACAACAGCGGTAATGTTAGTTAATAAAGGTTAAATTGATATTTTTCGTAACATGCTGGTCAGATTATAATGTAAAGGTGAGTTGTACAATAGAAGATTAAACATTCCTGAATACAATAATATAATATTCTGTGATTAATAATTTTTGCTTTATTCTAGATACATACATGTATACAAAGTACGTTATTTGGTAAATTTGATTAATTACCCAACGAATTTCTAAAGCTTTTCCTGAACTTACTGAAAATGGTGAACTAATTTTGTCATAACAACAGCAGTAATGTTAATTAATAAACGTTAAATTGATATTTTTCGTAACATGCTGGTCAGATTATAATGTAAAGGTGAGGTGTACAATTGAAGATCAAACAATCCTGAATACAAAATTATAGTGTAATGAATAATTTTTGCTTGGTTCTAGATACATAAATGTATACAAAGTACGTTATTTGGTAAATTTGATTAATTACCCAACGAATTTCTAAAGCTTTTCCTGAACTTACTGAAAATGGTGAACTAATTTTGTCATAACAACAGCAGTAATGTTAGCAGTAAATATTTTTCATAGCATACTGGTCAGATTACAATCTAAATGAGAGGTGTACAATTGAAGATCAAACAATCCTGAATACAAAATTATAGTATTCAGTGATTAGAAATTTTTTGCTTTATTCTAAATACATACATATATACAAAAGTACTTGCAAACATTAATGCGAAATAAATTAAAATACACTCAACTGTGGTAAAAGTGAATATGTAAAATTTCATGTTTAAACATTTTGTACGTGCATGCAGATGTAACACTGTAACATATCAAATATGATTCCATCAAAATTTGTTGGATAAAATGTAATTTCCATTATATTCTGTACTATAAGATAATTCGCATTTCTAATACTTCTTTTATATTGTACAAATAATTACAACTGTCTTTTAATAACATTTTGCTATACTATGTATTCGTTTCATTTATTTCCAAAAATGTTTCACCATAATATCCAGAAATCAAGCATATTGCTAAATATAAGTCTTTTGCTTTCATTATTTGCCAGAATAAGCGAAAAAATGATATTTATACGTTACAACATTTTCGTTTCTCTGATACAAAAGTCAAGCGAAGAAGTTGACGTGAAATAGAAAAATTGGTTTCCATCAAAAAGTTTTGTTTTTGTTTCTTTTTCCATGATGAACGATAAAAGTTATGGTGGAAAATTTGCCACTTGACGAATGGATGCTTTTCTTCTAACTTTTCAAAGGTTTGTGTTTGAGCAAAAATATATGACAGAAAAGAAATTAATATGGAATTCCGTTATTATCCTATTACCTGAAGGCTTATATTTTACAGATGGCTCTTTCTAAGAAATGCTTTAAAATGTATAAGACGCACACACATACGGACATATACATAAATATGTATATAAAATGTCCACATAATTTAAAAATATTGTTGTCATCACTGTAAAGGAATTATTAAATGTAGTAGCCGAGTAGATTTATGCAGACATTCACTTACAAAAACATTTTTATTTAGAACATAAGATGACATTAAACTTACAAATCCCCATAGGGAAGAAGGACACAAAACACAGAAATATTTTTATGATATCGTTTACATCATGATCTTAAAGAAAGAAACCACGAAATCTGTGTGCCAGCCTTTTTATTAACTATTGGAAAGGGTGTGTGTTAAGAGTTAAATGTTATAAGTAATGAAATTTAAATTAAGAAATTATTAAATGAGATGGTTAAAGGAATAACGTCATAATGCTAGAGGAAACGATATTTTTTCCTATTTTTTATGGGCCTGTCCCATCAAAGTCTTTTAACTCTTACAATGATTAATCTCTGTTTAAATGTCCCACCATTGTTTGGCGCCATGGGTTAATCGTGATTAGCCTTTAAACGGCTCTGGTGAGAAGGCCCTATAAATGATAAATTGATAAATTAATACATTTAATCGCATGCTGTTAACCGAGGATTATAGGACTTATATAATGGCATTAAATGCTCGAAAAGAAGAAAGGGGTCTTTTTCGAAACGTTTTATAGACGACAGTATTTTTTGTTGTGATATAAAGCTTATTTACACCAATTTATTTTAGGATCGGATCTGTAGTTTAGGAAAAGATAAACTTTACTCGCTTTGAATTTTGCTAATCCTAACTCATCAAAAATCCAATATGGATGCTCTATCCATTCCAGGTCTAACCGCTTCATAAATTCGAGGAGAGAAGAACATATAACTTAGCCATTAATATATAGGGGACTTTTAGGCGATTTTAATCGGTTATTATTTAAAAAATATTTTAGTTAGTGAATATTTAGTAAATATAATCTGTAAATAACTGCTATATTAATTAAAATGTGTTTTCTTTAATTAATGTAGAGGGAAATTAATTTTACTACTAAAACTCATTTCACTGAAAACAAGTAAAAATATTAAATTTCCAGGACATACGGTCAGAAAACTTAGGCTAGTAGTATATAGGGGATACTTCCCATTCTTATAAAAGAAATGGAGTTATGGAAATGTTTTGAAAGTACATCTTTAGGAGATATTTCCACTCTTCATAAAGAAGATTTATTTATGTCCGAAATTTTAGGCGTAAATAGTCTTTTATGATCAAGTGTACGTTTTCCTCTATACGACATCATTAATGTCAACCCATTTTCATGCTTTATATTTACTTTCCTACTCTTTGTAATAGACATTTATTATCCATAAACAAAACGCCTTTCCACGCATTTTTCCTTTTATGAACCTTCTTTTCATGGACTGTACACTTTGGAGATAACGATCAAAAAGTGAATTCCCGTGTCGTTCTCAGAAAACTCATAAAAATGCAACGTCATTGTATAAGTCTTGCAGTAGACTTTAAGACAAATTGAATCTAAAATTAATGAAGGAATATAATTTTGACGTAATAGTGAAGGAATATAAAATATGAAAAAGGAATATAACTTTGATGTAACAGCAATGGACGTATCTCTAGTTTTCAATTGCAGTAATTTTATTTTATTTAAGAAATATACAGTTATACATTTAGGAATTAAACTATGGTTAAACTTTGTTTTTAAAAAACTGGATCCTAAGTTAGAAAGTTATAAGAAAAGCTTATAATTTACTTAATTAATATAATACCTGAATTTTTTATAAATTAATTTAGTTTATGTAGATTTGTTTTGGAGTGCTACAGATTATTATGTTTACAACACAAGAACTTACGACACCGGGATAAAGTGTTTAGCTTCTATTCCGAAAGTCTTCGAAAAAACCATGAGATAATGAGATTCGAACCCCCAAACTTCGGTGCTGAAGGTGCACCCTAAACTTTCGGTTATTTTTTTTACTAGTGTACGTGGATTAGAAATATTACTTTTTATTCTGCTGCTGATGTTTTTCGATTTTAAAAAGGTACGATTATTAGTTTATGCTTTCTGGAAAATTCCATAATACTCATTAGGTAGATTTAATCGGATATTAACTATATATTTTGGAAAACTGCATCGTTATTAAATATGTCACATATTTAAGACATTCGATAATAGCTCTTCCAGGTTTATAGTGAGAGTTTTAAGCTATTTAGCTTCTCATATATAATGGTAATTATTAC
>CM063500.1:40635595-40693095 GCA_032207245.1 Pardosa pseudoannulata
AAATTTCCTAATTTTACTTGACAAAGCAAAGTTGTGTGTAGTAAATTGTATTTATTAAAGAACAGATGAATGTACCTTAAAATCTGTATAGAATTTTAAGTGCAATATATTACATAGTTTATAACAAAGCATATAGTTTACATTACAATTATTGCCATAAATGAAAATATATATTATAATTTATCGTAAATGATTCCTAATGTAAATTAATTTAGTATTCTTAGTACTCAGAACAATAGAGTTATTACAGTATAGTTATTGCCATAAATAGTAAATCTATATTCTGATTTATCGTAAATGATTTCTACTATAAATTAGTTTAGTATTATTAGCACTTAGTACAGTAGAGAGGCCTTTCCATTTTTATGGGTGTGACACATCGTACGACTGTTAATATTTTTTTCTGTAAAGTATTTAATATTTCAAACATATAGTTTTTCATGTGAAAAATTCACCATCCAAGGATGTATTTTGCAAAATTTAAAGATTTTCGTTTCTGTTTTACATGTTTAAATATTTATTAATGATTTTGTGGACTAGAATTCTTAATTTTCTGTTTTTTTCTCTCCCAATACTTTTTCTTTCTTTCAACTAAACACTTCCTTTTTTCACTCAATAACTTAATGCTATTACTAGTTTATGCATTCTGTTTTTATTTGTCTTCTTTTTCTCTTATATCTTTCTATTTAAAGATATCCATGCACTTTAAAAGAATCACTTTTTTAACTATTTTTTTGGTACTCTAATTTTAGGTAAGTCCATGACCTGGACAAGAAAGTTAATGGATATAGTATGACTTTATATAAGAGAAATCAAAATAAATATTTTAAATATTTCACAAATTTAAACTTACATAACAAAACCGTATTTTCAATAGTACTTGAGAATAAAATTAGTTATTAGATGTGCTGAAAACTAAAAAAGAGGTTTACGTATACAGTGTCACAATTTTTAGATTAATTAATACAATTTAAAATAATTATTTATTAAATTTAATTATCGAACCATACTTTTGAGAACAAGTTTTAACTAGGAATTCCAAAACAACAAGTTGTTATACAGGTTTAATAAAATTGTTATCATATCACGTTACGGGTGTGATACTGAATATGTATAATTAACATATTGAAATATATCCATTTATGAAATATGTCTGTTAGATATTCTTGAGAATATGTTTTAGAAAGTGAATCCAAAGGATCAAGTTGCTAGGTCCAATAGCTTTTTCTTAAACTTATTTAATTTTTATGTTACGAGTGTGACATCAAATTGATGAATTAAAACCATTTAATAGAAAATAATAATCTTACCTTGGAGTATATTTTCTTCAACGCCTCAAAAAAACAGGATTTGTATAAATCTGAAAAGACAATCAACAAAAGTGTGCACTTACAAATGTGGGTGCAATTAATATTGTAAAATCCTCATCTGGAAGTGTGTATCATTCAATAAAAATTCAATAGGATTTATTGTAATTTTTTATTTATTTTACTCATTAGGAAATAGAAATAACTGCATATTTGTAACCAGTGAACTTTTAGCAATCATTTGATATATGACAAATGTGACTGGAACAAGATTTCATATTTGGTCACTGAGTAACTGTTGACATGGAATGGCCGAGAGTTGTTACAGTACAGTTATTGACAAAAATTGTATATATATTTTTTGATTTATCGTAAATGATTCCCAGTGTGCAGTAATTTTAATATATTTATAGCGGATGTTAAAGACCCATGAATTGTATCTTGGCGATAAGGTATAGGACTATTTCTAAACGCATAATGTCATATTGGTTTTCAATCACATATTTCTACTCTACTAGTTATACCTTATGTTGTTAATACAGTTGCATATGTGTAACTTTCTTCATGCTTTCTTCTTCCACAAGCTAGCTCATATTATTGATAAACGTATAATGTCATATTGGTTCTCAATTATATATATCTACTGCAGTCGTTAAATGTGAATGTTTTATTGATTCTCAATCTCATATTTCTACTCTAGACGTAATTCTTGACGCTGGTAATTAAGGTGTAACTTACCGTCTTAACTTTCTTCATATGCTCTTCCTTCATGGGCTAGATCACATTAAGGATAACTTTAACTGTGTGGGTTTGGCAGGAAAATTCAAATAGGTGCTGAGATTAGCAAGGGAGAGAAAGATATTTTTAGCAATGCCATGGTTTGGTACGAAGAGAAACGATGGCAAGATATCACTAATTTTTAAGAGCAACGAGGTCCATCGTCTTCCCACTATATGATTTTTTCCTTGACACTCCAGTGTTGGTATCTAGTGGCTCTCACGTCTTACAAGAAATATCAAATCTTGTGGTTGTTGAACCTGGGGTATGTTTATCGGTACTCTGTATGTCTACTAGGTAATTTTCAAGATGTATATAGTATTCTATAAATAGACTGGTGTGCAACAGGTAGGCTTGTGGAAAAAGAAAGCATGAAGAAAGTTACACATATGCAACTGTATTAACAACATAAGGTATAACTAGTAGAGTAGAAATATGTGATTAAAAACCAGTATGACATTATGCGTTTAGAAATAGTCCTATATCTTATCGGCAAGATACAATTCATGAGTCTTTAACATCCGCTATAAATATATTAAAACTACTGCACACTGGGAATCATTCACGATAAATCAAAATATATATATACAATTTTTGTCAATAACTGTACTGTAATAACTCTCGGCCATTCCATGTCAACAGTTACTCAGTGACCAAATTTGAAATCTAGTTCCAGTCACATTTGTCATATATCAAATGGTTGCTAAAAGTTCACTGGTTACAAATATGCAGTTATTTTTATTTCCTAATGAGTAAAATAAATAAAAAATTACAATAAATCCTATTGAATTTTTATTGAATGATACACACTTCCAGATGATGATTTTACAATATTAATTGCATCCACATTTGTAAGTGCACACTTTTGTTGATTGTCTTTTCAGATTTTTTTGCCATAACTCCACGAAAAATCATCTGAGAGACATGAAATTCAGAAATGAGGGAGACTATTATGTACGTAAAGAGTGACGAAATCATCAGCGCTGAAAAAGGAATAGATTGCATATAGTATGGAATCAAACAAAAACAAGCTTTATTGAACGCATAGTATAGTGAATCATGATTGTCTATCCAAGAGGAAGCAGAACATATGAAGGAACAAGCAGTTGTTCCTTCATATGGGATATGCTCCCCTAACTGCAATGGTTGCTTCTCAGCATACTCAGAACAAGCTGGTCCAATATTTCTTGTTGTAGAGTGACCATTCTGCAATCAGCATCTGTTTGAGTTGTTGAGTGTTCTCCGGAGGATACAAGCGTGCTTCAATGCGTATCCCACATGTTCGATGGTATTTAAATCAGAGGAGTGTGCTGTTTAATCTACTACAGTGGTATCTTCACTTCTCATTTATTTATGGCAAAAACTCAAGTTTTGCACATTAGTGTATAATTTTCTGTAATAGTTGAATGCTTAAGATAAATTAAAAGGCTTGGTGCTTTGAAATTCAAATAGTAATTTTCTTCCGGAATATAAAGGAAGCGGACGCCCATTTTAGAATTTTAAGTCAACTCTATAATGATAGTTAATATGCCCTCAGCAAGAGGAAATACAAATGAATAGGGACTTTAACAAGCTTTAGATCTCTTTATATTCAAGATCAATAAAAATTTCTTTCAGCTGTTATATCAATAATGTCAGCATATTATTACAAAGGAAATAAATAGAAAAATTTCATGAACACAAAAAATGATTTCGAAATTAAAAAAATAACAATAAAATGGAAAACTTTGAAATTGCCATTACTTTTTAATTCACAGAAAATAAAACTAAAGTCAATTTATAGATATGAAGACATAACTATCCTTTATAAGATCTTACAGAAAATGAAATTACAAATGATTTAATCAATTAGGAAAAGGATTTCATTCAATGACATTAACTTTCTTCTGTATGAAAGAAAGTAATGAGGATGAAAATCGATTAATCGAAAGTTCAACGAAATCGAAAATATTTTTGTCGCTTCAATGGAGCGACTCTAATTATTTCTCCTATTATCAGATATTCCTTGTCGTTCACAATTTTATGTAATCCGAACTTCCACAGGACCTCATTTGTGATACCTTCATTCATGAGCTGTGAGTTTATATTCTAATTACTTCCGTTCTCATTTGTTATCTCTTTTTCCATTTGAAATTATTTCTTGATAAGTCTTCGCGATTAAAGCGTCATATTGCGGAATTATCTGTACCAATATAAGTACAGTACTGTTTCATATTTTGATATTTTGATATTTTGATGGGTGACATTTCTTGAAACTTAGAGAGAAAAAGAAGACATAAAATAAAAAAATAAAAATAAACTGATTAGAAAACTACACGATTACTTTGTAAACCTATTATATATCTATATAAACCTATTTAATATTTTCTATGGTGGGATTTTATAATTAAAATTTATCCATTGTCGTCAAAATTCAAAGTTAATTTTGTTTATTCAAATAATAACGTTGTCCGCTTAGCGCTCCACAACTGCCCTCTAGGGGAGACCTGCAGAATTAAATTTCCTCTTATAGATCAAGGGTGGATAACCTGCGGCTAGGAAGCCACATTATTTGAGGCTTTCCAAAAAAGGATCAGAGTTCCTTTTTCATTTTTGTGTTATTATATTTCAAAATATTATTATAGTTCCGTATGTATTTCAAAATGTCTTTTAAATTACTGACAACAAATATGAAAGACTAAGTGCCAGGTTGTAAGAAATTTCATTTACGTCCATTTTAAGAATGATATGACTCAGAAAACTGCGCGAAAGAACATAAACGGTGGTGTAATCTTCGTAATTGACAGACTCCAGACCGATTATGAATTTTTAAATTTCAATTGAAAAAGGCTGCTGGTTCTAAGGTGGGATATTATAATTATAATTTGTGCATTGTCGTCAAAGATCAAAGTTAATTTTGTTTTTCCAAAGAACAATGTTATCTGAGTATCGCTCAAAATTCTGCCCTCTAGTGGAGAGCTGCAGAGTTAAATTTCATCTTATAGATCAGGGATTGGCTAACCTGCGGCTCGAGAACCACATGCGGCTCTTTGTATGATTATTTGTGGATTTCCATAAAAGTACCAGAGTTCCTTTTTCATTTTTGTGTTATTATATTTCAAAAAATTATTATAGTTCCGTATGTATTTCAAAATGTTTTTTAAATTACTGAAAAAAATATGAAAGACTAAGTGCAACGTTTTAACAAATTTCATTTACGCCCAAGTTAACAATGATATGACTCATAAAAAACTGAGCTAACGAACATAAATGGTGATTTAATCGTCCGTAATCAACCGAATCCAGGCCGATTATGGAATAGTAAACTTCAATTAAAAATGGCTGCTGGTTCTGTGCTGGGATATTATAATTATAGTTTGTGCATTGTCGTCAAAGTACAAAGTTAACTTTGTTTTTCCAAATAACAAAGTTGTCCGAGTAACACTCAACTTCTGCCCTCTAGTGGAGTCCTGCAGAGTTGAATTTCATCTTATAGGTCAGGAGTAGCTAATCTACTGCTCGGGAGCCACGTGCGGCTTTTTGAATGATTATTTGTAGCTTTCCAAAAATGTACCAGATTTCCTTTTTCATTTTTGTGTTATTATATTTCAAAAAATTATAGTTCTTCATGTATTTCAAAATGACTTTTAAATTACTGACAACAAATATGAAAGACTAAGTGTAACATTGTAACAAATTTCATTTCCGTCCAAGTTAAGAATGGTATGACTCATAGAAAATTGCTCGAAAGAACATAAATGGTGGCGTAATCATCCGTAATCGACCAACTCCAGACCGATTATGAATTTGTAAACTTTAATGAAAAAAGCCTTCTGGTTCTATGGTGGAATATCATAATTATAATTTGTGCATTGTCGTCAAAGTTAATTTTGTTTTTCCAAATAACAATGTTGACGGAGTAGTTCTCAACTTCTACCCTCTAGTGGAGACCTGCAAAGTTAAATTTCATCTTATAGATCAGGGGTTGGCTAATCTGATGCTCGGGAACTACATGCGGCTCTTTGAATGATTATATGTGGCTTTCCAAAAATGTACCAGACTTCCTTTTTCATTTTTGTGTTATAATTATAATTTGTTCATTGTCATCCAAGTTCAAAGTTCATTTAGTTTTACCAAATAACAAAGTTGTACAAGTAGCGCTCAACTTCTGCCCTCTAGCGGATACATACAGAGTTAAATTTCGTCTTATAGATCAGGGGTTGTCTAACCAGCGGCTGCGGAACCACATCCGGCTCTTTGTATGATTATTTGTGGTTTTCCAAAAATGGACCAGAGTTCGTTTTTCATTTTTGTGCTATTATATTTCAAAAATTTATTATAGTTCCTTACTTATTTCAAAATGTCTTTTAAATTACTGACAACAAATATGGAAGACTAAGTGCAACGTTGGAACAAAGTTCATTTCTTTCCAAGTTAAGAATGATATGACTCATAGAAAATTACGCTAAGTAACATAAATGGTCGTGTAATCGTCCGTAATCGACTGACTCCAGACTGATTTTGAATTTGTAAACTAAAATTATAAAAGGCTGAAATTCTATAGTGGGATATTATAATTATAATTTGTACATTGAAGTGAAAGTATAAAGTTAATTTTTTTCCAAATAACAAAGTTGACGGAGTAACTCTCAACTTCTGCCCTCTAGCGGAGACATGCAGAATTAAATTTCATCTTATACATCAGGGGTTGGCTAACCTGCGTCTCGGAAACCACATGCGGCTGTTTGAATGATTATTTGTGGCTTTCGATAAATGTACCCGAGTTCAATTTTCCTTTTTGTGTTACTATATTTCCAAAAATTCATAGTTCTGTATGTGTTTCAAAATGTCTTTTAAATTACTGACAACAAATATGGAAGAGTAAGTGCAACGTTGTAACAAAGTTCATTTTATTCCAAGTTAAGAATGATATGACTCAAAGAAAATTGCGGGAACGAACATAAATGGTGGCGTAATCGTCCGTAATCGATCGACTCCAAATCGATTATGAATTTTTTAAACTTCCATAAAAAGGCTGTTTGTTCTATGGTGGGATATTATAATTATAATTTGTGCCTTAACGATAAAGTTGAAAGTTAATTTTGTTTTTCCAAATAACAAAGTTGACGGAGTAGCTCTCAAATTCTGCCCTCTAGCGGAGACCTGCAGAGATAAATGTCATCTTATAAATCAGGGGTTGGCTAACCTGTGGCTCGGGAACTACATGCGGCTCTTTGGATGATCATTTGTGGATTTCCATAAAAGTACCAGAGTTCCTTTTTCATTTTTGTGTTATTATATTTCTAAAAATTATTATAGTTCCGTATGTATTTCAACATGTCTTTTAAATTACTGACAACAAATATGAAAGACTAAGTGCAAAATTGTAACAAAGTTCATTTCCTTCCAAGTTAAGAATGATATGACTCAAAGAAAATTGCGGGAACGAACATAAATGGTGGTGTAATCGTCCGTAATCGACCGACTCCAAATCGATTATGAATTTGTAAACTTCCATAAAAAAGGCGGCTGGTTCTACGGTGGGATATTATAATTATAATTTGTGCATTGTCGTCAAAGTTCAAAGTTAGTTTTTGTTTTTCCAAATAACAAAGTTGACGGAGTAACACTCAACTTCTGCCATCTACAGGAGACCTCCATATTTAAATTTCACCTTATAGATAAGGGTTTGGCTAACCTGTAGCTCGGGAACCACATGCGGCTATTTGAATGATTATTTGTGGCTTTCCATAAATGTACCAGAGTTCCGTTTTCCTTTTTGTGTTATTATATTTCTAAAAATTATTATAGTTCCGTATGAATTTCAAAATGTCTTTTAAATTACTGACAACAAATATGAAAGACTAAGTGCAACGTTGTAACAAATTTCATTTTCGTACAAGTTAAAAATGATATGATTCATAGAAAATTGCATGAAAGAACCTAAACGGAGTGTAATCGTCGGTAATCGACCGATTACAGACCGATTATGAATTTGTAGACTTCAATTAAAAAAGGCTGCTGGTTCTATGGGGGATATTATAATTATAATTTGTGCAATGTCGTCAAAGTGGAAAGTTAAATTTGTATTTCCAAATAACAAAGTTGATGGAGTAACTCTCAAATTCTTCCCTCTAGTGGAGACCTGCAGAGTTTAATTTCATCTTGTAGTTCAGAAGTGTCCAACCTGTGGCTCTAGAGCCACATGCGGCTCTTTGAATGATTATCTGTGGCTTTCGATAAATGTACCCGAATTCCTTTTTCATTTTTGTGCTATTATATTTCACAAAATATTATATTCCCTGTGTATTTCAAAATGTCTTTTAAATTACTGACAACAAATGTGAAAGTCTAAGTGCAACGTTGTAACAAATTTCATTTCGATCCAAGTTAAGGCGATGGTGTACTTTCAATTTGGCTAAAATCGACCGAAAATTCGAATTTTCGATTTTAATGAATAGGAAAAGAATATATGATTAGGAATACGTAGCAAAAAGGATTTTTTCATTCCCATCATTTTATCATTACTTATGGGTATAATAAGCTTATTATTACTTATGGGTATAGTAATAAATGATCTTTAACCAGAAGTAAAATTTTCATATATCACAAATGTTTACAGTACTCCAGGCGCATTGAAAATAGATCATTGTCTCTGAAATTCCAGTATTATTTACGTTAGAGTTTATAAAATAAAGTCTAGTTGAAAGGGGTATGTTTTGAAGCAAATAATATGTTAGTTATGCATTTTAATTAACCGCTATAGTTGTTTATTCTGCAAAATATGGGTATCATCATCATAATTATTTTTTTCTCTTTATATTTTCTATGAATATTTATGAAAACAACTGCATTTTTTTGTAAATTCTATAAGGTATACTTAATTTTTTTTATAATATTTTATGCAAAATTGATGCGCCTGGACCATTTTCAATTAAGCTAATTTTGAAAAAATTAATAATTAATAACTTCAAAACTAATTAATATTTTGCTTTTAAATTTTTAAAATATTTATATATCAATAGTACTAATAACATAGTCAATCTTCAAGGAAATTTATTTAAAAGAAAAAAAGTTTGCTCTACAGGTCCACTGTCGCCTTAAGAATGATATGACTCATAGAAAACTGCACTAACAAACATTAACGGTGGTGAAATCGTCAGTAATCGACCGATTCCAGACCGATTTTGAATTTGAAAACTTGAATTTAAAAAGGCTGCTTGTCGAATTATTTCAATATTCGGAACAACGTACTTATGTGAATAATTTTAATCCACTTTAAGATTCTTGCAATCCAAACACCGATCAGTATTAACTAACCAGCATCTCAAAGTGCTGTCACCAATTATTCACCAAATTTTAAAGAATTATTAAGAGAAGTCAATTAAACATTTTTAATTTTTAATATTTAAATTCAATACACATATTTTGTATTTTTATTTACATTTGTTCAATAGAAATAATTTCTGTAAAAAAATCTTTAATACCTTTTTTGCATACCTTTTAAATACGTATTTAATTGCGGCTAACGAAAAATTTCAAATTTTGAAAAGTGTCTTGTATTATCGAGGAGCTTGGCCACCCCTGTTATAGATATTTTTCGTTAACTATGTATTTCCTTCTACACTGAAATCTTTTGCTTTTGTAGTACATGATTTGTAAGATAAAGTAGAACAAGAAAGACGAAGTGCAACGTTGTACCAAAGTTCATTTCTGTCCAAGTTAAGAATGATATGAATCATAGAAAACTTCACTAATGAACATAAATGATGACGTAATCGTCCGTAATCTACCGACTCCATACCGATTTTGAATTTGCAAACTTGAATTGAAAAAGGTATGCTTGTCGAATTATTTCAATTTTTAGACCAACGTACTTAATTGAATCATTTTAATCCGCTTTAAAATTCTTGAAATCCAAACACCGATCAGTATTAACTAATCAGCATCTCAAAGAATTACTGAGAAGTGCTGTCACCAATTATTCACCAAATTTTAAAGAATTATTAAGAAAAGTCAATTAAACATGTTTAATTTTTAATATTTAAATTCAATACACATATTTTGTTTTTTATTTATATGTGTTTAATAAATATAATTTCTCTAAAAAAATTTTAATACCTTTTTTGCAAACCTTTCAAATACCTATTTAATTGCGGTTCGCGAAAATTTTTAAATTTTGAAAAGTGGCTCCGACTATAGAAGAGCTTGGCCACCTCTGTTATAGATATTTTTCTATAACTATGTATTTCCTTCTACACCGAAATATTTTGCTGTTGCAGTAAATGCTTTGTAAGAGAAAGCAGGACAGGTAAAATTCAATATTAAGGTCTAAAATCTTAATAGATTTTTATTTTTATTGATTAAAAATTATATATTCAAAGAACTACTTTAACTGTTAAAAATCATTGTTACATCTGCGTGTAAATACCGATGCCTTACATTTATATTATTGTAGACCGGTTAATCTAATAACCTTTACATTAAGATTCTTCGTTATATAGTGTAAAGATTATGTTCAGAAATGAATATGCTGAACAACTTTTTACAACACAGCAGTTGTAAATACAAAAAAATTATTTTCCGAGGTTTGGGTTTGGAGCGTTACGGTCTACTTTTTACAACTTGAGGGATAATGAGACCGGGACCTACTGCTTAAAGCCGATTCCGAACGGCTACGAACATCCATGCCATAGTGGGATTCGAACCCACGAACTCTGATTCCGAAGGCCAGCACCCTAAACATTCGGCCATCACTCGGCTCTTTTCCGAGGAGTAAGGTAGATATGTAGTTCGTATGTGATATAAGCGATATTCTTTGGTTTTGTTGCGTAGCGTTTTTACAGGAGTTTTGCCACTATTAAAGTTCGAACCCTCGTAATTCAGCACATTCGCAATGAACATAACGAAGCACTATTAATAAATTTAGTATGAAATACTACTTTGTTTACATTTCCTCTTGTTAATTAAAAATTTATACCTCTGGTAGAGGTAAAATAAGATTTGATTTGATAAAATATTTACTATGCCCACAGAATAAATGTATGTAACAGAAATAACTTATATATTAAATGCTTAAATTTCTAATCTATCACATCACTAACTAACTCAGAAATATAATCTTTTGCTTCAGGTTGTGATTTGAGAACAGAGCAAATGGATTTATCATCTGAAAAGTAATTGGCTTTTAGTAACCCTGTAAAATTTTAAATTAAAGGATTCACTCTATCTGAAATATGAATAATTTTACGACGTATTCAGGAAAGTGTCATTGGAGTAAAACTACATTTTAAAGTTTGTAATTCATTTATGTGTGCATTTGAATGCGATCCAAATATAAATTAAAGTCGCTGCTGTGATAATCTTATTATGATTTAAACTTCCGCATTTCTAAGTGTATTTGTCTTTTCAGACTTTCAAAAATTATGAATTAAAATAACATTAAATCATTGATGAATAATAGAAATTCGAGGCAAAATATTAAATTTTTACTGATATCGTGTGAGCTTTGAAATTTAAATTAGTTTCATTACAGCCATATCGCATGTGAACATGTAAGAGATAGTTTATGAAACATTTTATGATTATTAAAGAAGAATGTGCATATGTCTTGTGATAAAACAATATTTTAATCTATTTATTTTCATTTATGTTGATTTAGGGTAGGGCGTTTAATTGGTTTAAAATATTTCACTAGCAAGCTATAGATTTTACTAGATAATTCACTAGAAATATTCACTAGATAATTCACTAGATATTTCACTAGAAATCTATACATTTATTCAATGTGAAAATTAATCTTAAAATGAACTATTTTACTCAAAATTTATCCCCTGTTAATAATAATAGTCTAAGTTATCTATCCGTTTGTCCTCGAAATTATGAAGAGCTTATACCTGGAATGGATAGAAGCATCCATATTGGATCCTTGATGAGTTAGGGTTAGTAAAATTCAAAGCGAATTAAGTTTATATTCTCCTAAACTGTTGATCCAATTTAGGATAAGGCGTTTAATCGGTTGAAAATATTTCACTAGCAAGCGAGAAATCTATGCATTTTTTCAATGTGAAAATTAATCCTAATATTAACTATTTTACTCAAAATTTATACCATATATAATAATAGTCTAAGTTATTTGTCCGTTTGTCCTCGAAATTATGAAGAGCTTGCACTGGAATGGATAGAAGCATCCATATTGGATCCTTGATGAGTTAGGGTTAGTAAAATTCAAAGTGAGTAAAGTTTATATTCTCCTAAACTATCGATCCAATTCTAAAATAAATTGATATAAATATGCTACATATCACAGCGAAAAATACTGTCGTCTTTAAAACGTTCGAAATATCCCCCTTTTCAAATTTTCGAGCTTTTAATTTCATACTCCATTATTTTCGTCGTTTTACTCACTGAATTTAAATATTACGTAAATAATTTTTACGGCATTTGTACCGCAACCAAATGTTTTTAGCATAATTAGTATTTTAAGCATAATCATGCTAATAACATTTGACTCCGAAGCGGAAGCTATGGAGTTGCGGAACAACTGTCGGATGGCCCCGTAGCTGAGCCAACGGAACTCTATGTGTTAATAAAGATTTACATCCATTATCTTGCCATTGATGAAGATCACTTGCGATTTCAGACATATTGTTGAACATCTAAAAAAATAAATGAGGAATTATACTAAAATCGGAGAAGTGTAAACTGTTATATGTAAATATGGTGCATGTGGCTTATTTATAACGTATTTGTAATAGATTTGTTATTTGTTAGGCATTTGTTGTTTATATTTGTAAGAGATTTTTTAATTATCGCTAAATAAATACTCTTTTAAAATATAACACATCGTATGTACAGCTTGAGTGCTTTAAAATATCTTGCAATGAAATAAATATTACATATTTACCCATTTACTCTCCACTCGGATATTTTAATAAATAACATATGATATTTTGGATACAGCACTCATCTTTTTGCTCCTTTTTGGAAACAACGGATTAAGATCTTATTCAATCGATTTTCAAAATTTTCAAGCAGTGTTTTAGGGACTTTCTCAAAAGTCGCAATATACATTTAGTTAATACATTATGCACATTATATTTTTTATTGCATTCTCGCATGCGCAGTGAAACATTATTTAGTAAATCTTCTCATTTTTCATCCAATAATTATTATTTTTTAATTCCGATTGTAGGGTATTATGTACAATGTTATTTGTCAGAAGTCCTGAAAATAGCATTATTTGATATTGAGAACTCTGAAAATTATAAGCAAAACACTTGGAGAAATTTGTTATTGTTTTTATAAAAACCTTAATTTATCCACGAGTATACGTGCTATACTCATAACAATGAACATGGATTATTATCATGTGCTAAAGTTTCAAAATTTTTCATATATAAATTTTTACAGGGTTATCCAAAATATATTCGTTTAGTTTTTTTCTTCATTTTGTTGACAGACCCCTATGGGGTTTCGGGAAAAATTCTTAGCTGAAATATATGATGTCTACCTTAATAACGCGTAAACACTTCTTGTATTTTTCTAGATATTCAACAAAATGTTTAAAGTCGTATGTGTCCGATCGTCATTGGCAATATAGTGTATAATATAAATAAATAATTAAAAACAAATAAAACTTTAATGCATAAAAATTAAAGATATGAAGATAGAATAATTTCAAGTGTTTTCATAAGCACGTCTTCCGGGATTTGGCAACTATTGCCAAATAATTGGTAAGTCACCTTAAAATGTGATTACCCATTTAGATATTGCGCAATGGTAAAGATTTAATGATTAACAATAAACATACCAACACTTAATACATACCTATTTCTATCATAGCCGGTCAAATGACCGGACTATGTTTTCTGATTATAAATGTATGAAATATGAAAATTGGAAGGAAATAGACAAATAAACTTTATTATAATTAAACAAAATTGTATATTGTCAATTTTTATGTATTGTAAACACCAAAAATAAGAATTTTTATTTCATTTCCCATCGCATTTTTTACATAAACCTAATGGGTCATCTGACCCGTTATATGGTATGTTTAGTGTTAAAATAATAGTAAATACATGACTCGGTTCATTAAATCTAGTGTTAAATTACTATAAAGGCTTAAATTTCCTTTATAAAAATTAATTATCCATTTTATTACAGAAAATTAAATTAAAACTCTTAATTAACTTACCAAAATCTCAGAACTTTATCATGCAGTACCTAAATGAAATATATACATTTTAAACTGAATCATGAGTAAACTTTCATCATGATGTTCTAAAAGTGTTTTTAAAGAAACAAATTGTTTACTTTTTATAATTCAGGAATCTCCAGATTCTGTATCGAAGAAATGCTTTTTATGGTTTACAGAAAGAAAAAAAATCAATGTCCAATCTCAAGACTATGTATTCATTATCAAAAATTCATGATTCCCTAAAGAAAACATGTACTAATTTTCCCACGAAAGTAGTTTAGAAAGCTACTGAAAGCAATTTGTTTGTTTTTTTAAAGTAAAGTGAGTTAAGAGAAAATATTTATAGATTATTTATTCAAAAAACTAACTTTTAGAATTTTTAATTTTTTTTTTTCCACTGAGCATGCATTGTACCTCGTTTTCTTTACATTTGCCTATAAAAGAAAAGAAAAACCAATACCTTTTGTTAAATGAATGTATCTAGTAAGTGTTTGCCATATAAAGTTTCAAATATGGAAACCAATAGTTTTTTTTTTTTAGTTTTTTCTTAAATTTCTTAATTAAAAAATTATTTATTTTATTAAATGAACAAGTGTATACAAAAAGATGATTGTTCTTTTTTTAATTTTGTTTGAAACATGTAGAATAAGACAAAATTCCTTAAACATAGTTCCTAATGAGATGAAATATATTATTATAACATTCCTATTTTGGTATAATATAAAATAAAAAAAAATATGTTCTGTTAATAAGGCCTTTTTCCAAAATCATTAATAAAGTTCTAATCTTTTTAAAATTACCATTATATTCTAATTGATTTTAAAATTACATTTTTATGAAGAATACATTTAAAACCAAACATAAAATACGTACATTAAGTAAAATTAAATATACACTTCCCAGCAAAATGGATTTTGAAATTTGTAATTTACAACCTGTTTTTATATAGTATATAATCTTGTAAACGTCAATTATGTTTACTTTATATTAATAATTAATATCCTAATAACGAATAATTTTTACCGATTTGAAATTTTTAACATCGTAAAATTTTTAACTTTCATTTAACATCGTATACAAACACGCACACACAGGCACCCACACACACTTAGACACACACACACACACACACACAGATATATATATATATATATATATATATATATATATATGTATATGTGTGTGTGTGTGTGTGTGTGTGTGTGGTTCTATACCTATACATACATATCTTAAATTTCTTAATGAATAAACAAGAGTACACAAATATGATTGTTCTCTTTTTAATTTTGTGGGAAACACGAAGAATTTTTACATCTCTTAGTCACAGATCTATCAGTGAATGTATATTAAAACAAATATGCCAAACAAAATTTTATCCTAAATTAATAAATACAAAACAAAATTCCTTAAAGAAATATAGTATCTAATGATATCAAATATCTATTATAATATTCCTACATTTGATTTAATATAAAATGAAAAGACTATGTTTTGATAATAAGACATTTTTTTCAAAATCATTAATCAAGTTCTAATCTCTTTAAAGTTACAATAATATTCCATTTGATTTAAAAATTACATTTTTTAAGAAGAATACATATAAAACCAAACAAAAAATACGTACATTAAGTAAAAGTAAAAATACAATTCCCCGCAAAATGGATTTTGAAATTTGTAATTTACAACCTGTTTTTATATACTATATAATCTTGTAAACATCAATTATATTTACTTTATATTAATAGTTAATATCATAGAACAAATAATTTTTACAGATTTCAAATTTTTAACAAAGGTAAAAAACTTTAAGGTTTTGAGTTCTTATAATGAAACAAATATTTTACATCATCGTTATTTAAAAATTTAGGTTCTAATAAACGTTTTACAAAAGTTATTTTCTGGTAAACTGAGACTCACTTTTTTTGTCATTTGAGTTTGTTCTCATTGTTTATTTAGAAAATATATTACTTGAAATGTCAAATTAACAAACTTTAAAAATTCATTCATATTTTATTTTACAATTAATCTGATAAATATTTTCCATAATGAAGGTTTTAAGAGTCAAATGTCCACTTAGTTCAAGATTTTAGTAAGAAAGTATTCATTTAACATCTGTATACAGACACACACACATATGTATATATATATATATATATATATATATATATATATATATATGTTTCTATACAAATACATATATATGTTAAATTTCTTAATAAATGAACAAGAGTTTACAAAAATATGATGGTTCTCTTTTTAATTTTGTGGGGAACACGAAGAATTTTTACATCTCTTAGTCACAGTCATATTAATGGATGCATTTTAAAACAAATATGTCAAACGAAAAAATCTAAATGAAGTTTCATCATAAATTAATTAATACAAATTAAAATTCCTTGAAGAAACATGGTCTCTAATGAGTTGAAATATCTATTTTAACATTCCTATTTTTGATTTAATATAAAATGAAAAAAATATGTTCTGATAATAAGACATTAATAAAGTTCTAATCATATTAAAAATTTCAATTATAACTATTCTCAAAAGTTATTTTCTGATAAACTGACTCATTTTTTTATTTGCATTTGTTCTCAATGTTCATTTAAAAAATATATTTTTTGAAATGTCAAGTTAACGAAATTTTAAAATTCAGCCATATTTTATTTTACTATTAATCTGATAAAAAAAATTTATAATGAAGATATTAAAGAGTCAAATGTCCCCTTAATTAAAAATTTTATTAGCATGTATTCATTTAACATCTGTATACAAATACACGTACACATATATATATATATATATAGATATATATGAGTATATATGTATACGTATATATATATATATATATATATATATATATATATATATATATATATATATATATATTATATATAATATATATAAAAAAATAATATAAAATATATATATATATATATATATATATATATGTCGTGGTCCGAGTAAACACACTAGAGTCCTGACATCAGCTTCATATCTTTATTTAAACTCACCAACACTCTACTCACAATGGCGTCTCATTTTGGCGCCCAACTGCAAACAAAGGCAGTATTCACTACTTGGAGGAGCCACGTCTGCCTATAGTAATTGCTTATCTCTCTCTATATATATCACTGCACGTGAGCCATATTTATGTCACTAGTAACGCTAGGCGCGTTACTCCCATTAAAAGAATCCCTAATTAAATCTCTTAAATTACTCTATATTTTTATCCTGACAACTTTCCCCCCTCCCTCTGAAGGCTTGCACAGGCAGGAGGGTCAGAGGACCCTAAAATTTTTGAAAAAACATCTAATTAATTATCCCAAAAAATAATAAATTTAAGTTACTTAATTCAGTCAGAGCAGGTGGCTCCCTCACAAAATAACATTGTTATAATAACTGACAAAAATTTCAAAAGTAGTAAAAATCACCCTATGATGGTGCTATAAAATGATTAAAGTCTTTTACACAATTACCTAAAACACAAAAATCTTTCCTGAAAATCATACACATTGTACAATTATAAAAAGAACATGAACTTGGGAATATATGGTTAAATATGAATAAAATATGTTAGGAGTAGAAATATATTGGTTATAGAAAAACACCTTGAGTGAAATATTCTTAGGAGCTCCCAAAAATAACATTAACAGTATGAGTAAAATAAGAGATAAAAAAAACACAATATCAAAATATCACTAATATATGGTGAAAGCAAAACAGATGAGTTTAAAAATAGTTTCTCTTATAGCACAGTCCAACAGTATTGAGTAATGTCCTTGAGTTCTTATCACAATCAGTAGTAGTATAATATGTAATACAGTAAAAAAAGTAAATAAAAATCAAAAAGGAACCTAGATTTGATAACAATGTACACTGTATTGAGATCTCTTGTCAGAAAACATCATAATCTAATTTAATTACAAAATTTCACTTCATTTGTTATTCTTCGTTGGTTCATCAAACTACAAAATATATCATATGTCGACAACTTCAATCTATTCCAAAAATAATATTATAACAAAATTTCATCATGGTAATTCTCTCAAAAATTATTCAGTAACTTATAATCTCAAAAGTAAAAAAGGTGTCATAATAAAAATGACTCATGTGGCAAAAGTAAGAAAAAGCAATATAGTGTTTACAATAGTGTATACATTTTGTTTAAAACAGGTGTGTGATTCTTGTTTGTGTCTGTTTGTGTAGGGTTTTTGTCTTCCCCAGCAGAAGACGTGCTGTTGGTGGTTGACATTCCATGTCAACACACACCAGTCGCAAATTGAATCATGACAAGGACAAAATCCTGTCATGTGAGATGAGTGGCACTTAGGGTACACACTCCTAGGCGGGACGTAGGGCTGTATAAAGGGAAAAAACCTGGACGTTTTCTGGCTGGGAACCTTCATCCAGGCCAAGTCGGTTATAAAGTCATCAATCTTAATGTCATTAGGTTTATTTTCCTGATGGAAAAAGTAGTAGGGTTGATTGGGGATGTTTTTCTTCCTGGGCATATTAAATTTAGAACAGAAAACTCCTTGGGCAATTAAAATTAATTATCAAAAATATAATAATAGTAAAAATCAATTTAATTAATTATAAAAACAGCAACATCAAAAACCTTCCTTAATCAAAATAAAACAAAATTCAAAACATAATGTCATTATCAGTTCTTATGTCAAAATCAGCATTAAAATTGACTCCATAGATGAACAAAATTAGTTATACATCTTCATGGTGCATCAAAACATCTTCATTAAAAAAAATTATGTAAGACTAAAATCATAATTAAATCAAAACACAATTTCAAAAATTTCAACAACATTCTATAAATCCCCAGTATATTCCCCCCCCCTCACAATGAGAAAAATACTCTTCTTTACATGCCACTCAATAAAAGCAAAAATAAAAAAAACGACTAAATACATATCTAGTTAAATATAAGAAATGAATATAAAATAGCACATAAATATCAAAATATCTCTAGTTTAAGTTCGTAATCAGCAGATCCGTTCTTTAAAAACAAAACTTCAGTCAGCAAAAGTTTTCTAAACATCATCTCAGTTCGACTGCAATATAGTTCAGACCGAAAATGCCACGTCATTAGAATTAGGAATTCACAGTTTCTTGCAATGTTCATAACAAGAAAATAAAAGATTTAACGTTATCGGAAGCAGTAATTTATGCGCTCAAGCAGCAAAAGGGGTGCAGTTTCAGATTGCCGTGATTCGAAGTTACAACTCATACAGTTTCGTTAGCTTCCGACCAAGGTCACAGACGATTCACATTTTTATCGATAAAAATAATAGAATTTTTATTCACGCACGCTGAAAATAAAATAATTTTTCTCTTCGGTCAAATGTTTTGCCCTTGTAGGTGGCCTTTTCTACGTGATAAAAGCATAGAATAATCAAATTTCTCTAAAATCAAAATTTGAAATTCCTAAGCAAATTATTAAATTTTACTCTGTTACTATATAAAAGCCAAAAATTATTCTTAAATGATTAAGTTTTATAGTACACAATATTTCAATCCTTTCATTTCATTAATCAAAATTCAACCAAACATCATGTTAATAAAACACCAAATAAGTAAAATTTAACCACTTCTTCAATATTAAAAATCAAAAAGGAAAACAATCATAACAATTTTTTTTTAAGAATTATCACATGTCTAGAAATGTTATTAATTTAAACAAATTTAGATATAGTTCCAAGAACAGAAATTTCAAACTATAAATTCTAGTAATACAAATACACAATTATTTGAAAAAAAGTTTCGTTTATAAAAAGTCTTATTATATTTTTTTATACTGAAATCTTAACTGACAATTTTTTTTAAATGCTCTGTTAAAAAATGAAATTTACCTTTATGCGCAGAAAATACAAAGATCAAGCAGTAAGTTTTTGTAGAAATTTTTTTTTCTAATTTGCTGAAATTTAATATTGCTCTCGTCTTGAAGAGTTCTTGCTTGACTTTAACAGGAAAACGCTGATCTCGACGGGGAAGGCTCGTTGTATGGAGCTTCGATGAAATGAGCACATAGGAATCTCGACGCGGCCCTGCCATGCCAGCAGGCGGGATCTCTCGAACACAAGGGTTTCGAAACTCTTTCTGCCGACGGCGGATGGAAGCCATGGTCACGGATATAATTGTTCACGTTTGAGCATCTTATCCCTCGTTCGTCTAGTGGTGGAAATTCAAAAGAAACAGGTCAAATCTCAGCCAAATAAGTCAAGCTCGAGTCCAACATGAAAAGGATTCTACCGCAAAACTAGAATGTACATCAGTTCAAATTATTGTCATCCGCATAGTTCGTGAGACATCTCGGCTTTTGTTGTCCATCTCAAAAAAAAAAAAAAAAAAAAAAAAAAAAACACTTTTCTCGCAAAAGTAGAATGTACATCAAGTCAAATAATTTTATCCACAAAGGTTCATGGTCCTACCGACTCTTGACATGGTCCGAGTAAACACACTAGAGTCCTGATATCAGCTTCATATCTTTATTTAAACTCACCAATACTCTACTCACAATGGCGTCTCATTTTGGCACCCAACTGCAAACAAAGGCAGTATTCACTACTTCGAGGAGCCACGTCTGACTATAGTAATTGCTTATCGCTCTCTCTCTATATCACTGCGCGTGAGCCGTATTTATGCGACTAGTAACGAGCGGCGCGTTACTGCCATTAAAAGAATCCCTAATTAAATCTCTTAAATTACTCTATATTTTTATCCTGACACACACACACACACACACACACATATATATATATATATATATATATATATATATATATATATATATATATATATATATATATATATATATATATATATATATATATATATATATATATATATATATATATATATATATAGAAACAGATTTTACAGATTTTAAATGTTTAACAAAGATAACAAACTTGAAAGTCTTGATTTCTCATGATGAAACAAATATTTACATAAATTTAATTTAAAAATTTAAGTTCTAATAAACCTTTTTCAAAAGCTTTTTTCTCATAAACTGAGACACTTTTTTTTATTTGCATTTGTTCTCAATGTTCATTTAAAAAAATATATTTTTTGAAATGGCAAATTAAGGAAATTTAAAATTTCATTCATATTTTATTTTACGTTTAACCGGATAAATGTTTTTTTATAATGAAGATTTTATGAGTCAAATGAAGCTTAATTTAAAATTTTAATTAGCATATTCATTTAACATCTGTATACAAACACACACACACACATAAATAAATAAATAAATAAATAAATAAATATATATATATATATATATATATATATATATATATATATATATATATATATATATATATATATATATATATATATATATATATTTATATGTCTGTGTGTGTGTGAGTGTGTTATGTATTTTGGAGAAATTTTTAAATATATTTAGTGTTGAAGGAAGGAAATTAATTTTTTTCTAGTATATGGATTGATGTTATGAAACTAATGTCAGCAATCAAAACATATTCTCAAAAACAATGGATATTTTTGTGTAGTTATGAATGCTTGAGTAATTTCAAAGTTTTACAGTATCATAAAAAAATATTATCTACGATAAAACGTAAGAATTTTTTTTCGTAGTAGGTTATTTTAAAATAGATAATATTAGAATATTTTACCACCTCGTAAAGATGACTGTAATAATAGATATGTTTACTATCTATTATTACAGCCATCTACTAACGACTATAAATATCCATGGCAGTTGTTTGACTCCAATAATTTGGACCTAGATATGGAAACGTTACTTTAAATATTAAATCTCAATTTTAAGGGGATTTATTTCATCCGTTAATAGTCATTTCTGCTGAATATATATTGTAATATGTCATAAAATTTAATTATTGCTAGCAACACAAATAAATGAAATATGAAACTTAAACAAGTTTGAATATTTCATCCATCATTGATAATAAGCTGTCATTTTAAAACTCTTAGATAGCCATCCATAAAAAAGTATGAGTTTTTTAATATGCTAGTAAACACAGTACTTATAATAGATAAATATAATTATAATGGTTTCTCTTGATATATCTGCTGAAAAAAATATATTTCGGTCTCGATGATTCCATAATCATAGAATGTCGATCTAAATGACAAAACTGACAATTATAGAAGGTACACAAAAAAAATGATAGATTTATTTATTGTACTATGATCCGTATTTCAAACAATCTACGTCCACCAAAACGGATTATCAGACGTTCTGTATGATTCTGTTTGTAATATTTTTTTTATGTTACATTTTGGGAGAAAACTTTCTCTTTGTCATTATTTAAGCCTAATTCTTAAAAAAATCTGTTTGCTACAGAGCACCTGTTTCAAGTTTCTTGCAGCTTGGAATTGAAGAAAAATAAAGTTTTACGTTTCCCATAATACTGCTTAGAAAAACAAACCAATTTTGTTCTATAAACTGAAATATATGGAGATAGGTAAGCTGGAATATTTTCCTGTCTTTCAAGTGAACTTAGTCTTTGGAATAAATAGATATGCAAATGTGTTATCCATGAGGATGCCATATTTATTGGTCCTAGAATAGACTCTGTGCCCATTCATTCTTTAGCACTAAACTTATACTGCAGTTACGCATTATTTCACTATCCTAAACTAGAAATCTTGAAACATTAATTTTTTGCTGTTATAACAGCGCGTGTTTTACTTTATAGTACAGTTTCCTGCAAAGTTAAAAGTAAATTCTCATTTTTGTAACATCCTTGTGTTTATTTAACAGCTTTTATAACATTCTGTTTAAAAAATATTTCAAAAGAGATTTACTGTTCCTTGTCCCTATTCAGTTTTTTATGCTGTGGATAAACAAAATATGAAGAATGATATACAACGCCTAGATGTAAAATATATAAAAAGTGTATGTAAAAACATGGCAAAAGAGATGTAAAAAGAGCATTTATAACGTTCTTATTAAAAAAAAATTAAATTTGAAATTTACTGTTTCTTGTCCTTTTACAAAGTTTTTTTTTATACTATTGATAAACAAAATATGAAGAATGATATACAACGCCTCGATATCAAATGTATAAAAGTGTATGTAAAAACATGTCAAAAGAGATGTAAAAAGAACATTTATTATGTTCTTATTAAAAAAATTAAAATTTGAAATTTACTGTTTCTTGTTCCTTTACAAAGTTTTTTTATGCTATTGATAAACAAAATATGAAGAATGATATACAACGCCTCGATGTCAAATGTATAAAAAATGTATGTAAAAACGTGGGAAATAGATGTAAAAAGAGCATTTATAACGTTATTATTAAAAAAATTGAAATTTGAAATTTACTGTTCTTTGTCCCTAGACAAAGTTTTTTTTATGCTATTGATAAACAAAATATGGAGAATGATATACAACGCTTCGATGTCAAATGTATAAAATGTGTATGTAAGAACATGGCAAAAGAGATGTAAAAAAAGCATTTATAACGTTCTTATTAAAAAAAAAATTGAAATTTGAAATTTACTCTTCCTTGTCCCTATACAAAGATTTTTTATGCTGTTGATAAACAAAATATGAAGAATGATATACAACGCCTCGATGTCAATGTATAAAATATGTATGTAAAAGATGGTAAATAAATATAAATAAAATTTTCATAAATATCTTTATTGTCGGATAAATAAAATCTGATATTTTAACCCCTTTTCAACGCTGAATTACAGCTCTTCGCATTGTAGTAAGATGGATGATATAGTGCTTTCATGAAAACCTCTCGCAATGTAAGAGTTTCCATTCCTAGCTGGATTTTGGAAAAGTTGAGTCGGAATATTCTTGTTCTATGTACATGTAAAAAACAACACGATCTTCCGAGATGCCAGCAAGGTCTTTAAAGAAATTGTTACAGAATTTATTCCCCACTTGTATGAAAAGCCATGAGAGGGTGTTGTTTTCTATTGTAAATATACTAATTTTTCTGAAAGTGAGTCCTGCCGCTGAACCCTTGGTTAAAACATGTTAGCGTACATATGACACTCTTACTAAAGGCATGCGAGGCCTTATAATACTGGACATCATATTTATGTTTAAATGTTATTTTGTTAGAGTTTGTAATGAAGATTTTTCATGTCCCTTCATTACATATTTCCCTTGTGGGGTATATATATATATATATATATATATATATATATATATATATATATATATATATATATATATATATATATATATTTTAACCTACATTTTGCTCTTTTTTTTCGTATATTGTTTCCTGCAGGTGCAGCTCTAAATGTTTTCTCACTATAGCAGACTGTCTTTTCAAATATAGCCACCCCCGATCTGGGATTAAGTTTCGGACCAAGTGTGCAATTCTGGCTACCTGCATCCGCAGCCCTTAAAATTTTCAACCATAATTTGCGCCCATCGGCTCATATTCTGACAGTTTCTGTAGCCAAAAGTTTAGGTTTGAGGTAACAGCTGCTCCTTTTAAAGGTACCGCGTTGTAGTGTGTTGTCAAGCTCCGCTCCGCATCGTTTTAGGCGAAGTTTCACCACCGGAGTTGCGCCTCACTGGGATTGGGTTTTGGTTCTCCGCGTGCCTTGTCTCGACGTTTCATTGGTCAGAGCAGCGTGAAACCGTCGCTCTTCTGGAGAACGCGGGGTTTTCTTGGCGCCTGGCAACCCTCTAACTGGCTGGGTTTCGGCGCTTTTGGCGTGAGCGCAGCCTAGCAGATTTGATAATTTTGCCAGATAGAGAGATATTTTTTAAGACCTTTGCGGATGTTTTTTTGGTCAGGCCACCTTTTCCGTTGGAGCCAAACTTTTGGTCTCGATACTGCGACGTTCCTGTAGTTATTTTTTCCCTCTTCACATTAATCGTCGTAATATTTTTAAAACAACGCAGCAAAATAAACCTCCAATAATCACTACAGGATCAGGGCAGAAGTAGACTATAATGTTTGCAATTTGGAATAATAAAAAATAAATGCCTGGAACTCAAGTCAGAGTTTTTGTCTGCCTTCACAAATCTTGACTTAACACTTTACTACTGGTCCTGACATTCTACGTACTGTTCCCTTCCTATGCTCCAACTCTTCAGTATAGAGTTGTAATATAGAAATATTATTTTCTTGTCCACACCAATGATATTCTATTGATTGTTCTGATTCCGTGCCTTTGTCTCATTGAGACTTCTTTTTTAGATATAACCCTTCTTTCTCAAACTGGGCTGAGTGGATTAATCTCTTTGGAGACTTTTTCTTTTACATCTAATAAATTATTTATAAATATAATTTATTAATTCTATATAATGAGAAAAAAATAATTTAAAAGAATTCTCTAAATGTGCACCATATTAGATTTTAAAATAATTTATTGTCGATGAAATAATTTTTATTGCTGTATGATAACTTCCCTTTCTTTCAAGAGAAAAATGTATTTTAAAGAGAATTTTAGCGCATTATTTGAACTACTATTCTTGAAAATCTGTGCAATAGATTTATTTATATTAAACGTATTTATAAACATAAATATTTATAAACATAATTTATTACTTCTATATAATGAGAAAAAATAATTTAAAGGAATTCTCCAAATGGGCACTATATTAGATTTTAAAATAATTTATTGTCGATGACATAATTTTTACTGCTGTATGATAACTTCCTTTCTTTCACGAAAAAAATGTATTTTATTCAGTATTTTAGCGCATTATTTGAACTACTAATCTTGAAACACTAAGCTATAGATTTGTTTATATTAAACGTATTTATAAACATAAATTAAATATTTATAAACATAATTTATTACTTCTATATAATGAGAAAAAAATAATTTAAAGGAATTCTCCAAATGGGCACTATATTAGGTTTTAAAATAATTTATTGTCGATGAAATAATTTTTATTGCTGTATGATAAATTCCCTTTCTTTCAAGAGTAAAATGTATTTTAAAGAGTATTTTAGCGCATTATTTCAACTACTAATCTTGAAACACTAAGGAATAGATTTATTTATATTAAACGTATTTATAAACATAAATTAAATATTTATAAACATAATTTATTACTTCTATATAATGAGAAAAAAATAATTTAAAGGAATTCTCCAAATGGGCACTATATTAGGTTGTAAAATAATTTATTGTCGATGACATAATTTTTATTGCTGTATGATAACTTCCCTTTCTTTCAAGAGAAAAATGTATTTTAAGGAGCATTTTAGCGCATTATTTGAACTACTAATCTTGAAACACTAAGCAATAGATTTATTTATATTAAACGTATTTCTAAACATAAATTAAATATTTATAAACATAATTTATTACTTATATATAATGAGAAAAAATAATTTAAAGTTATTCTCCAAATGGGCACTATATTAGGTTTTAAAATAATTTATTGTCGATGACATAATTTTTATTGCTGTATGATAACTTCCCTTTCTTTCACGAGAAAAATGTATTTTAAAGAGTATTTTAGTGCATTATTTCAACTACTAATCTTGAAACACTAAGCAATAGATTTATTTATATTAAACGTATTTCTAAACATAAATTAAATATTATAACCATAATTTATTACTTCTATATAATGAGAAAGAATAATTTAAAGAAATTCTCCAAATGGGCATTATATTAGGTTTTAAAATAATTTATTGTCGATGACATAATGTTTATTCCTGTATGATAACTTCCCTTTCTTTCACGAGAAAAATGTATTTTAAAGAGTATTTTATAGCATTATTTGAACTACTAATCTTGAAATACTAAGCAATAGATTTATTTATATTAAACATATCTTGATTATGTGTCTGATGGAAAATTAATTTTGCTAGAAAATATTTCAAACTAAAAATTTTACAAGCAAAAATTAAAACTTCATTGCTAAGGCAATTTCATGAATTTTGAAATGGGGAAGAAAAAATGTTACGAGTGTTGATTAGTAAGCAGTTTCAGGATTACTCTGGAGGTTAAAAAGTTCCTGTTAATTATGAAAAATAAAGTTTAATAACTGTGATTACTAAACTAATAAAACTTTAAGTTCTAATGGCTTTTAAAACTTTGTTGTTTTTTTATGTCATCTTTATTAAAATTTACTAGTAATCGACATTTTATACTTTGGAAAGAGGAGAGATGAAAGAGGTTTTTATAAAATAAAACTTAAGTTTTTAGTTTTGTTAATAAAACTATTTCTACCAAAAACTGATAATTTACATTAACTTGAATTAATATTAATTTATAATTTCTACTTCTAGAATTATAGTTGTATGCAATAAAAATTATTTTTTTTTAAATATAGTATATTTAGTTTAAGAGACCTTTTAAATATTCATAATACATATTGGAATAATTGTTTATCAATGGTACTGTAATGGTACTTTTAAAATTTTGTTGTGGTTTTTCCTGTCGTCTTTATTAAAATTTCCTGGTAATCGAGATTTTATACTTAAGAAAAAGAATACGGTTTTTATAAAATAAAACTTAACTTTTTAGTTTTGTTAATAAAACTATTTCTACGATAAAACTGATAATTTATATTAACTTGTATTAATATTAATTTATAATTTTTATTTCTGTAATTCTGGTTGTATGCAAATATTTACAAAGAAACAAATTTTTCTAAATATAATATATTTAGTTTAAGAGACCTTTTAAATATTTACAATACATATTGGAGTAATTGTTTATCAATGGTACTGTAATGGAACTTTTAAAATTTTGTTGTGGTTTTTCCTCTAGTCTTTATTGAAATTTACTGGTAATCGAGATTTTATACTTAAGAAAAATAATACGGTTTTTATAAAATAAAACTTAACTTTTTAGATTTGTTAATAAAACTATTAAGATAAAACTGATAATTTACATTAACTTGAATAAATAATAATTTATAATTTCTATTTCTGCAATTATGGTTGTATGCAATAAAAATTAAATTTTTTTTTTCTAAATATAGTATATTTAGTTCAAGAGACCTTTTAAATATTCATAATACATATTGGAATAATTTTTTATTAATGGTATTGTAATGGTACTTTTAAAACTGTTGTTTTTTTCCATGTCGTCTTTATTAAAATTTACTGGTAATCGACATTTTATACTTAGGAAAGATAATATGGTTTTTATAAAATAAAACTTAAATTTTTAGTTTTGTTAATAAAACTATTTTCACCATAAAATTGATAATTTACATTAACTTGTATTAATATTAATTTATAATTTCTATTTCTGCAATTATGGTTGCATGCAATAAAAATTTTAGAATAAAATTTTTAAATACAGTATATTTAGTTCATTAAACCTTTTAAATATTCATAACACATATTGGAATAATTTTTATTCAATGGTATTGTAATGGTACTTTTAAAATTTAGTTGTGGTTTTTTCCTGTCGTCTTTATTAAAATTTACTGACAATCGAAATTTTTACTTAGGTAAGGTAAAACAGGTTTTATAAAATAAAAGGTAAGTTTATAGCTTTTTTAATAAATCTATTTCTATGATAAAACTGATAATTTACATTAACTTGTATTAATATTAATTTATAATTTCTATTTCTGTAGTTATGGTTGTATGCAAAAAAAATACACAGAAACAAATTTTTTAAATATAATATATTTTGTTCAAGAAACCTTTTAAATATTCATAATACATTTTGGATTAATTTTTTTATCAATGGTATTGTAATGGTACTTTTAAAACTTTGTTGTGGTTTTTTCTGTCGTCTTTATTAAAATTTACTGATAATCGATATTTTATACATTGGAAAGATAAAACGGTTTTTATAAAATAAAACTTAAGTTTTTAGTTTTGTTAATAAATCTATTTATACGATAAAACTGATATTTTACATTAAGTTGTATTAATATATAATTTCTATTTCTGTAATTATGGTTGTATGCAAAAAATTACAAAGAAACAAATTTTTCTAAATATTTATTTAGTTCAAGAAACTTTTTAAATGTTCATAATACATATTGGAATAATTTTCATCAATGGTATTGTTAATAGTATTTATGAATTAATACATCTGTATTACATATAATTACCTCTTTTCGTTCATCCTTCGATGAAAACTAAAATAACAAATATCTGTGTTGTTTAGATAAAAATTGTAAGTAATTCCCCCATGCAAAGTATGAAAAAATTATAAATAGATAAATTTTGCTAAAAAGGAATGTTCCATATGCATTGTGTATCTTTACTACTAACCTTAACTTAAAGCATCCATTATTATCACGTGAGTGTGCTTAATTTGTATAACACCTAAAGATACTTTCAGTAATGCGTAAAAATACCTTTGTAGTTATACACTCATGTCCATAAATTAAGGATAATGAAGTTCAGGCAATGAAAGAGACAAAAGCAAAACAAATTTGACTTATTTGTAAAGTCTATTTATTAAACAAAAGTTAAAGAGCAAAAAATATGCTATATGTTTGATATAATTAATAAAAATTGCGATTTTTACTCCCTGGAGCAAATTTCAAAAAAGAACCTATTTACAGAAAACAGTATAACATGGTTAGTATGATGGTTAATACGGAGTATGTCTCCCGGACAATGCAATACAAGCGTTACAACGCCTACGCATGCTGAGTATCAGATTATCAATCTGATCTTGGAGAAAATTACACCACTCATCAAGCAATGCCCTCCGAAGTTCCGATAGACAGTTGGGAGGGGGTTGACGGGCTGCAATTCGTCGGCCAAGCATGTCCCACACATGCTATATTGGATTCAAGTCCGGTGAGTATGCTGGCCAATCCATACGGGTGATATCCTCCGATTGAAGGCATTCGTCTACAATGTTTGCACGGTGAGTCGGGCGTTGTCATCCATATACAGAAATTCAGGACCCATGGCGCCCCGAAACAAACGTACATGTTGTTCCAGAATGACATCCCGATAGATGTGGCCTGTCATCGTTACACTCTGAACATGCAGGTCAGTTCTGGAACCAAGAATAATTCCTCCCCAAACGAGCCATTCTGCACCACCGTAACGGTGTCGTTCAATGGTGTTCTCTTGGTGGTAACGGGTACCTGGCGCTCTCCATATGAAAGTCCGGCGAGAATCAGAATGTAAACTGAACCTGGACTCGTCGGAAAACATCATACAAGACCACTGTTGCGGTGTCCACAATGCATGCTCTCTAGCCCAGCATAATCGCAGGCGACAGTGAGTTGCGGTAAGGGGAACACATCTGACAGGCCTACGAGCATATAGACCAATGTTACCTAAGCGTCTGTACACGGTCTGCCTTGAAACTGTCGTACCGGTAGCTGAAGAGAGCTGACGAGACAGGTCTGATGCTGTGCTTCGTCTGTTTCTTTTGGCAGTAACTGCCAAATACCGGTCATCATTCGGCGTAGTAACTCGGGGGCGACCTGTGCTGTAACATCTACTCACATTACCATCATGTTTGAATCGTTGCCAAAGCCTGGAGATGACACTCTGGACGATTCCAAGTTCTTCGGATACTTCCAGCTGGGTACGTCCACATTCCAGTCGTCCGATAATTCTACTAAGTAAAAAATCATCCAAATGCTTCCTTTGTGCCATAACTATGCGGTTATTGCACTGAAAGGCTTTTAAAGCGCATGTGAACAATTTTACTTCTTTGCTACCATTCCTTATATACCCCTTTCATACACTCTCGTCATTGTGACGTACTATCCGCGCCATCTGGTGGTTTCCTGCAATTTGCATATTCTTCTTCAAGATGTGTGTGATAATTCTACTGGTGAAATTTTTATTTTAGAGCTCAATTTCTGTGTGATTCTGAATTATCCTTAATTTATGGACAGGAGTGTAGTATATTTTATGCAGGCTTTTCTTCTTTTTTTTTTTGCTGTTTATTTAGCAGAATTTTTTTCGATTGCAGCTGGCATATCTCTTAATGTGCCATCAGTCATATTGTACCACATAATTACTTTTTTGTTATCTATTACTTGAAATATCCTATTTTTATTGTCTGTCGTTCTTGAATATCTTTTGCAAGCTTTTATTTTTGTTTATTTAACAGAATTACTTTTTCTGTTGCATCTGGAGATAGAGACATATGTTTATGTAAAACATATCTGCAAAGTTGTTACCCAATTGTCACCAACGAAGGTGAACGTATAGCTTAAGGAAGGAGTATCATTGCCCCCGCTAACTCATCGTAATTTAGAAATGTAACATGAGTTACACAGCTGGACAACACCAGCGCGGCAGATTGACCGAAGGACGACGGCGATGTCAGTGACCCCCCCTCTCCACTTAGAGCCCGTTGGACAAGAGAGGTTGCTAACAAGGGTCAGTCGACTTTGGCCTTGGCAACAGCAGTATTTGGATTTTTGCTCAGATTTGAAGGTCCCTTCGTCTACTTCAACAGAGGCAGAAAAATCTCAGATCTATTGTTGTTCATCTGAGGAAAGCGTCATCAGCGAAAGTTTCTTCCATATTCCAACGGCTCCATATTGAGATTGGATATTTTATGTGCATCACCAGATTGTGAAAAAATAAAATAGTAAATAAAACAAGTCTGCAAAACGGCAAGTCTCCGCTCATTTGTATCTGGTGTCTTAACTCTTTGTGTTATCTCAACATGGCCCGGTATAAGTCATTGGTACATAATAAGAAGGTATCAATTAGCAGACCACCAGGCATGGCCTGTAATCCCCAAAGATATCGCTTGAGAACTTGTTGGACATATTTTACGTGCTTCAGTCACCCTTAACCCTTAATTAGGCTAAGTCTGGCCGCTACACTGGACATGTATATTTATAACTACTATATAAAATAATTGTCAGTGTTCCCCACAGCGGACATTAATTATCTCAAAAATGGAAAATGATGTATTTTTTTGTTTATTTTACAGAGATCTTAATTTCTATACAGACATGGGAAAATAACAGAAATTAAAAAAAAATATTTGAAAAAACATCTGGAAAAATTAAGGTTTAATGCGCACGGTGAATCTTAGAACTGCTCAATCTCCTAACCCGCAACCTTACAGTTATGAGATCACTGATAAATATATTTAGCTGGTACTATAAATAACACACTTCTGGCATCAGTATCGTAGGAAAAAAATATAATAAATTTAGAATTGAAGGAGTTGGTTTGTTTTGAATACTAAGATCTTTGGTTTGCTATATGGGGACGTTAATGAGACGAGGACTTACTGCTGAAAGCCGCTTCTGAAGGGCTACGAAAAAATCAATGCTATCGGGGAGAACCAAGACACTAAAAAGTAACGCCTTTCTCATAGTTATTTTTTGTTATATACTACTTAAAAATTTCTATTTTTATTATCTGTAGGTCCAGCAGGTTTTTCTTTCTTTTTGTTTATTCAACAGATTTTTTTTCTATAGCAGATGGTAGCACAGACATATACCTTTTTTCACCATTTGTCGTATTGCATCTCTTAGTTACTTTTTTGTTACGTATTACTTCTTTTAATTTTGTTACTTGAAATATCCCATTTTTATTCTCTGCAGGTCTAGGACATCTTATGCAGGCTATTTTTTGTTTATTTAACAGATTTATTTTCTAATGTAGTAGATAATACAGACATATTTTCATGTACCATCAGTCGTACTCTATCTCATGGTTACTTTTTTGTTATTTATTACTTAAAATATTCTATTTTTATCTCTGTAGTTCCCGGATATCTTATGCAGGCTTTTATTTTTTGTGTGTTTAACAGATTTTTTTTTTCTATTGCAGCTGGCAATACAGACATATATCTTTATGCGCCATCAATCTGACTGACTTTTTTTATACAGTTCTTTATTTAATTTCTTCTCTGTAGGTCCAGATGTTTCTTCCTTTTTGTTTATATAACAGGATTTTTTTCTAATGCAGCTGGCAATACAGACCTATATTTTTATGTGAAACATGTCTTTCAATCTGTTACATAATTATCACCACTCGAGGAGAGCGTGTACCTTAGGAAGGAATAATATTGCAATCACTGACTCTTCCTAATTTAAAACCAGAGATCAATTAGCTGACCCCAAAGCTATCGTTTGAGAACTCTGAGCACATTGTGACCATGAATATATTTTACTTGCCTCAGTCGCGCTTGAAGAGCTGGAGAATCTCAGGAAAGGTTAAGTTTCGAACCCTCAACCTTTCAGTTACAAGATCGCTGATAAATCTTTTTTTCTCGGCACTATAAATAACAGTTTTCTGGCATCATTATCACAGGCAAAAAATATAATAAATTCAGATTTGAGGGAGTTATTTTATTTGCAATACTACGATCTTTTAGTTTGCTACGTGGGATTTAATGAAACCAGGACCTACTGTTTAAATCCGATTCTGAAAGGCTACGAAAATCAATAACATCACTGAGATTCGCACCCGTGAACTCCAGCACTGAGGAGTAACGCCTTCCTCATTCGGCCATCATTTGGAAAAATTAATATTGAGAAAAACTTTTGTTTGTCTCAGTTTGAATCGGATTTCTAAAAACAAATCTAATATTATATTATATTACAACATTATATAATTATCTCTAAAAATTTATCATGTGCATACAATAGCTTTTTAGTTTGGAGAGAAAGTATAGAATCTAAAATTTGTTTGAAAACACATTTAAAACAACTTTTACTGTGATGCATAAAAAACAACATTTATTAAATATCAGAAAAAAATTAAATTTACATTCGAAAAAAGTATTTGCGACGAAAAAAGAAGAGGTAAATACATTACAAACATAAATTTAGTGATTTCAAAATGAGAAATCCCCAGGAGAAAATCCTCAAGCGCGTTAATAGATGCACACTTTTAAGTTTATTCCCTGGGTTATACATTTTCTGGCAATTATGCAAAATAAAGTTTAATACCTTTCATTAAATAACTAACAAAATTCAGAGTTATAATTGCTTTGGAAAGTTTTTTTTAGTAAACTTTATTTAGAGGCTTACTGATAATTGCAGTTTATGAAGTAAATAGAGATGAACTGGTTATTTTTTCTAATTTTGCTGAACCTTAAAATTTTTAATATTTCCCTATTATTATGGTTCTAACAAAAATAAAGTAAAAAAATAAGAAAAAGTAAAAGTGATTTCCAATTCTATTGTGACTGTGATCCTTCTTCACTCAAGAACATTGAATGCTTCACAGTATTATGAACAAAATTGGCCATAGTATACATAAAAGGAATGCAGTATATAATTTTTCAAAAATGTTAATCTTTTTAAAATATTTTTCTAGCTCATAACTGTAATAATTATTAAGATTTAACCTTAAAATTTTTAATATTTCCCTATAATTATGGTTCTAATAAAGATAAAAATAAAAATTAAGAAAAAATAAAAGTGATTTCCAATTCTATTGTGACTGTGATCCTTCTTCACTCAAGAACATTGAAGGCTTCACCGTATTCTATGAACAATTGGCCATAGTATACATAAAAGGAATGCAGTTGAAAATTTTTCATTAGTGTTAATCCTTTTAAAATATTTTTCTAGCTCATAACTGTAATAATTATTAAGATTTAATCTTAAAATTTTAATGGTTTCCCTACAATTATGGTTGGAATAAAGATAAATTAAAAAAATAAGAAAAAATAAAAGTGATTTCCAATTCTATTGTGACTGTGATCCTTCTTCACTCAAGAACATTGTAGGTTTCACAGTATTCTATGAACAAAATTGGCCATAGTATACATAAAAGGAATGCAGTTGAAAATTTTTCAAAAGGGTTAATCCTTTTAAAATATTTTTCTATCTCATAACTGTAATAATTATTAAGATTTAATTTTTAAAATTTTTAATATTTCCCTATTATTATGGTTCTAATAAACATAAAATAAAAAATAAGAAAAAATAAAAGTGATTTCCAATTCTATTGTGACTGTGATCCTTCTTCACTCAAGAACATTGAAGGCTTCACAGTATTCTATGAACAAAATTTGCTATAGTATACATAAAAGGAATGCAGTTGAAATTTTTTTCAAAAATGTTAACCTTTAAAAAATATTTTTCTATCTCATAACTGTAATAATTATTAAGATTTAATCATAAAATTTTTAATATTTCCCTATTATTATGGTTTCTAATAAAAATAAAATAAAAAATAAGAAAAAATAAAATTGATTTCCAATTCCTTTAAGTCTGTGATCCTTCTTTCACTCAAGAACATTGAAGGCTTCACAGTATTCTATGAACAAAATTGGCCATAGTATACATAAAAGGAATGCAGTAATATAATTTTTCAAAAATGTTAATCTTTTTAAAATATTTTTCTAGCTCCATAACTGTAATAATTTATTAAGATTTAATTTTAAAATTTTAATATTTCCCTATTATTATGGTTCTAAATAATAATAAAATAAAAAATAAGAAAAAATAAAAGTGATTTCCAATTCTATTGTGACTGTGATCCTTCTTCACTCAAGAGCATTGAAGGCTTCACAGTATTCTATGAACTAAATTTGGCCATAGTATACATAAAAGGAATGGAGTTTGATAATTTTTCAAAAATGTTAATCTTTTAAAAATATTTTTCTAGCTCAAAACTGTAATAATTATTAGGATTTAACCTTAAAATTTTTAATATTTCCCTATTATTATCTTTCTAATAAAAATAAAATAAAAAATAAGAAAAAATAAAATTGATTTCCAATTCTATTGTGACTGTGATCCTTCTTTCACTCAAGAACATTGAAGGCTTCACAGTAATTCTATGAACAAAATTGGCCATAGTATACATAAAAGGAATGCAGTCGAAAATTTTTCAATAGTGTTAATCCTTTTTAAATATTTGTCTAGCTCATAAACTGTAATAATTATTAAGATTTAATCTTAAAAATTTGTAATGTTTCCCTACAATTATGGTTCTAATAAAGATAAATTAAAAAATAAGAAAAAATAAAAGTGATTTCCCAATTCTATTGTGACTGTGATCCTTCTTCACTCAAGAACATTGAAGGCTTCACAGTATTCTATGAACAATTGGCCATAGTATACATAAAAGGAATGCAGTTGATAATTTTTCAAAATGTTAATCTTTTTAAAATATATTTTTCTAGCTCATAACTGTAATAATTATTAAGATTTAATTTTAAAATTTTTAATATTTCCCTATTATTATGGTTATAATAAATAAAATAAAAAATAAGAAAAAATAAAAGTGATTTCCAATTCTATTGTGACTGTGATCCTTCTTCACTCAAGAACATTGAAGGCTTCACAGTATTCATGAACTAAATTGGCCATAGTATACATAAAAGGAATGGAGTTGAAAAAGTTTCAAAAATGTTAATATTTTTTAAAATATTTTTCTAGCTCATAACTGTAATAATTATTAAGATTTAATCTTAAAATTTTTAATATTTCCCTATTATTATGGTTCTAATAAAAATAAAATAAAAAATAAGAAAAAATAAAAGTGATTTCCAATTCTATTGTGACTGTGATCCTTCTTCACTCAAGAAGATTGAAGGCTTCACAGTATTCTATGAACAAAATTGGCCACAGTATACATAAAAAGGAATGCAGTTGATAATTTTTTTCAAAAATGTTAATCTTTTTAAAATATTTTTCTAGCTCATAACTGTAATAATTATTAAGAATTTAATTTTAAAATTTTTAATATTTCCCTATTATTATGGTTCTAATAATAATAAAATAAAAAATTAGAAAAAATAAAAGTGATTTCCAATTCTATTGTGACTGTGATCCTTCTTCATTCAAGAGCATTGAAGGCTTCACAGTATTCTATGAACAAAATTGGCCATAGTATACATAAAAGGAATGCAGTTGAAAATTTTTCAATAGTGTTAATCCTTTTAAAATATTTTTCTAGCTCATCACTGTAATAATTATTAAGATTTAATCATAAAATTTTTAATATTTCCCTATAATTATGGTTCTAATAAACATAAAATAAAAAATAAGAAAAAATAAAATTGATTTCCAATTCTATTATGACTGTGATCCTTCTTCACTCAAGAACATTGAAGGCTTCAGAGTATTCTATGAACAAAATTGGCCATAGTATACATAAAAGGAATGCAGTTGATAATTTTTCAAAAATGTTAATCTTTTTAAAATATTTTTCTAGCTCATAACTGTAATAATTATTAAGATTTAACCTTAAAATTTTTAATATTTCCCTATAAATATGGTTCTAATAAAGATAAAATAAAAATTAAGAAAAAATAAAAGTGATTTCCAATTCTATTGTGACTGTGATCCTTCTTCACACTCAAGAACATTGAAGGCTTCACAGTATTCTATGAACAAAATTTGCCATAGTATATATAAAAGGAATGCAGTTGAAATTTTTTCAAAAATGTTAACCTTTTAAAAATATTTTTCTAGCTCATAACTGTAATAATTATTAAAATTTAATCTTAAAATTTTTAATATTTCCCTATTATTATGGTTCTAATAAAAATAAAATAAAAAATAAGAAAAAATAAAAGTGATTTCCAATTCTATTGTGACTGTGATCCTTCTTCGCTCAAGAACATTGAAGGCTTCACAGTATTCTATGAACTAAATTGGCCATAGTATATATAAAAGGAATGCAGTTGAAATTTTTTCAAAAATGTTAACCTTTTAAAAATATTTTTCTAGCACATAACTGTAATAATTATTAAGATTTAATCTTAAAATTTTTTAATATTTCCCTATTATTATGGTTCTAATAAAAATAAAATAAAAAATAAGAAAAAATAAAAGTGATTTCCAATTCTATTGTGACTGTGATCCTTCTTCGCTCAAGAACATTGAAGGCTTCACAGTATTCTATGAACTAAATTGGCCATAGTATATATAAAACTAATGCAGTTGAAATTTTTTCAAAAATGTTAACCTTTTAAAAATATTTTTCTAGCTCATAACTGTAATAATTATTAAAATTTAATCTTAAAATTTTTAATATTTCCCTATTATTATGGTTCTAATAAAAATAAAATAAAAAATAAGAAAAAATAAAAGTGATTTCCAATTCTATTGTGACTGTGATCCTTCTTCACTCAAGAAGATTGAAGGCTTCACAGTATTCTATGAACAAAATTGGCCATAGTATACATAAAAGGAATGCAGTTGAAAATTTTTCAATAGTGTTAATCCTTTTAAAATATTTTTCTAGCTCATCACTGTAATAATTATTAAGATTTAATCATAAAATTTTTAATATTTCCCTATAAATATGGTTCTAATAAAAATAAAATAAAAAATAAGAAAAAATAAAAGTGATTTCCAATTCTATTGTGACTGTGATCCTTCTTCACTCAAGAACATTGAAGGCTTCACAGTATTCTATGAACTAAATTGGCCATAGTATATATAAAAGGAATGCAGTATATAATTTTTTCAAAAATGTTAATCCTTTTAAAATATTTTTCTAGCTCATAACTGTAATAATTATTAAGATTTAATCTTAAAATTTTTAATATTTCCCTATTATTATGGTTCTAATAAAAATAAAATAAAAAATAAGAAAAAATAAAAGTGATTTCCAATTCTATTGTGACTGTGATCCTTCTTCACTCAAGAACATTGAATGGCTTCACAGTATTCTATGAACAAAATTGGCCATAGTATACATAAAAGGAATGCAGTATATAATTTTTTCATTAGTGTTAATCCTTTTAAAATATTTTTCTAGCTCATAACTGTAATAATTATTAAGATTTAATCTTAAAATTTTTAATATTTCCCTATAATTATGGTTCTAATAAACATAAAATAAAAAATAAGAAAAAATAAAAGTGATTTCCAATTCTATTGTGACTGTGATCCTTCTTCACTCAAGAACATTGAAGGCTTCACAGTATTCTATGAACTAAATTGTCCATATTATACATAAAGGGAATGCAGTTGAAAATTTTTCAATAGGGTTAATCCTTTTAAAATATTTTTCTAGCTCATAACTGTAATAATTATTAAGATTTAATCTTAAAATTTTTAATGTTTCCCTACAATTATGGTTCTAATAAAGATAAATTAAAAAATAAGAAAAAATAAAAGTGATTTCCAATTCTATTGTGACTGTGATCCTTCTTCACTCAAGAACATTGAAGGCTTCACAGTATTCTATGAACAAAATTTGCCATAGTATATATAAAAGGAATGCAGTTGAAATTTTTTCAAAAATGTTAACCTTTTAAAAATATTTTTCTAGCTCATAACTGTAATAATTATTAAGATTTAATCATAAAATTTTTAATATTTCCCTATAAATATGGTTCTAATAAAAAATAAAATAAAAAATAAGAAAAAATAAAAGTGATTTGAAATTCTATTGTGACTGTGATCTTTCTGCACTCAAGAACATTGAAGGCTTCACAGTATTCTATGAAATAAATTGGCCATAGTATACATAAAAGGAATGCAGTTGTAAAATTTTTCAAAAATGTTAATATTTTTAAAATATTTTTCTAGCTCATAACTGTAATAAGTATTAAGATTTAATCTTAAAATTTTTAATATTTCCCTATTATTATGGTTCTAATAAAAATAAAATAAAAAATAAGAAAAAATAAAAGTGATTTCCAATTCTATTGTGACTGTGATCCTTCTTCACTCAAGAACATTGAAGGCTTCACAGTATTCTATGAACTAAATTGGCCATAGTATACATAAAAGGAATGCAGTTGAAAATTTTTCAATAGGGTTAATCCTTTTAAAATATTTTTCTAGCTCATAACTGTAATAATTATTAAGATTTAATCTTAAAATTTTTAATGTTTCCCTACAATTATGGTTCTAATAAAGATAAATTAAAAAATAAGAAAAAATAAAAGTGATTTCCAATTCTATTGTGACTGTGATCCTTCTTCACTCAAGAACATTGAAGGCTTCACAGTATTCTATGAACAAAATTTGCCATAGTATATATAAAAGGAATGCAGTTGAAATTTTTTCAAAAATGTTAACCTTTTAAAAATATTTTTCTAGCTCATAACTGTAATAATTATTAAAATTTAATCTTAAAATTTTTAATATTTCCCTATTATTATGGTTCTAATAAAAATAAAATAAAAAATAAGAAAAAATAAAAGTGATTTCCAATTCTATTGTGACTGTGATCCTTCTTCACTCAAGAAGATTGAAGGCTTCACAGTATTCTATGAACTAAAATTGGCCATAGTATATATAAAAGCAATGCAGTTGAAAATTTTTCAAAAATGTTAATCTTTTTAAAAATATTTTTCTAGCTCATAATTGTAATAATTATTAAGATTTAATCTTAAAATTTTTAATATTTCCCTATTATTATGGTTCTAATAAAAATAAAATAAAAAATAAGAAAAAATAAAATTGATTTCCAATTCTATTGTGACTGTGATCTTTCTGCACTCAAGAACATTGAAGGCTTCACAGTATTCTATGAACTAAATTGGCCATAGTATATATAAAAACTAATGCAGTTGATAATTTTTCAATAGTGTTAATCCTTTTAAAATATTTTTCTAGCTCATAACTGTAATAATTATTAAAATTTAATCTTAAAATTTTTAATATTTCCCTATTATTATGGTTCTAATAAAAATAAAATAAAAAATAAGAAAAAATAAAAGTGATTTCCAATTCTATTGTGACTGTGATCCTTCTTCACTCAAGAAGATTGAAGGCTTCACAGTATTCTATGAACAAAATTGGCCATAGTATACATAAAAGGAATGCAGTTGAAAATTTTTCAATAGTGTTAATCCTTTTTAAATACTTGTCTAGCTCATAACTGTAATAATTATTAAGATTTAATCTTAAAATTTTTAATATTTCCCTATTATTATGGTTCTAATAAAAATAAAATAAAAAATAAGAAAAAATAAAAATTGATTTCCAATTCTATTGTGACTGTGATCTTTCTGCACTCAAGAACATTGAAGGCTTCACAGTATTCTATGAACTAAAATTGGCCATAGTATATAAAAGGAATGCAGTATATAATTTTTCAAAAATGTTAATCTTTTTAAAATATTTTTCTAGCTCATAACTGTAATAATTATTAAGATTTAATCTTAAAATTTTTAATATTTCCCTATTATTATGGTTCTAATAAATATAAAATAAAAAAATAAGAAAAAATAAAAGTGATTTCCAATTCTATTGTGACTGTGATCCTTCTTCACTCAAGAACATTGTAGGTTTCACAGTATTCTATGAACAAAATTGGCCATAGTATACATAAAAGGAATGCAGTTGAAAATTTTTTCAATAGTGTTAATCCTTTTTAAATATTTGTCTAGCTCATAACTGTAATAATTATTAAGATTTAATCTTAAAATTTTTAATATTTCCCTATAATTATCGTTCTAATAAAGATAAAATAAAAAATAAGAAAAAATAAAAGTGATTTCCAATTCTATTGTGACTGTGATCCTTCTTCGCTCAAGAACATTGAAGGCTTCACAGTATTCTATGAACTAAATTGGCCATAGTATACATAAAAGGAATGCAGTTGAAAATTTTTCATTAGTGTTAATCCTTTTAAAATATTTTTCTAGCTCATAACTGTAATAATTATTAAGATTTAATCTTAAAATTTTTAATATTTCCCTATTATTATGGTTCTAATAAAAATAAAATAAAAAATAAGAAAAAATAAAAGTGATTTCCAATTCTATTGTGACTGTGATCCTTCTTCACTCAAGAACATTGAAGGCTTCACAGTATTCTATGAACAAAATTGGCCATAGTATACATAAAAGGAATGCAGTTGAAAATTTTTCAAAAGGGTTAATCCTTTTAAAATATTTTTCTATCTCATAACTGTAATAATTATTAAGATTTAATCATAAAATTTTTAATATTTCCCTATAAATATTTTTCTAATAAACATAAAATAAAAAATAAGAAAAAATAAAAGTGATTTCCAATGAGGAATTTTCACGTTTTCTAATTTTGATTTTAAACGATAGAAGACAAAAAAGTAAGCAGGACAGTAGCTATTTTTCTTTCATTTGGGGGCCTAATGAGTGATTTCTAATGGGTTTTATAGCGGACTCTTTAACGTCTCTCAAAAACGCTACTTTATCTCCGCCGAGTTTGTGACGTCATCGTTCATGTAAACACCGAGCTCCTATGCTGTTTACATGTTAAAAGGCGACTTTTAAATTTGTTTTTTGTGTAAAGTATCGCATATAATAGCATTTTTTTTTGTTATGTCTGGCATTAAAAAATCATACTCTAAATATTGTATTGTGCCACTCTGTAAAAAGACAACAACTAATTGCAATGAGAAGATATTTTTCAGCGTCCCAAAAGACCCACATACACGTAAAATCTGGACAACTGAGATGAAAAGGGATGAGAAATTAAACCTCAAATTATCATATAAATCATCTTTATGGGTTTGTGAAGACCATTTTTCGGTAAATAAATGCTTGCATTTGTTTAAATATTACTATTTTAGAACAATTAAAGTATATAAAATACATCTATACCTTTAAAAGGATTGTTGATTAACCACTGCTATTTAACTTTTAAAACTGCTAATTTTCGAGTATTATCACAGAGTTCAAGTACAATAAATATTTTATAAAGCATATAAATATCGAAAAACATATAAATATCTAAAGCATATAATTATCTAATAAATAACTCGGGGGAGGGGAAAGTTATGTATTTTCAAGGTATTATAAATATTTTCTTCAGAGTTGCATACTTTCTTATGTATCAAATGTAACAGTGATATTTTTCGATTAAATTGGTGACTAATTTGAAAAAAAAAGTATAATATTTTTAAAATACTTAATAATTATATTACTTTAAAAATTAAATTTAATTTGAGAAATTTTATACATTTTTTAATTTGACATTAATATTAAAGGCAATAAAATTGTATTGCTATTTAAAAATGTATAAATAATTAAGTAAAGCCATTTAAAGATTTTAAATTTCTTTTCGTCATATTTAAAATATCTAAGAATTGATTTTGTTTTGGTTTGGTTTTGGAATGCTACGGTCTACTTTTTGCAACACGAAGGCTAATGAGACCGGTCTCACAAAAAAATACCTCCTCTAATTTTTATTTTAATATTACATCCGTCTCTATTTATAAAAAACGATGCAACTACAAATGTGTATGTATATGATATATGTATATTTATTTGACTTGTTTGTGTTTACAAACAAAAGAGCTGTGTTTAGCATGAATAAAGTATTAATACATGTTAAGTAAAATTGGAAAAAAAATATAAATGATTTTACACACCTTTGGGTTTTAATTCCTCGTATTTCTGCTCCCATAAAATCCGGGTTTTTTGCCAAGAAAGAAAACATTGACATGCTGTCAATTTTCGGGAGGTTGTCTGATTGGTAAATCCAGGTAGAAGAGACATTTATGACAAATTGAGATAACTAAGCTATCTAGATTGATAAAATAAACCTTCAGGTTTAAATAAAAATAAATTTTGATAGCTAGAAAATTTCAGGAACTTGCAAAAACAAAATCGGAAAATAGTGCGCGCTTAAAAGCAATACAAAAATATTGGTCTGCATGAACGATGACATCACAACCAATCACGGAGCGTTTTGATGTCACGTGATTTTCGCTTAACTTTAAAATTAATTTTTTTAAATGATGGACCCAGTTTTTTACATTTTTGAGAACATTTTTGGAATCTACGAGTCTGAAATTACCAGAAAAACACTAAGTTGTTCGAATCCCCCACATGTGCAAATTCCTCATTCTATTGTGACTGTGATCCTTCTTCACTCAAGAAGATTGAAGGCTTCACAGTATTCTATGAACAAAATTGGCCATAGTATACATAAAAGGAATGCAGTTGAAAATTTTTCAATAGTGTTAATCCTTTTAAAATATTTTTCTAGCTCATAACTGTAATAATTATTAAGATTTAATCTTAAAATTTTTAATGTTTCCCTACAATTATGGTTCTAATAAAGATAAATTAAAAAATAAGAAAAAATAAAAGTGATTTCCAATTCTATTGTGACTGTGATCCTTCTTCACTCAAGAACATTGAAGGCTTCACAGTATTCTATGAACTAAATTGTCCATATTATACATAAAGGGAATGCAGTTGAAAATTTTTCAATAGGGTTAATCCTTTTAAAATATTTTTCTATCTCATAACTGTAATAATTATTAAGATTTAATCATAAAATTTTTAATATTTCCCTATAAATATTTTTCTAATAAAGCATTACTTTTTAAACAGAATAATGAGAAAAAAAATAATATTTTTTTAAAAAATCCATTATGCTATTAAGGGGACATTTGACATTTTATAGTACATTCGATTCTGGAAAAGGATCAGCAAATATTATTTCATTGTAATTAAAATATTTCCAATACACTGAATTTAAGAACTGTTTGTATTGCATGTATATAAATCATATAATTTAATTTATAATGTAAAACAATTTGATATAAAAATAATTCTGAAACTAATGATTGTAAATATCCTACGAAAAATTAAGAAAAATAAAAATGCGTATATCATAAGCATATGCTTTTAAATGAATAACTGTGGTTAAAAGAAATTAACAAAAGATCCTTGTTTAAATTAAAAACAAAACATATACAGAAAGATATTGTTGGCGCATGCGCGACAACGGCGTAATTTGTATGGAATAGCGCCATTTTTTGGCAGATGATAGTTCGCTCTCATAAATGACGTAAGTAAGAATGATTTTTAAACCCGAAGTTCACAATTAATATTTCTTATGTTTTTGTTATTAAAATTAATGCTATATACTGTAAATAATAGTATATATTTTTGTTGCGAGATTTAAAAAAAAAGAAAAGAAGCTGATGGTTCGTTAATTATTTAGGTTGTTAAGATATTGTTGGCACATGAACGACAACGGCGTAATTTGTGTGGAATAGCGCCATTTTTTGGTAGATGATAGTTCATTATAAGTAAGTAAGAATGATTTTTAAACCCGAAGTTCACAATTAATATTTCTTATGTTTTTGTTATTAAAATTAATGCTATATACTGTAAATAATAGTATATATTTTATATTGCGAGATTAAATAAAAAAGAAAAAAAGCAACTGGTATTTAAAATATTTAAAAAAAAAGTGATAAAGCACATATAACTATTACCAAATACACGAATCGTATTCTTTGTAATTGGCTAAACTTTTAATCATAATTTAATCTTTTTGACACACAGCAAGTGCGTTTAAGTTAAGTGGGTTAATTTGGTTTCTATTAAATTTCAATCTGATAAAGATTAACATAAATCACGGGAATTTAACTCTAGATATTTTTAATCTGAAGCCCATGTCTGAAGCCCATGTGAGAGCAGTTTAGTTAGTAATTTGGAAATCGTTTTTATGCTCCGTGGTCTTTTTTTTTTCAACATGTGAATAATTGTAAAGTTTACAAAATCAAGGAGTATAAAAGGGGGAACTTTACGTTCAGTTTTTGCCTGTTGTTGCCTGTTGCTCTTCGTGTTTTTGCTTCGTCAATATAGTTTTTTTTCATCCGTAAATTACATAAATTACTGTTTGCCAGAATGTTTAATTTGTAACTTAGTTTTGTATTATAGGCTAACTGTTTTCGATGGTCTGTTTAACTGTTTTTTATTTACGCTGTTTTGAGAAAAAAATAAACTTTGATTTTCTTATATTTTTGTGTAACTTCTTTAAAGAAACTCAGTCCTCAGTTAAGTCATTCTACTGTGCTAAACATCAGTGGAAACTAGCTGATCGTTACTGTCCAAACAATAACTAATTTAAAATATGAGGATACAAATTGCAAATTTAAATTATTTTTGCATCTTTAATTATAAAGATATACACATAAATTGATATTTTTTTTGTTTTAATATGTAAAGTGTAAATAGGCAAATATGTGATTAAATTTTTAGAAATGTTACATATTAGGTATTTAAGTGACAGCGTGTGTAAATTCTAAAACTATCAAGTTGATAAAATCTATTGGGTTTTTCGCAAAGTAATTTCGTTATTTTTTTTTTTTTTTTTTTTTTGTTTACTAAATTATATATTGGCCGTTCTGGTCCAACACCTTTTGCCATCTCCTTTTGCATTTGTAGTAGCATAATTCCACTCTCATAAAATATTTGGTGTTTGCTGGCAAAAAACTGATCGAGGTGGTTTTAGACCTCCTCATTTGAGGTGAAGATTTTACCATTTAAAAATTTTGGAGTGACCGGAATAAATAATAATCCGATTGTGCCAGGTCTGGAGAATATGGTGGGTATGACATTGTGTACCATTCAAGCTGTAAAAACTTTTGGCGAGTGACCAAACTTGTGTGAGGTCTCGCGTTGTTTTGGTGAAACACTACACCTTTCCTGTTAATTAGTTCTGACCTTTTCTGTTGAAGTGCGTCATTCAGTTTGTCCTGCTGATGACAGTAGACTTCCGAATTAATCGTTGTGTTATTCGGTAAAACCTAAAAAATTGATTCCTTTAAAATCCCATCAAACAGAAAGCATCACCTTTTTTTGGTGAATATCGGCTTTGGAAATAGTTTGAGCCGGTTCATTTTTTTTTTGCTCCATGACCTCTTGCTTTTGATGTTGTAGTATACAACTCATGTTTCGTCCCCAGTGATAATGCGCTTCAAAAACGGATAATTTTCGTGACGTTTGAGAAGCGAATCGCAGACGGCAATGCGGCAACACAGATTTCTATCTATGAGAACTTGGGGAACCCATATATCGAGCTTCGAGGATAATACCAGGCCTTTCAAGTGGTCATAAACTGTTGAATATGATAAATTTAACCTCAATGCGATCTCACGTGTTGTTATTAGCCGGTTCGCATCAACTAATACCTTTTTCGCTTCTTTATCAGCTTTAAACGGTCTTTCCGAACGTGGTGCATCTTCGACATCACAATTGCCACATCGAAATTTAGTGAACCAGTTCTGGCACTGGAATACTGTCAACACACCATCTCCATACACATCGGTCAATTTCTTTCTGGCTTGAACAGCATTTTTACCCTTTCTGTAGTAAAACGGTAAGAAATGACGAAAATGTTGCTTATCGTCCTTCATATTTAAAAGGGCACCAACCAAAAACTACTGAGAATTAATTGAAATTTCTCACACACAAGCCTTTCTATATGAGTTCTCAAAGCATATAAAATTATACGGCTTAAATGTGAAGTTGGGTGCAAAAAAATACAATTAAATTCTCTGTCGGTAAAAAAAAAACGAAATTACTTTCTGAGCAACCCAATAATTTAAAATCTCAGTTTTAGTCAAATCATAAAAACTAAAGGCTTATAATTCAGCAGTTAATTTGAATGGTTTAATGTGGCTTCTTGATATATATACATAAGTTTTTAAACCTTCAAACTATGGTAAAAATTGAAAATCCACTATTTCTACAACACTGAATTGCGAGATCTAATTCCAAACCCAAAAATTGTTTTTCATTACTGTATATTGAAAATATTTATAATCACAACGTACTGTAAATTTATTACTCCTAACTCATAAATATAAATGTGAAAACAAAATTTATTTCAGCTTATGTGTAGCTAAAATATTCCAAGGAAAATTCATTCATAACCTTTAGAAATTTATCGCATTCTTCCCCCAGAGCATATAAAACAGAAGTTAATTAAAATCGATACTTTTCGTTGCGAATAATGTGTGAATTGAAAAGGAATGTTACAAGTACTTTTTTTAAAGATATATATTTTCTTTTTTAATACTTGATATTTCTTTACATTTACCTCGTTGGCTGCATGGGTTTTCAGCTAGGTCAGAGAAATAATTGACTTAAATTCAAAACTAATATTTGTGATGATGAATATACTTTAGTAAAATTTAAAATTGTTTAAAAAATGAAATTGCAGTATTATTCATAAATAGTGCAAGCAAGGACCTGTTTGAAAGAGGCTAATATATTAATAACCAATAGCTGAAATGATTTTCTTATCTTAACTTTCTAATTCAACTATATTTAATTAATTACTTTTCTAATAGCATATTGCATTTTCTAGTAAATTAATTAAAATGCAATGAAAATTACTTTTGACTGTTTACTATTCCCTTAATGATTTTTATTCTACTATGGCTTGGTTCTATACGACAGTTTTTAATACGCATTGTAAGTAGAATTATGTCTTGGTAAATCTGATATATAGACTTTTCTGATTTTATTAAAAAACTATTTATTTTGTTTTTGCATAAACCATGAAAAAGGACTTTAAAGTGCATTATGCTAAACATAACAGTGCTATAGGCAGAAGATAAATTTAAAAATTACCTACATATCATTAAGGTATACTTAGTATCATGCATTTTTCTAGAAAAAAACCTCACAAAATATTACAAAGCTGGATACTGCATCGTTGAAAAAGAAAGTGATCATTGTAATTTGGAAAAAATGGAGACATTAATGGACAGTTTACGAACCTGAGTTGCAAAATGTGAGTATTTAAGAAAATCTTTAATCATCCCTACTATTCCTAAATAAATACAAAATTATTCTGAAAAATATCAAAATTCTTAACAGGGGATAGAAACATATATTAATACTGTAAAGAAATATTACTCCCGTTAAACTGTTGGACTTACTCTGAACGTTGCGAGTCGGTTCTCATGTCTGTCTTGACATCACTTTGACATCAGCTTGCGGACATTATGCAAGCAAACGATCAGATTGACTTCAAAGTGACTTCCCTACGAAAGTGCGAATCGACTCGCAAAGTCCAGAGTAAGCCCCTGCAACTAATTGTTACTTCTAAGCAGACTAAAAAAAAGTACTACTCGATGATTGGCCGTTGTGCTTCATTAAAGTGTTCTAAACTATTATTTAGGGAGTTGTATATTTGACTGATGAATTGTGTTTTTGAATAAACCATTAAGAAGGACTTTAAAGTCCATTATGCCAAACAAAAAAATGCTATAGGTAAAAGATAAATAAAAAATTAACTACAATATCATTAAGGTATATCGTGGTGTCATGCATTTTTCTAGAAAAAACCCTCACTAAATATTATAAAATCGGCTTCTGTATCGTTGTAAAAATAAGAAATGATCATAGTTATTTGGAAAAAATGGAGACGTTAATAGACAGCTTAAGAACCTGTGCGGCAATATGTGATTATTCAGTATTCCTAAATAAAGATTATTCTGAAAAAGATCGATAATCTTAACAGGGGATAAAAACAGATATTAATTCTGTAAAAAAACTATTACTTCCGTTAGACTGTGGGACTAAGGGCCAGTCTCACCAAAGTCATCTTACGTCTAACCACGATTATCCTCTGTTTAAACTGAGAATTGCGTCCCACCATTGGTTTGTGTCATGGGATAATCGCGGTTAGACTTTAAAGGACTTTGGTGAGACCGGCCTTTAATCTGGAAGTTGCTAGTCGGTTCGCACGTTTCTTTTGACTTCACTTTGACGTCAGCTTGCGAACATTATGCAAGCAAACGATCAGGCTGACGTCAAAGTGAAGTTACTATGAATGTGCGAACCGATGCGCAACGTCCAGAGTAAGCCCCTGCAACTAATTGTTACTTCTAACTAGACTAAAAAGAAGTACTACTTTTACTACTCTCGTAGAATGTGCCCGGATTGATTAATGTTGTGTTAAAAAGTGTTACTCCGCTCTATGATTGGCCAATGTGAATTAATTTGTGCTTCATTAAAGTGTTCTAAACTATTATTTAGGGAGTTTTATATTTGACTGATGAATGTTTATGCTGGGAAATGCATCTACAAATAATACGAAGAGGAGTTAATTCGTGACAAACCAAACGATTATCAGTCAATGAATACACATCAATGACGAAATGCAAACATTTCAGTTCATTTTAAAATAGCCATTTTAAAACTTGGATGAATTTTTTTTGTTGTGATTTATCGGAAAAAATAACGCCATGCTAAAAAGTACACTCAAGAGACAAAACATTATGACCACCTGTGAATAACGAGTTGACCCACCTTATACGCTGAACACAACTTTAAACTACCTTGGCATGGAGGCCACAAGTCCTTAGTACATGGCTGGAGACAGATTGTACCAGATGGTGCACCAACGGTTACTCAAATCCGAGATATTGCGAATTAGTGGTCTCTGAACACTGAGCTACAGTCTCATTACATCCCAAATGCTTTCTATCGGATTGAAATCCTGTGAGTTAGGCGCCCGAAACATCAACTGAAATTTAGCATTATGTTCCTGGAACCACTCCAACACAATTTTAGATTTGTGCCACGGGGCGTTAAACTTTGGAACATTCCATTTCCAGCTGGAAAAACAGAGACCATATAAGGATGCAACTGGCACACAGTGATATTCAGATACCCTGTAGCATTTATGGTCTGCTCTACCACAAACATGGGTCCGAGAGACGCCAAAGAAAACATCCCCCAAAACATAATATCGCTACCACGGGCCTGTGTATGACATACTGTACATTGAGAGAGCAACTGTTCGCCTGAAAGACGGCGTATCCTGACACGGCAATCTGTGTGATGAATGACAAACCGTGATTCATCTGATCAGGGAACTCTCTCCCACTGATTCATGGAGCAGTCTCCATGTTCCCGGGCCCAGAGAAGGCGCAGTTGGCAATGACGCTTGGTCAGCAAAGGCACACGAGGGGGACGTTTGATGCGTAGCCCAATATCCAACAGTGTACGTGGAACAGTGTGCTCTGATACTATTCTACTTGGCCCTGCATTGTATTGGGCTATCAGCTGAGCCACAGTTTGGCTCCGGTTTTGCTTCCCCATGCGAGACAGTCTCCGAAGACCTTTTTCTTTGATAGCGTGTGGACGTCTAACACCATTTCATCTACTGCTGATTTCACCGTCATTCATCCACTTTGCATAAGTACTAACAACTGTAGATCGCGAATAACCCATGAGTCGTGCATTTTCGGAAATACTTGTTCCGAGACATCGAGCATTACAATCTGCCTTCTATCAAAATCGCTTAGATCCGCAGCCTTTCCCATAACACACAGAAATAAGTGAGATAATGATTCTTCAGACTCTCCATCAGCAGTTAAATATCATTTCCACCCGATCAGGTGCCTTTCACGTCATCCAGGCGAGTCCATTGCCAAATGTAAGGGTGGTCATAATGTTTTAGCTCTTAAGTGTATAATGTGATAAAAAACATAAAAAACAATAATCAAGTTTGTGTCACTATATAGAAAATGTAGTGCAGTCTATTCCTGAAATATCACTCCAGTTTGTAATTGTTCAAACATACGGGATTAAAGCGATAATACGGGATACCAAATTCCTACTTAATGGTGTTTGCTAGGCCTTTTTTAAAACAAGATCATGTTTTAAAAAAAATTAACAGTTAATATATATTACCTATTGTTGTTTATGTTGATACTAAAATCAAACGAGCTTCATAAGTCCAAAAGCTATGAAACCGTAGGGGTTTGAAAACACGTCGTCAAATTGAAAACAATTGCAAATTAAAATCTGCTCAGGCGAAACCTAGCCAGACTTACACTTGGTGCAATTCTTAAAAACTTTCTGTCCCTGTTCAAAGGTGAGAGACCTCAAGTGCCCAATGGCAAACGTGAGAGACAAGTCTGCTGACTTCTGTTACCCTTGAAAAGAAAATCACCACTACGGATCTTCTAGAATACCAATGATGATCTGGATAGAGTTTCCACAGTTCCTTATTCAATTTCTTTTGCTCCGTCCTCGCTAAAGGTGTAATAGATAGCTGAATGAAGAGCAACAAGAACAGCAGCTCTCGCCAGTATATCAGCTATCTCGGTGGCAGAAATGCCGACGTGAGATGGGACCCATCTATAGAGATGAAGCCGACTGAGCGTCTAGGCCAGCCGCACTTATAACATGAATCCTCGTGAGAAAATCAAAATTGAAAAAAAAACTAATTCCTTCTGCTGAAAATATTTTTATTTTGAATATAAATAAAAGTGTAAATAGGAAAATAAATCACTAATTAGACCATCAGGCGAAAGGGACCACACTCTGTAGAAGATTCTGCTAACATGGTGTATTGGTCTTTTTAGAAAAATGGTGTTCGAAATGGTGCAGAAGATATTACACTCCACACTCCTTCTTCCTTGTTATCTCTCTGAGGGGCCCCGCAGATCTCAAGAAACATCTCGTTGGACAACGTTGCCTGGGCCAAAGCTGGCTACTCCATGGATAGCAACGCCTCTTGACCAATGGGCTCGAAGAAGGATCACTCAATTTGCTTTTGCCTCTAGGTCAGTTTCGCTCTGGCGTTGTTGAACTGTAACTCTTTGTTACATCATATTACCTAATAAAAGTTATTGAGATAAAATTTATGGTGATACTGTACTCTCCGAGTTCAATCAATGCCCGAGAAATAAAATGTTAAAGCATTTGTAAAACCATCCTAACATTTTTCTCTTTGAATTTGTGGGTTCTAGTGACTTATAGATTAATTTATATTCTAAACCAGTGAATTACATTCTGCTTCGTATAGATTTATTTTATGTATTAAAAATGATGTTTTATAAGTGTGCATTATTAATGATAAAACCTTTATTAAAACCTGAACAATAAATCACTAATTGAAACACTTTCTAAAGCATATCAATTTATGAATGCAAGCAAGGTTAAGTGATGATATTTTCCTATCAAATGGTGGAAAGACGGCAACTACAATTTTACAGGGGATACCAAATATGATATTCATTTGTTATCTATTGAATTTTCTGTAATATCTGGTACATCTCGCATAACAAAGTAAGAATGATTTTCTCTAAACCAACAATTATGTTTTTGAGTAACAAATGTAAATCTTCAACTGTCAAAGTTTTGACTAGTAGAATATATTCAATAGCTTTTAGTTTTAATAGATTATTTTTAATCAGGAAACATGACCACCTAATGCACAAGAAGATGTAATAAAACTTACACATACGATGTTATATCATTTGCATTTAACATATTATTTGAAATGGTTCTTTTCTAACAATAATTAAATATAAACATATATAAATATAAATTTGTGTTAATGACTAATACACAATTTTAAAGAAAAGAATAAAGTTCCTATCATTAACTAGTCTCATTTAATGACAATAACAATTAAAGCTTTTAACTTTCACTGATATATTTTGATGGACTAAAACTCTCAAGGAGCAGTAATAAGGTTTAAAGATGTTCTAATATATAAATTATTTAACATTTTTATCAATCTTCTAAGCATTAGATTATCTGACGTAAAGATACTTGTAAACGAAGTTTAGTGCCAATCTGCTTAATCTTACTATTACTTGTGTAATAGGCAGCTACTATATAAATTAGATTTTTTCAATTTTTGTCTTTGATAGCATAATGGTTTCATACTCTAAGCACTTAATATTTATTTGTCAGATTCGTAAATTTTTTTATACATTTTTAATAGACAAAGTCAATTCTATTCAAAGTTACATGTATTCCATTTATTAGTAATGGTACTCTATACAAGCTCGTACTGCTGGACTGCTTATATAGTTACAAAAGGAAGGAGAATTTCTCTTTAATGACATTTTAGAAAAGGAGAAAGCATAAAATTCATAAGCTTGGCAATTAACAAATTTTATGGATATTTTATGCTAAATTTAGTGATCTACAATTAGCGTTTCCGAAGGCACCAATTGGAAAGTATTCAGATGATAACTAAACTTATAAAATTTCTTTATTAATATAGAACTCACCTTTGATCTTTTAGTAACCATATTAGGCAAAATGAAAAAAATCTTGTATCTATTTTGTGCTCGATAAATTTATATCTTTTGCCAGTAATATTTGTTTCATATTCCTTAATTTATGTAAATGGCATTAATAAATTTTATGGAAAGTATATTGAAGAAATTTTCTAATGTCGAGATCTAAAATGATAAGAAATATCATATGAGAAATTTCCTTAATAATATTTAAATTAAAAATAAGAACTGCTACAGTTTTTTATCTCTCTTTCCCAAATAATATTTAAGAATCGTTTTCGTAAATTCCCATTTGCATATGTTATAAAATATATTTAAGCAGTATTTTAACAGAGTTTAAAAGAAGAGTCGTTTTTTTTCTCATTTACGGAAATTTTCTAATGTAACATATACTCTAAACAGAAATATTATACTTTCAGGAACCGGATAATAGACCAATGCTGCCCTTTTAAAATAAAAAAAATCTCTAAACTTTTGTAAAGATTCCATTAAGATATCTTTGAATTTAGTCATAAATTATTAAAAAATATAAAATATGGAAATAAAAGTAAGAGAGCACTAGATCATTGGAAATAAGAGGAAAGTAATTTGTTCGAATATTCTTCTCGTTGCTCGCTTTTAGAAAATTTCAGTGCTGAATAATGGTCGATAACACAGCGCTTTTCATTTTGACAACAAAGTTTGCACTGCCAGATCTAAATTAAAACTCAAAAACAACAGCTGCGTCTACATTCTTCTTAGAAATTTAGTCCACAGCTGTGTGTGCAATTGCTGACCATCGTGGGAAAGTACATTAATACAGCTATGTAACAAAATTCTTAGACACAACAATTTTATTATAATTGATTCATTTCCGCTGAGAACCCAATAACACTTCATGCAATGTCAAACAAATGTGCGATATTACTTTGAGAAGTTTGTTTTACTAATGATACCTATATTTTTAATCCATTTGAAAAAGTTTTGAGTAGTAAATTGTGATGTAATAATCCCTTTTGTAGCAAATAAATTCTCACATTTTAAAAAATAAATAAACCATGTATGTAATTTTCTTGATCTAATAGAGGATGATTAGTAAAAAAATAATGAGAAATTATTACCTTTCCCCCAAAATACAACCGAAAACCGGTAAATGACAATATTCATATCCACACTTTTAATCTAATTCAATTAACGTAAGAAATAAAACAAAGGTATCCATTGCATTCTTCGATGATGTTACCACAAATATGTTACATCACTACTTATGGTAGAAAATGCAGTATCTTGTCACAGCTTATAGATGCCGTTTAGGTACCGTCTAGGTATCGCAGGTATAAACTTTGAGTAAAAATCGAAAAGTAGTTTTCACATTTGGGCTATAAATCAGTTTTTTAATTAAATATTAAACACTCCAGAACATCTTCACAAAGGATTATAAAATCTGTCTGAAAGATGTATGCGATATCAAAAACCTCTCTGTGAACTACAACCTATTTTAACAAAATAATATACTGAGGCGACTTAGAAATTGTCTGTCAGTCATACCATGCTTACAGGTATTAAAATTAAAATATTTAGTAACTGTAACAAACTATTTTCTCCTTTGTTTAAAAAGATATGTATAGTGGAACATGTGTGTCTAATTTATTGCACAAATCATGGTAGAAAAAGGAAATTAACACTAGAATGTCCATTGGTGTCGATTGGACACAAAAACCTGTTTAGTTTGTTCCCTTTCTTCATTTCTCCAGAGAAATTTGAAAATTTTACTTGACTTTTAATCATTTTCTATGGAGATTACACAAAAAAACATTATGGTTCTTAGTTAATTAGGAGAGTTTTTATAATTAGCTGACCTGGAATGTCAGTTGGAGTCGTTTCGATCAAATGACAATTTATCATTGCAAAAAGCTGTCGTTCAATAAAAGATAATTCACTAGGCAGGTATGATTAATAAAAAAAAAGAGTACGAACGCACATTTCTTTAACCTATGGAGACTCCTGCTATGGCTCGACGATTCTTACTGAAGAATCCGCAGGGATCACATCATATATAAAATCATGCTCAGAAGGGATTCACACGGTGCACTTAAATAAAACAACTAGATCTAGACACAGGCATTTAAGATAGTATAATGAATGACTTAGAGCTCTGGATATCAAACTGAACCAACGTTACAAAAGTTTAAAATACTGAAAGTACATACAAGATGCATAAACAAACATCAGCACGTTCGATGCAACCGAGCTATCTGCTACGGTCACACTGACTTTTATATAGGCAGACAACATATACATAGATTCAGGATATTTGCATATTTAAAAAGATGTTGTGGTGCCACAAATAAAAATACGATAATTATAAAATTTTACTCATAACAAATATCAATACAGATCAATAAATTCATGTTACAATAATATGTAAAAATACACGACAATATTTCTGATATATATAAGACACTATTTGCAAAAACTGAATATTACGTCTACGGCCTTAAACAGATATGGTGCATATGACGTCAGTCTTCGGCGAAACAAAACGAGGCAACGACTTTAGTTGTTATTGCGTAATCACCACAAACCTTGCATGGAATATTATTGTGCTCACAGTGGAAAAAAATCAATTATATTACAATTGCTGTGTCTAAGAATTTTGTTACATAGCATTTGCTTATCTACTCATAAAAAAATAATGATTCGATCTTCGAACCCTGTGCAGAGCAGACACCGTGAAATGATGGTTCATAGAAAAATCGTAAATGCAACTAAATAATGTGTTCCTCTTGCAAGAAAGTGTTGTACGGAAAATATCCAGGAAAAAATTAATATCACTGTATCCATTGCAGAAGCGGTATGTACAGAACACTATGCATAAATATGATAAATAATGATTAAAAGACTTGCTTTTTTTAAAAATTACTATTTTGCTTATTGTACTAATATTTATGAATATTGTTTTATTTCAATTTACAAGATAAAGTATTTTGTTTTGTTACAGTTTTTTATGATATAAAGGATTAAAATATATGATAATGGTTTTGCCAGTGTGTAAAAAGTCCTTTAGTGAGATAGAATTGAGAATTGCTGCCTTGGCATTATTGGTGAGAGGTATCAGACAATAGACTGGTTGCATGTCTATTCAGATAGTTGTGCTATCAGTGCTGATCATAATGCTGGAGTGGATGCTTACTCTTGTAACTTTAGCCTCAGTTGTGCTGATTGATGCAAATTGAACCAACTATGAGGATAAAGTCGCTGCTGTGCAAATGGCTTTGACTGAAATTGGAAGGAATGATGATCTAAATATTTCGATATTTGTTGATTCACAGTCCACTATAAAAGCTATCAGTTCTATAATGCCATCTAACAAGGATCCAGTCCATAGCTGCCAACTTGCAATTAATTCTTTTGATGAATATGGGACAAAATGTTGTCCTTCGATGGATCCCGAATCACTGTAAAATCACAGGAAATGAAATTGCAGAATGACTGCAATTTCATTTATCTTGACAAGAATTGCACCAACCTCCCACAGCCTGAATCACCTGTTCGCTATCTCAGTGTGAAAAGAATCATCTATGCTATACTTAAATTGTATCTTAGAGGGGTTTTCAGGGATTTGGGGGAAAGAGTTGGAACGTGATCCCTAGTGACCTACCCAGAGCTGTTGGTGTT
>CM063500.1:40698095-40700595 GCA_032207245.1 Pardosa pseudoannulata
TTCGTCAAATATTATGGCCGCACCTAAAATACTCAGAAGGAAGCCCTTGACCGGACCGACGGAAGATCCACACATACCCAATCCTGATTATCTCTCAAACAGCAGTGTTCCTGGCACAATATACTTACCCACAAAGATACCCCTTTTTACATATATATGTAATTGAGATTAGGTCTTCTCTCTGATATATATATATATATATATATATATATATATATATATATATATATATATATATATATATATATATATATATATATATATATATATATATATACCTAATGGATGTTAAAACTGTTGTCAGACCTAAATTAGAGTGGAACCTAATTTTAAAGTGTTGATAAAGTAAATTTTATGAAGATAAAATCAGATTGTGTGTATATAGATGTATAATATATCATTATAAAAAATTACTTTTTTATTTTAAGTTGATTTCAGTTACTTTTAATTTGGCTTTTTAGTTTATTTTCTTATTTTTAAGTATCTAGCCTCTCAAGACCTGTGGTTGAATTTAGTACTTAAATATTTTACACAACGCAACCAAATAATACTTAGTCTTTGTGACTAACCAAAATAAATACCACTATACATTTGATCACCGGTTCATACCTAAATATAAACGAGAGCTACACGATATCTTGCAACTATTTTTATAGTTTTTTTTCGTGTAGTTTAATTCCTGTTTACTCCAATTTTATCCTAAAAGTTAGTTCAGGTACCTTTGCATGTATTATTTATTTTCTCATTCATAGAAATATTTCTTCACAATACTTGAAATGACTTATTTCTAATGTTTCAAGCTCATTTAGAGTTGAATAAAATTCCAAGCAAATACAAGTAATGCACAATTAGGGAACGAAAATGTATGCTGACAGCTGTTTAATTGCTTGGAGAGGGCAACATTCTCAAGAGCAATTTAGTTAGTTAAATTAAACTGAACAAGAGTTTGCTGAGCTTTAACTCAGTCTAAATTTGTTAAATACTAAGTGATCTCTTATTCAGAATGTGGCTCGCTTGACTCAACAGAAAAACTCTCGGCATGCTTTTTCTTGCTGTTTCTGCATTACTTTCTGGATCTGTATCTTATATAGCATTACGGTAAAAAGCTTTTACAATCTCGTATCTCTTTAGTGTGTTGTACAGAAACTGAATTCTGATATTTAGAATCTTACGTGTTGTGTTACAGTGTAAAAACACAAAAATCGATGATAATCCCTTAGAATTACCAATGAGAAATACTTTTGTGTTTTAAATGGGAATTAACACTTTTTGGCTTCTTTTCTTTTGTCTTAAGGCATGAGGCCTGAATCTATTACTGAATTTTAAATGTGCTTAGTAGAATGTTGAAGGATTCTCACAAACATTTTAAACATGTGGTGATTACGAAATAACAACTAAAGTCATTGAATAGTTTTGATTCACCTAAGATTGACGTCATAAGCATAATTTCTGATTAAGGCAGTTGTTGTAAGTTCAGTATTTGTAAGTAGAGTCTTGTATATATAATAAATGTTGTAATGTATTTTCACATATTATTGTAAGATGAATTCATTGATCTGTATTGATATTTGTTATCAATAAAGTTTTATACCTATCATATTTTTATTTGTGGCAACACATCATCTTTTTAAATATGCAAATATTTGTAATGTATGAATATGTTCTCTACCTATATAACAGTCAGTGTAACAGTAGCAGATTGCTCGGTTGCATCGAAGGTGCTGGTGTTTGTTTGTGTAACTTATATCTAATTTTAGTATTTTAAACTTCTGTAACGTTAGTTCAGTTTGATATCCTTTGGCCTCTACGTCATTCATTATACTATCTTCAATAAATGTCTGTGTCAAGACCTAGTTGTTTTATTTTATTGCACCGTGTGAATCCCTTCTGAGCATGGTTTTATATATGATGTGATCAATGTACTACTTCTTTAAGAATCGTTCAACCATAGCAGATGTCTCCATATAATGTCATACAAGTTATGCTTAATTTTAATGCTAATTTTTCTTCCTAAAGACCAAAAGATATTTTCTAAAAGTGACGCCTTTACATATTTCTAAGTGATAAATTAATGTGAATTTACACTTACTTTATGGCTTTATTTTAAATGTGAATTGACACTTTATGGCTTCTTGTGCCAAAGATAACCTGTAAAATTATTCTAAGGTATGAGGTCTGAAGCTATTACTTAATTTTAAGTGTGCTTGATTCTATGTCGGAGAATTCTCACAAAGCTTTTATATTTGTCATAGAAGTTATGCTCAATTTTAATACTAATTTTCCTTCCAAAATACCAAAAGATATTTTTCTAAAAGTGACGCATTTACATATTTCTGAGTGATAAATAAATTTGTGTTTTAAATGTGAATCGACACATTATGGCTCCTTGTACCATAGATAACCTGCAAAATTCTTTTAAGGCATAAGGTTTGAAGCTATTACAGAATTATAAATGTGCTTGATTGAAGGTCGGAGAATTCTCACACAGCTTTTATACATT
>CM063500.1:40705595-40718095 GCA_032207245.1 Pardosa pseudoannulata
AGTAATATAATTAAATTCAAAAATTAAAATTACATTACGATCTTCATGATGACTTATTTTCTGATGCTAGTATTAAACTACAAATTTAATTATAGTGATCTAAAACTTGCATTTGGCAGAATTTATTAAAATATAGAAATCATTATGATATACAATATCTATAAAAGGTATATAAGATGTATAAGAAAATTAGAACTGAATATTAATTAAGATTTATATATTGTTTAATTATCTGAATTATATTAAAAAAATATTTAATCATCATTAAATTGTTACTTTTATATTGAATTAAAAATAAGCTATCATAATGAAGGCTGTTCAACCAAAATGTAATATATTTTCTTAAATATGTCTTGTAACTTATTAATGTGTTATCGGTACAAGCTAAAAATGATCTTTTTCGATACATAAAACTTCATATACTTAATATAATTATGTAAAAATGTTTTAGTATTTTAGATCATATAAATCCAGAAAATAATTGTTATTAGTTTATTATAATAATAAAAAAGTTTAAAAGAGTAATACAATTAAATTTAAAAAAATTTTTAATTTCTTTACGATTCAAAGATGACTAATTTTGTGATATTAGTATTAAGCTACAAATTTAATTATAGTATTTAAAATTTGCATTTGATAGAATTTATTAAAATATACAAATAAATATGATATACAATATCTATAAAAGGTATATATATTTTTTAAATTTAGAAGTATAAGATAATTAGAAATAAATATTAATTAAGATTTATATATTGTTTAGTTATCTGTATTATATTAATACATTTTATTCTAGTAATCGTAAAATTTTTACTTATATATTGAATTAAAAATAAGCTATTATAATGAAGGCTCTTCAGCCAAAATGTACTATATCTTCTTAAATATGTATTTTTAAAGTATTATCGGTGCAAGCCAAAATTATCTTTTCCGATACATAAAATTCCATTTACTTAATATAATTATATGAAAGTTTGTTAAGCATTTTAGATCTTATAAATCCAGAAGATAATTGTTATTGTTTTATTATAATAAAGAAGTTTAAAAAACTAATATAATTAAATTAAAAATTTGAATTACATTACGATCCACACAATGGCTTATTTTTTGATATTAGTATTAAACTACAAATTATAATAGTTAATTATAGTACTCTAAAATTTGCATTTGATAGAATTTATTAAATAACGGATCGACATTACAAATTCCTGTTAAAAAATGTATCATTTTTTAATCGTATCGCATAATTGAGGAAAAAAGAATATTAGCGATAATAAATGAAAGAAACTAATTTTGAGTAATACATTACCTTGCAGGGAAATAATTTAAAAGTATACAACTTTTAGGCAACTCTAGTATTGTACGGTAAGTTCCGTCTGGAATTTACGAAAATCTGTTTTGAAACAGAAAAATATCTATGGGTTAAAACAGAAATCATTATGATATACAATATCTATAAATTGCAATTTAATATACATAGTTAATATTTCTGTTATTATTACATACATAAATATTGTTGAAAAAAATAACTGTTATTTTAAATTTAGAATTAAATTATTGAAAAATAACAATAAAATACAAAAATACTATTAAAATATATAAAAAAATATTATTAAAAATGTAATAATGTTTATTGCTCTTATTTATGCTAAGCTTTTTTTTTTTTTATTAAAATAGAACTTTTAATGCAATGTATACTTATTATTTTAATAACATTGTTTATAAATATTTAGAAAACAATAAAATAGATAAATCTACATATAACAAGATATTATAAAAATGACGATATCTGTGTATAGTGTATTATGAAATACAGGCTTCACGTATATGTAACAACTATACAAAAATGAAGTTTTAAAAGTTTCGAGAAAAAACATTATATTAATTTTATTAAAAATATCTACAACAATTTTTTTTTATGTTATCTAATATAGAAAACAAATAAAAGAGATATTTAGGTTTTTATGTGGTTGTATTAATAAAAACACAACATGTATTATTTTTGAAAACAATTAACTAATTTTATCATCTAAATAAGATTCTTTAAAATGTACAGACTTAGTTACAATAAAACAATCATCTTCTAGTTTATATATGATTTTGATATCGATTTAACTATCTATTTACAAAACCTCCCATTACTTTATAGATAATAATTTATATTATATATTTATTATAATATATATATATTTATTATAAATTTATTTATATAATATATATATATATAATATTAATAATAAGATATTATATTAAATATATAAATATCTAATAATTAAATTTATTATTATATATATTTTTATATTATATAAAAATATATAATATAAAATTATATATATATTATATATATTAATATATTATATATTATTTTAATATATAAAAATAAAAATATATAATATAAAATATTTATTTTATTTTTTTTTTTTTATTTTATTTTAAATTTCATATTCATATAATTTTTTTTTTATTTAAATTGATTTTTTTATTTATTAAATTTTATATTTAAATAATATTTTTATATAATATTTTGAATATTTTTTATTTTTTAATTAATTTTTTTGATTTTGAATTTTTTTTCTGGATTGTGGTTTAATAGGGGGGGGGGGGGGGGGTGTATCAGGGTGGGGGTGGTAATTTTTAGTTTTGTTATTCAGTGAACTTGTTTCATTATGAACAGTTTTCTCTTTCAAACTTAACTTTAACTATGGTAAATAAATTTATTAGATTAATTATATAATTTACGCGATTTTTACCAGTAATAAAACAAACTTACGCGAGGAGTATCAGAACCAATTATTTTCCTTCCGTATGTTCTGCAGAAAATTGATCTGATATTCAGGATAATACTTTTAATTAACAACATTCATTTGGTTAGGAACGGTATACTCTTTTCAAAACGAGGCTATTGAGACCGGGACCTACTACTTAAAACCGATTCCGAACTGCTATGAACATCTATATCCCAGTGGGATTCGAAACCATGAACTCTCGTAGGTGAGCGAAGTAACCATTCGGTTATATAATTCGTTTCAGCGTTGCTTCAGCGTGTCTCAGCAACGAAATTTTGATCTATAAATCTGGTGAAATAAATTCTTTAAACATTTTGCTTCTTATAATTGAGAACATTCCATACCTTACATTTTAAATTAAGAATTTTAACAAAAGGGGGGTCGTTGAACATATTTTGGCTTCATAGGGAGACCTTGAACACATTTCGGCCCCATAGGGTATGGATGCTTAAAATGATTGAGAATCACTTCTCTAATTAGTATGGGATTCTTTTGAAATATTTAATATGTTAAAACTTTGAAACTATAAATTTTGCCTTTTAGAATTGGGTCGTCAAAATATAATTCATTTTGCTTTCATTCGAAATATCCTAGACAATAATTTAAGCACGTATACACTAGAAACTAATTCCTCTTCTCATTCATATTTATGCAGCTGCAGGCAGCAAGACGTGAAAATGACCTTGAAATATATGACACCTGTCAATTAGAAAAATCTTACTTTGGAAGAAAACACTCCCACCGACGATTCCGGTAACTTTGGATTTTGTTCGCACAATAGCTTAATAATATATCATGATAGACATGTCTGAAGGAAATACGCATGATTAATATCAGAAAACTCAATTTGAAGAAAGTACGAAACATCTTAACGTAGTGTTTGACAGCTTTGGGTGAATTTTAATATGTAAGGAAGGATTGAGAACTGGATTCGTACAAAAGAGAACGCACAACTGAAAGGTTGTTTCTTTAAATACAGTAGCAATGAAAACCGATTTATTTAATATTTAATTAACCTGTTTGATATTATGTTGTGTTAGTTTTATATTTATATAAGAGGTACTCTAGTTTCAAGGATAAAAATTAGTAATTTTATTACTTATTAACAGTTTTTCAGAACTGAGCTGAAATATTATATATATATATATATATATATATATTATATATATATATATATATATATATATATATATATATATATATATATATATATATATATATATATATATATATATATATATATATATATATATATATATATATATATATATATATATATATATATATAATATATATATATATATATATATATATATATATATATATATATATATATATATATATATATATATATATATATATATATATATATATATATATATATATATATATATATATATATATATATATGGATATATAGTATTTTGGTATTTTTTCACTATTTTCTTTTTTACTCTGAAGAAATATATCTATGCAACAATTTTTCTTTTAAATTTTTAAATCGAATTTGTATAGGGAAAACAGTGATTAACTGTTTATGAATTATCATTTGAAGATAATTCAATGTATAGAGCAAGATTTAAAGTGTTTAAAATTTTTTTTCAGAATTAAGCATTTATTTTTTTTTCACATAAACATTAATAAACCATCATGAATAACAATTTTTATAGGATTACAAAGGTCAAAAATAGCTTTTATTTTAAATAAAATCATTTACTAAAATCTATATCGATATGATAACATATTCTATAAGTAAAGTAGCAAGAAATATAACTAGTTAAATATACTCTATTCTTATAGAGTATATTAACATTAAGTTCTGAATTGCTAATGAATTTTAATTATCTACATTAGGTTAAAATTTAACGCAGATTATTTAAGGATTATTAGGTAGGTCTGAACAACATTTAAAATTTAAGAAATGTTAAATTGTGACTAGCAATTTGGAAAGTGACGAAAATTTTTTAAAAGTACCACCCTATTTAAGAAAAAAGCATTATGCATTTACTAGCATTGTCGTTTATATGAGTACAAAGTTACATAATTCTTAATTATTTATAGAAACATTTTGCAACTCTTTCCAACTCTTTACGAACATTTCTGTTGAAATTTTTATAAATACTAGTATTACTCTGCAATTTTTAAAATATAAAATGGAAATGATACTTTTGGATAAATCTTTTTTTGAATCGTTTTTGTGTATTCACGTTTAGAATTCAGAACTTTTACAATTCTTTAAATAAAAAAGAAATTCGTCTCCTCTTCAAAAATTCCGGACAATAGAATGAGAAAAAACTTTGTAAGTATTGTGAATTTAAAGCATGTTGATTTTCGATTGCATCCACAAATAATAAAAACCGCTAAACGCTCCATTAGACATTCGTTTTTCTTTCTTAAACTGATCTGTGCAGTCTGCTTTCGATATAAAAACTGATTGCAGCAGGTTGTTTTATATAGCATTTTCTATAAATATGCACCCATATATATATATATATATATATATATATATATATATATATATATATATATATATATATATATATATATATATATATATATATATATATATATATATATATATATATATATATATATATATATATATATATATATATATATATATATATATATATATATATATATATATATATATATATATATATATATATATATATATATATATATATATATATATATATATATATATATATATATATATATATATATATATATTATATATATATAAATATATATATATATATATATATATATATATATTATATAATATATATATATATATATATATATATATATATGTATATATATATATATATATATATATATATATATATATATATATATATATATATATGTATATATATATATATATATATATATATATATGTATATATATATATATATATATATATATATATATATATATATATATATATATATATATATATATATATATATATATATATATATATATATATATATATATATATATATATATATATATATATATATATATTTTTTTTTTTTTTTTTTTTTTTAACAAGAACACAACTTATAAAGGAAAAAAAATTCAATAAAATATTTAGATTTTGTATTCTAAGCAACATTTTTCTAAAATTAAATATATGCGCAAATAAATATTAGAATAAAATATGTGATTTCTAATTTACCAATAACTTTTTTTTCGCTCTACTGAAATGTATTTTCGATACACAGAAGAAATTCTATACCTAGTACAACATAAACTATTTAATCCACAGGCCATAATTTTGACCAAAAGATTTATTGAGACATAGCACAATTGTTGATTTTTATGTGTAAACAAAAGATTTTTTTAATATCGGTAACCCAAAATCGTCTAAAAAATGTTCAAACAGCCTGTGTCTCAGCCTTAAATTGTTTCTTTAAGTCTAGCGAAAAATATTCATATCGTTTAAAGAAAAACAAAATTTAAATATTATAAAATAAATAATAAAATTTGAATTTTTGAGGAAACCACTTCTAAATTTAGAGCAAATACTGCTGTAAATTAGGACACTGCCCCGTAATAAATCAAGAACATGTCCCTTTTTCAGTTCACTGGTGAATAATACGAACAAATACTTTTCTATTTTCTATGAAATGGGGAAAAATGCTTACGTTTTGAGAATGAATGAAACAGAAGCAATATATAACCTAATAAATAAAATTTGGGTTATACTAAAATACCCCTATCGCATTTTTCCTTCCTCTCTTCCAAGACGATATTTTCGTCTCTAGCAAATAGTTTGTGTTTCAGAAGTAAACTTTACTTTACGATCGATATGGAAATATCCTTTAAAGTCCCTGCTGAATGCATTTTCACGAACACAGAGAATTTCACTCTCAGCAATTGTTGGCGACAATGTTTATCATTTACGTTCTCTAGGAGAAACTTCTCACTGTACTAACATAAGATAGAATTATAAAAAAGAAGAAAATTGAAATTGTATTCCACTTTTAAAGAAATACAGAATTTACAATCTGGAATAAATAAACATTTTTTTTATATTTTAGAGTAATAGTATTCAACAAATAAATGTTTGTAAATCTTGTTCTGGAATATATATATATAGAAGTTTATACAATCTTAAATACTTAAAGTTTGAATATTTTTGAAGAATGACAAAAGTCAAATAATATTTTAATAATTAGGTAGCTCACATTTTAAACTTTTATTTGTGTCATAGCAATATATTGTTGGATACTCTTGACTATTTAGAATTTGTATTAAAGTAGAAGGATTTGTAATAGTTTACAATTCAGGTGTAAAATATTTTCCATAGTACTGCTTAATGTCCTTCATAATATGTATATTCAAATTAATGTTTAACTTATAGCAATGTTTGTTTCTTTAAAACAAATAAATTATTCTAAACTTAACATTAACCAGAGGAAACGTACCACCTTTTTTATTTCCAAGTTAGAAATTGTTTGAATCCACAGGGAACTGCATTTCGGTAGTGGAATGATTTTGAATTTTGCTGTAGGTATCAATATACATTGTTAGACTAATTAAAGTTTAGGCAATACATTTCCTTTGTCCTCCGGTATTGTAACAGTTGAAACGTAACGCTGAAATCTACAAATCTTATTTTCGAAACTTAGTCTTTGACTCATTCTACTAATTCTTTGGGATTTACCTAAGTTTTTCAGGTATTCTTTTTTTTGTATTTTACTTTCGTTATATTTTATTTCATGCATTATTAGTTCTACCAGTATTATTATTAGTATAGCCAGTAATAATTAGTATTATTAGTCATGGATTATTAGTTCTCATTATAACAAAATAAATTTTAACAAAATATTTAGATTTGTTATTCCAAACAATTTTTTTCAATACTACAAATGTATGTCGGTTTAAAAGTATAAGTGTAAATACATTTTAAAAAGAAAATCTTTTGATCCTATAAAGTAATATAAAGACTTAAAATTTCTGTCCTTTTTGCATACAGAGAGTTTGATTTCCTCAAAACTAAATTCTACACTTGATATAAAGAAGAAAAAGTCTTTATAACCATACTTAACCTTATGTAATAAATAAAATCAAGAAAATATTTAGATTTATTATCTTAAATATATTTTTAAAATTTATATTCGTCAATTAAAAAAGCAGAATCGAAAATAACCTTTTCTACTGAAAAATTTGAGTTCCAAAGTTATTATAATCCTTAAATTGTCTCCTTACATGCAGTGAAAAATATTAATTTCGTTTAAACAAAATCAAATTTTAAATATAAAAATAAAAAATAAAATTTGAATTTTCGATGAACACTGCTTAAATTAGAACAAATACTGCCGTAAATTAGAACACTGCCCCGTAGTAAATCAAGAACATGTCCTTTTTCTCAGTTCACTGGTGAATAAAAAGAACAAATACTTTTCTGTTTTAATAAATGGGGGAAAATGCTTACGTTTTGAGAATGAATGAAACAGAAGCAATATATAACCTCATAAATAAAATTTGGGTTATACTAAAATACCCCTATCGCATTTTTCCTTCCTCTCTTCCAAGACGATATTTTCGTCTCTAGCAAATAGTTTGTGTTTCGGAAGTAAACTTTACTTTACGATCGATATGGAAATATCCTTTAAAGTCCCTGCTGAATGCATTTTCACGAACACAGAGAATATCACTCTCAACAATTGTTGGCGACAATGTTCATCATTTACGTTCTCTAGGAGAAACTTTTCACTGTACTAACATAAGACAGATATATAAAAAAGAGAAAAATGAAATTGTATTCCACTTTTAAAGAAACACAAAATTTACAATCTGGAATAAATGAATATTATTTTTTGTATTTTAGAGTATTATTATTCAACAAATAAATGTTTGTAAATCTTGTTGTTCTTGAATATATATAGAAGTTTATATAAATTTAAATACTTAAAGTTTAAATATTTTTGAAGCGTGACAACAGTCAAAGGATATTTTAATAACTAGGTAGCTAACATTTTAAACTTTTGTTTGTGTCATAGCAAGATGTTGGATGTTCTTGACTATTCAGAATTTGTATTAAGTAGAAGGATTTGTAATAGTTTACAATTCAAATGTAAAATATTTCCCTTAGTACTGTTAAATATCCTTCATAATATGTATAGTCAAGCTACCGTTTAACTTAAAGCAATGTTTGTTTCTGTAAAACAAATAAATTATTCTAAATTTAGCATTAACCAGAGGAAACGTACCACCTTATTTTATTTTCAAATTAGAAAATGTTTGATTCCACAGGGAACTGCATTTCGGTAGTGGAATGATTTTGAATTTTGCTGTAGGTATCAATATGCATTGTCATACCAATTTAGGTTTAGGCAATAGATTTCCTTTGTCCTCCGGTATTCTAAAAGTTGAAACGTAACGCTGAAATCTACACATCTTATTTTTGAAACTTAGTCTTTGACTCATTCTACTAATTCTTTGGGATTTTGTAAATCTTCTTCTTGAATATATATATAGAAGTTTATACACGCTTAAACACTTAAAGTTTGAATATTTAAGCTTGACAACAGTCAAAGGATATTTTAATAACTAGGTAGCAAACGTTTTAAATTTTGTTTGTGTCATAGCCAGCTGTTGTTGGATGTTCGTGACTATTCAAAATTTTCATTAAAAAGAAGGATTTGTAATAGTTTGCAATTCAGGAGGAAAATATTCACCTTAGTATTGTTAAATCACCTTCATAATATGTAGAGTGAAACTAACGTTGAGCTTATAGCAATGTTTGTTTCTTCTATAACATTTTCTTTGTTTCTTTTTTTCTTCAGCTTGACAACAGTCAAAGGCTATTTTAATTACTAGGTAGCTAGCCTTTTATACTTTTGTTTGTTCATAGCAAGCTGTTGTTGGATGCTCTTGACTATTCAGAATTTGTATTAAGAAGGATTTGTAATATTTTACAATTCAGGTGTAAGATATTCCCCTTAGTACTGTTAAATCACCTTCATAATATGTAGAGTGAAACTACCTTTTAGCTTAGAGCAATATTTGTTTCTTCTATAACATTTTCTTTGTTTCTTTATTTCTTCAGCTTGACAAAGAGTCAAAGGATATTTCTTTGTTTCTTTAGCTTGACAACAGTCAAAGAATATTAAAATGACTAGGTAGCTAACATTTTAAACTTTTGTTTGCGTCATAACAAACTGTTGTTGGATGCTCTTGACTATTCAGAAATTGTATTAAGCCGAAGGATTTGTAATAGTTTACATTTCAGGTGTAAAATATTCCCCTTAGTACTGTTAAATTTAATTCATAATGTTATAGTGAAACTAAAGTTTAGCTTATAGCAATGTTTGTTTCTTCTATAACATTTTCTTTGTTTCTTCAGCTTGACAACAGTCAAAGGATATTTTAATAACTAGGTAGCTAACATTTTAAACTTTGTTTGTGTCATAGCAAAATCTGTTTTCAGGTGCTCTTGACTATTCAGAATTTGTATTAAGAAGGATTTGTAATAGTTTACATTTCAGGAGTAAAATATTCCCCTTAGAACTGTTAAATTTAATTCATAATGTTATAGTGAAACTAAAGTTTAGCTTATAGCAATGTTTGTTTCTTCTATAACATTTTCTTTGTTTCTTTGTTTCTTCAGCTTGACAACAGTCAAAGGATATTTTAATAACTAGGTAGCTAACATTTTAAACTTTGTTTGTGTCATAGCAAAAGGCTGTTATATATTCTTGACTATTCAGAATTTGTATTAAGCCGAAGGATTTGTAATAGTTTACATTTCAGGTGTAAAATATTCCCCTTAGTACTATTAAATTTAATTCATAATGTTATAGTGAAACTAAAGTTTAGCTTATAGCAATGTTTGTTTCTTCTATAACATTTTCTTTGTTTGTTCAGCTGGACAACAGTCAAAGGATATTTTAATAACTAGGTAGCTAACATTTTAAACTTTGTTTGTGTCATAGCAAAAGGCTGTTATATATTCTTGACTATTCAGAATTTGTATTAAGCAGAAGGATTTGTTATAGTTTCCAAGTCAAGTGCAAAATATTCCCCTTAGTGCTGTTAAATCTCCTTCATAATATGTATAGTCAAACTAACATTTAACTTATAGCAACGTTTGTTTCTTCTATAACATTTTCTTTGTTTCTTCAGCTTGACAAGAGTCAAAGTATATTTAAATAACTAGGTAGCTAACATATTAAACTTTTACTTGTGTCATAGCAAGTTGTTGTTAGATACTCTTGACTATTCAGAATTTGTATTAAGCTGAAGGATTTGTTATAGTTTACACTTCAGGTGTAACATAAATCCCTTAGTACTGTTAATTCTCCTTCATAATATGTATAGTGAAACTAACGTTTAGCTTATATCAATGTTTGTTTTTTTAAACAAATATATTATTCTAAATTTAACATTAACCAGGGGGAACTTATCACCTTTCTTTTATTTCCAGGACAGAAAATGATCGATTTAACAGGGAGCTTCATTTCGGTAGTGAAATGCATGATTTTGAATTTCACTGTTCGTATCAATGTGCATTGTCATTCTAATTAGGGTTTAGGAAATATAATTTGCCTCTCGGTATACTTAAATTTGAGTGTAACGCTCCAATCTACACATCTTATTCTCGAAACTTATTCTTTGACTCATTAAACTAATTTTTCGGGATTTACTTAAATTTTTAAGGTATTCTTTGTTGGACATTTTGCTTTCGTTATCTTATATTTCAAGTATTATTAGTTCTGTATGTTTGAAAGTAATTTTTGCTAAGATTTAACGAATCTTTCCAGTGTCAATTTAAGTATTTCACCCCTAGTGCATTCCAACGTTTAGTAGAAATGAATCTGCTATTTTTCTTATTTTGTATAAAAGCGGTACTGTATACATGGTGTTGGAAAAGCATTGACATTAGTAGCATGCAAGATGCAGGTCAGTTCGGAGCTCTCTGATTTCGAGAAAGGTATAATTATCCGGCATCATTTAAAAAATCCTTAAGGGACATATCTAGCTATCTGAAGTACCCAAAATCAACAGTGACCTATGTTATTAAGACGTGGAAGATGACTGGTGATTGTCGGAAAGAGCCAAGAGTAGGCAGACCTGCGAAACTGGGAGATAGAGGCCGACGAGTGCTGTGCTGAGAAATTCGGAAGAACTGCACCCACCCGATGTCCCTCATCCGCGAGGAGTTTCAACAGGCATCCGAAAATATTGTTTCAATGAATACGACCCGTAAAGAAGCACATCTGCTTAGCTTTCATGGTCGTGCTGCTCCCCATAAGCCTTTGATTACAAAGTGCAACCGCGCTGCTCGGTTAATGTGGTGCAAAGCACATCGAAATTGGACCATAGATGAGTGGAAAGGGGTTCTTTCGAGCGACGAAACAAGGTTCACCCTTTACCGTTCGGATGGCAGGGTCTGGGTCTGTCTTCTGCTTGGAGAACATTTCCTGCCAGAATGCATTGTGAGAACAGTCAAGTTCGGTGGTCAAATTAGAATTATGGTCTGGGGTTTTTTCTCCTATGGACTGGGACCCTTGATCCCCATTCATGGTAAGCTTATTTTGGATGACAATGTGCTTCCTACGTTGTGACAGTTTTACGGGTTGGACTTCTGTTACTTTCAGGACGACAATGCCAGTTGTCGAATGGACTGGCCTGTCCAGAGCTCCGACTTGAACCCTATCGAGAACTTATGGGACGAGTTGGATCGTAGAATTAAG